>OY856186.1:121122194-121201194 GCA_963693315.1 Diogma glabrata | reverse complement strand
AAAAATTCAACTTAAGTAAATTAAATAAGTGATGAAGGAGTTTCAACTTTGAAATTGTCATCGCCTCAACGGCGTAATCGATAGCGTGTCTGCCCAAAGATTCGAGCCGGGCACTGACGAGGGTAGGTTCGAATCCGATCCGAAACACGTAAAAAATGTGAATTGTAGTTTTTTTCTGAGAAACTTCAAACCATGCCTTTGAATTGAAAATATTCCAATTACTTCTTTACTTACTTGAGTTTAATTGATCTCAAAAATCCAAAATAAAATTGAAATTCCCTTAATGTAGTCTAATGTTAATACATATAGAACTACAAATTGACCAAAAGTCAGCCATTGATTTAACATTGATTGGAAACAATCAATAATGACTATACAATCGTGACTTAGGATGTTAATTAGAATAGAAATGTTCCCCATTCTATGAATTCACACAAAGTATTGTCTAGAAATTTAATGCAAAAAATCCACAAAAAAAAAATATTTTTGAATTTTTTGGCATGGAAAAGCGGAAATATTGTGAATGCACAGAAGAACAAATGGAAGTAGCTCCTAATTTTAATTCCTCCCATCAGGTACGATATTGGAAACTGGCTGGTACCATTTAGGATACCGTGTCTTAAATCGTACTTTTTGCATGGTCTGAAGAAATTGGCCATATCACAATGATCTATCAATGAATAGTTAAAAAATTATGTTAAATTGCACCTTTGATAGTTAACAAATGGATAGAAATCATAATGTTTGCTAAAATGCCTAGTAAAGAATATTTAAACTGCCTTCAAAATTAAGTGGTACGCATATGGCAACTCTCCCCCTACTATCAATTCATACTCGCATTAATTAGACGCAAATTTTACGTTAAAACCATAAATCTGTCATAATTTTGATTTTACGCTTATTTATCAACAAAACATATTCCGCTCATAAATTTAAACTACAAACGTTCTGCAATAAAAATATTCATATTTGATGAATAACAAATTAAAAATAATATTAAATTTGAAAAATTTATAATTGTTTTTGTTGATGTTCATTATAAATTATTCATTTGAAAATTTATTTTGTGTAGATTGTTTTTGCAAACATATTTTTAATTCATTTAACAGAAAATTAAAACAAAATATGATTTTGCTTTTCGCGATAATTTAAAATCATAATAATTCACATATTTTTTATTTATATTCTTTGTATAGGGATTTTAATATATTTCTATAGAATTCCGTTGCAACAAACTCTTGCGTTGAGTAACAGTTGAGTGACATATTCTTTCTACGAAAAATAATAATAACAGGTCGTTCAATAAGTCCGTAGGATAAGTAAGAAAAAAACAACATTTTGACAAAACTCGATTTTTTTATTCAACATAGTTGCCTTCGAGGGCGATACAACGAGTATAGCGATTTTCCAACTTTTCTATACCACTTTTATAGTACGATTTCTCTTTCTCGCCAAAAAAGGCCTCAGTTTCAGCGATTACTTCATCATTGGACTTAAATTTCTTTCCAGCAAGCATTCTCTTGAGATCTGAAAACAGGAAAAAGTCGCTGGGGGCTAAATCTGGAGAATATGGTGGGTGGGTAAGCAATTCAATTCATTCAATTTTCCCATCGTTTTCATCAATCTGTGACACGGTGCATTATCTTGGTGAAACAACACTTTTTTCTTTTGCAAATGTGGCCGTTTCTTTGCGATTTCAGCCTTCAATCGATCCAAAAGTTCACAGTAATACTCGCTGTTGATGGTGGTTCCTTTTTGGAGATAGTCGATGAATATTATTCCGTTCGTATCCCAAAATACAGACGCCATCACCTTACCGGCCGACTGTTGCGTCTTTGCTCGCTTTGGATTCGGTTCGTCGACTGCTGTCCACTCAGCTGACTGTCTTTTGGATTCTGGTGTGTAATTGTGAAGCCATGTCTCATCCATTGTCACATATCTACGATAGAATTCCCTTTTATTGCGGTTTAACAGTGCCAAAGACTCCTCCGAAGCATCGATTCGTTGTTGTTTTTGGTCGACTGTGAGCTCACGCGGCACCCAATTTGCACAGAGCTTTCGCATACCCAAATGTTCATGTAAAATGGTGAAAACACTACCATCTGCTACCTTTACAATGTCAGCTATTTCGTGCACCTTCAATTTGCGATCGTTCATGACCAATTTGTGGATTTTTTTTATGTTTTCTGGAATAACAGCCTCATTTGGGCGTCCACTGCGCTCTGCATCTTTTGTGCTGGTACGACCACATTTAAATTCAGCCATCCACTTCTCTACCATTTGTCTCGATGGAGCAGAGTTTGGATAATGTTTATCAAGCCATTGTTTGGTTTCCACTGTATATTTTTTTATCAAAAAGCAATGCTTTATTAAAATTCGAAATTCACTTTTTTCCATTTTTTTTCAAAAACAAAAGTTGCTTCACACAAAATGCTATAACTCACGAATAAATAGTCAGATTGCTGTCAAATTTATACACGTATCGTTTGAAGGTTAGTACTAAATAAAAATCATATGGAAAAAATTCTAGTAACGCCATCTATGTGTCATCCTACGGACTTATTGAATGACCTAGTATATTAGATCCAGCCGGCAAAACGTAGCCTGGAAATTATGTCTTCGGTTCTGGATGTGACAAAAATGTTGTCTACTATGGTCTTCTAAGTATCGGAGAGTCTAAGTAGTTATATGGTGTTCTAAATACCGGCATTTTAAGATAGGCCTAAAGCTCCTCAAAAAAATATTTCTCAACCAATATAGTCTGACGGATAATTATCTATGCAAAAGTTATCGAAAAAATTAATTTCGTAGCAGTTAATTAAAGTAGAAATTTTTAATTCGTTGATAGCGATGTACTTTCAAAATTAAATGCATTAACAAATAATTTGGATAGGGTAACCTGCGAGTCTTACATCTCTTGCTTAACAACAAAATCAACTTTCAACTCTAAACTATATATTAATCTAATTTGCACAGCCCATTCTGCAAATTTAAACAACAGATTTATAAATTTAGTTTTAATGTAACTTTCAATGATAAACTGGACCAACCCAAATTTATAACTGATTACTATTAGTTTATTATTTTTATACAATATTTCGTATTTTCTTTTATTACTCGGAGTTAACTCCGTGACACCTGGTGTTAAAATATACTGTTTTTATTACTCATAATCCTGAAGTTTGACGCTCTGTTCTTTTATAGCACTAGAGTTAACTTCGATGGCTCTTAAATTTTTTGGGAGCATTGTTATTCAAAACGTCAAATTTAAATTCAATAATATAAGGGTAGTTCTACAAACATAGGAATTTTGGACGGCTCTGCTTATTTCGTATATTAATACGAAAAAAGAATGTTTTTTCGAATGAAATTTGTAAACCTTAACTATGTCTAGCTGGTCACCCAAAATAAACCCGTTTCGGAATATATTTCTCAGAAAAAAATTATTCAAAACGTCAAATTCTCAGTCCCCTGGCGTGTCCAACCTTGAAAGTCAAAGCTGCTAAACTAAATAATCAATGATTCTAAGTGTGAAGAGACAAATTTACACTGTAATAATAATTTGGAATAATGATGCTTTAATAATGTGTAAATAATCATAACATTACTCTATATTTCATATAAGATACATCCTATTAAAGTTTGTCCCACGAATTTGTTATTATTCTCCTGCCCAATCAAAACACATTGAAAATATTGGAAATTCATATTTCTATCAACTTATCGCTCGTCACAGGAATTAATTAAAGCTCAATAAATATAATATTACAAGTGTTTTTCTTAGTCCGAGGTTTTATCAATCAAAACAGTCATCATTACTAGCAAGATCGTGTTTTGCCCAGTCATATTATCAGTCCCCTGGCAAGTATTTTCGTGAAAAGGCGTGAATATGTACGTCGTACATATTCACGTACGTACAAAATACGTCGTGAATATGTATTGCCTTGGTATAGAATCCGTTTATTTTTTTTTAGACGTAATTTTGTCATTTTTAAGCGAAATACTGATAAATTCTCAGTCCCCTGGTTCTCAGTCCCCTGGAAGAAAAGTTGAAAGAACGTCATCAACTTTAACTAAAGCTAGTTGCCAGAACTTGTACGCAAAACACATGTCGTGCCGCTATTACCAATTAGCTCCATTTTCTTCCTTCGTGTGTAGAACTACCCATAAACGAAAAAAGTACAAAACAATAAAATTTCAAAGGGATAAAAATTATTAAAAAATGGAAACATTTATAATTAATAATACTTCATACATATTTATTTTTATATATTTATTTAATTCATTCTTTTTTATTAAAACATTTTTTTTTATTTAAAGTTAGGCATGTTTAGTGTTAACCATAATAAATTATAGATTAACGTCTTTGAATATCCGAAGATACCATGCTGCTAACTGGGGAACTAGGGTTCAAGAGTATTTATTAATTTTCTTTGAGGAATTTATTCACGTTGATTTTAAAGTTTTGAGAATTAACATTATTTGGAAAGACCCACGCCGGTAAGGTATATATAACTATGTATATATTTTTAATTTTTTATTCAAAATTTAGACTAATTTAAACGAAAACATTCTGTTTATTTAATAAAACAAATTAAATTCTTTAAATATTACTTTATAACAAAAAAAAGGTTTAAAAGAATTTATTACAAAATGGAAACAATAGTATATTATTTAATTAGGAGCTAAAGTTGTACTTTTTGTGTTGAGTCTATAGTTTGGCGACCGACCGTAGGGAGGCCGACAATTATAGACGAAACACAAAAAGTCACTTTAGCTCCGAATTCAATACACTATTTTTTCGGCAAACATTTAAATTTGTTTAAATATATGAAATTAATGCATCAAATTTTTTATAAACATGTTTTAGGTAATAAATTTTCTGAAATTAATTTTTATTGATTTTAATTCATTAAAATGAACTGAAATGCATTCTGTTTTGAACAAATTAATAATATCATGTTATTTTACTTTACTGCCGCCGTAAAAATATGAAAATTACTTTACAGCCACCGTAAAAATATGAAATTTACTTTACAGCCGCCGGCAGATAAAATAAAAATGGCGTTACTTTTGCAGCCGCCGGCTAAAAAGTAAGATTTTAGCTACTCCCCAGCGGCAGTAAAGTTAAACTTTACAGCCGTTTACCGAAAAAATTGTTTTTGTTGTTGAAATTATAACTTAAAGAATTATTACGTCGTTCTTTTTTGATGATTTAATGCAATTATTATCAAAACCATTTCGTCTTCTTAGTTATTTTCATCATTGCCAATGTCATTTATTTGAAATAAATTATTATTAATTGTAATAATATTAGCGATAATATTTTTGCGTAAAGCCATTTTTCTTCATTTTTAGTTTGACAGATGCTGACTTCAAAAGTAAAAGAACAAAAATCATAACTCTACCTACGGTGTCACTTGCTTCCGAAAGCCATTTTTTCAGGTGTCAAGATTATTTGTAAGCATCATAAAAGAAAACACGAATTATTACATGATTGAATAAATAAAGCCTAATATAACAAATGAAGTGCCCCAACCCATACTATTTTCAGAAATGTGACACTATTTGATAAATATATATATTTATTTAAAAAAATTATTTTAGTTTTAATTAATAACAAAGTGAATTACATACACATGCCTGTTTAATGTTTTTTATGCAAAAAATCGATAAACCAACAATGTCGCAAACGTAACAAATTGGCTCGCAAAAGCAAAGCAACAAATATTTTTGCAACGTGTCGAAAACGATATGTTTGAGTTTTTGTGGTTTATTAAACTCAGATCAGGTAGCCAATTTTATATTTTTATTGTATAACGCACGCAGCTCAGGAAATTGATTTGAAGTGATGCTACTGACTTACTTTTTTAACACTGTTATGTTTGATGGAGGATTTTTTAAAAACTACCTTTTTTATGGGGATGAACCCTAGCACCTATTCATAGAAACTAGTATCGCCCAGTTGCTGATAGTTCGACAGTATAAGTAAAAATTGTAAAAAGAACTCTCAACAAAATAAATCACAATCGAAAAAACACCAAAAAACACACCTTTACATGTGCCCAATGTTCTGCAAAAAAAATCGTTTATAGAAATTTATGTTCCTCATAATCTACTGGCACACATCTACTGGCTATAACCTATTCAACGACATATTTTGCCTCTTTTTTGTTGAACCAAAATATAAAATTGTACCACAAAAGTAGTTACGTATTTTATATACATAATTATTTCACTGAAAGATGGATGTGAATGTACATAAAAATGGTCATTGTATTAATAATAATTTTATTAATTCTCGTTCGATGAACACTTTTAGCAATAACAAAACTCCTGTTTATTCAATAATAACCAAAATTCTAAACCAATAAAAGTTTAATTCATATAACAATCACGATAATGTTGTTTGTTTTTATGATGATTATATCAATAAACCAGTTTATAATTCCATAATTATAATTTATATTATTAAACATATTAATAAATTATTTTATAATGTAATAACTTAAATTTAATCAGTTGATAAATGATGATAATTAGTTGATAAATGAAATTATTAAGATAACGAATAACTTTTATTAAATAATAATTGGGATTATTAATAGTATCATAGTTGTTAGTTCACACTAGAAATTATTTTAGTTACGTAGGAACGGGATTAGTTGATTCACATTTACCTATAATATTTCCATGGACATTTCTCTGCCTATTGAGCAATACCACATCACCGCAACATCGATGTTCCCGACCCCCTCTGATTTCGATAAAATTTCATATACAGATAGCCAATGACAAAATAAAAATACCATTTCTTTCAAAAAATTAAATTTCGCTCTAGGGATGACACAGGGTGGCGGCAAAGTTTCAGGGGTTTGCGAAACATGAGTATCTTTGAATATCGATTGCTAACGATTGACTAAACCGATTTAAGTCATTTATAGCTCATTGGAAAGGTAATTGATAGGACTTATAAAAAAAATTACTTAAAGTTTTTTTATAATATTTTAAAAGTGTGTTAAACAATCTTTAACAAAAAATATAAAAAAACAAAAAAAGAAAGATTTACGTCCATCAACACCTTTGAACGTATGTTATTGTGGGATCTTGGTCTTAAAAGGTTTTTATGTGTTATTGTGACACATATTGTAATGCCTACTACACAACACATTTTATTAAAAAAAAAAAAAAAAACTTAAAAAAAATTTCAAAGATGGCGCTGTTAGAGGTACCCTCACTTTTACCACTTCTTTTTTTTCAGAAAAAATTTTTTTAATTAGTTCGTAATCTAAAACGAAGGTTTCCCAGGTACATAATTTCTCGTTTTAAAAATAAAATTTTTACAAAATTTTCATTTCCGTTTTTTTTTTTCAATTTTTTTTTTAACCAATGCAGTGAATCATCTATTTAACTCAACCCACCGGAATTCTTGTTTTATAATAATTTAATGACCATTTAACTATTTTAAGGATACAAATTAAGTATTTGAGGGTGTGAATTTCTTTTTACATAATTTATCTTTTCATCCATTTATACCTGTACGAAATTAATTTTAAAGGCATGGACAAATCAAGTACCGTACTTTGTTACCTGTAATGATAATACCTGTCATAAAATGAAAATAATAGTCTATAGAAATATTTTGAGCGTATAGCATCATTACTAAATTCATTTGTCAATCTTGTTAAAAAAATATTTGTGTTGTGTTAGCAAAGAAGCTTCAAAGTGTTTTAATAGTTAAAATAAATTTTTTTAAAACATGAGTAAATATTATTGTCTCAAACCGTTTGGTATCGGCAACTAATTTTACGCATTCATCAGGCCGAAAACTTGCAAATTTTGAAAATCCTACTTTTAACTCTGGAAACTTGCTCTTAAACTCAACGTATGCTTCATTTAACGTGCATAGCAGTAACCGTTTTTGGACAAATATTCGTTCACTACCACGTATTACAGATATCGTATCACGCTTACCTGGCATTAATCTGCTAATGGAATCTCATTAATAGTTTCTTCTGGTAGTTTTTTATCGGCATTTGGAAATGATGACAGCGCTGTGGATTGGTTTATTTGATCCTTCTTGCTTTTTTCAATTAAGTGACGTGTTGCTTCTGTTCCAAATAGGTTTTGTATTTCTTGCACTTTCATATCCATTGGTTAATATTTTTCGTTTCTCCATATAATCGCCATTTTTAAAGGACAACTTTAGGTTCTCCATAATATCTCGATAATATTTTAATTGCACTTTTATTTCATCAGAAGAATCAAGATTTTCCCCAATTAAAACATTTTGTATGTTTCTACGCAGTTGCTCTGATTTATTAAAACTGCGACATAGCCGCTTTCGATTAATAGGTGAAATTTGATTAGATACAAATGGCACAATATGTTCATTTATCCGGTTAATTAGCTCATCATGTTCCATATTGACTATCGTTGGTGATGAAATAATATCTCGTATAGCGCTTGGTCCGCTGATAGGCTGTGGCTGTTCCTCCAATATATCATCACTCGCAATTGATTCTGTATGTACACCTGTACTTTCAGTTTCAATACCTCCAGTGGAACTGATCATTAAGAGACCAATTCTACAAGACGAACAAACTCGCTTTTGCGTACGTAAATTAAACACAAGGTTTATCGAACGTAATTTATTCTGAAGTTCAGGTGTAACATTTTTTAAAGTTTTTGAACACTTGCTGATACCAAATGGTTTTAAACAATGATATTTACTCATGTTTTAAAAAATCTTATTTTAACTATTAAAACACTTTGAAGCTTCTTTGCTAACACAACACAAATATTTTTTTAACAAAATTGACAACTGAATTTAGTAATGATGCTATACGCTCAAAATATCTCTAAAGACTATTATTTTCATTACTGCGCTTTCATTTTATGACAGGTATTATCATTACAGGTAACAAAGTACGGTACTTGATTTATCCATGCCTTTAAAATTAATTTCGGATAGGTATAAATGGATGAAAAGATAAATTATGTAAAAAGCATTCACAACCTCAAATACTTAATTTGTATCCTTAAAATAGTTAAATGGTCATTAAGTTATTATAAAACAAGAATTCCGGTGGGTTGAGTGTGAAAAGATGATTCACTGCATTGGTTAAAAAAGAAAATTGAAAAAAAAAACGGAAATGAAAATTTTGTAAAAATTTTATTTTTAAAACGAGAAATTATGTACCTGGGAAACTTTCGTTTTAGATCACAAACTAATTAAAAAATTGTTTTCTGGAAAAAAAAGTGGTAAAAGTGAGGGTACCCCTAACAGCGCCATCTTTGAAATTTTTTTTTAAGTTTAACACACTTTTAAAAAATTATAAAAAAAATTTAAGTAATTTTTTTTATAAGTCCTATTAATTACCTTTCCAATGAGCTATAAATGACTTAAATCGGTTTAGTTAATCGCTAGCAATCGATATTCAAAGATACTCATGTTTCGCAAACCCCTGAAACTTTGCCGCCACCCTGTGTCATCCCTAGAGCGAAATTTAATTTTTTGAAAGAAATGGTATTTTTATTTTGTCATTGGCTATCTGTATATGAAATTTTATTGAAATCAGAGGGGGTCAGGTCACAAGCTAGAACAAATGCTGTTGCGATGACGTGGAATCGCTCTATTATAAAGTGAATGAAAACACAAATATAATTTTACAATTCTTTTATCAGTAAAAATAATTTTTTCGGCAAACGACTGTAAAGTTTAACTTTACTGCCGCTAGGGAGTTAGCTAAAGTCTTACTTTTTAGCCTGACAGCAAAAGTAACGTCTAGCGACAGCAAAAGTAACGCCATTTTTATTTTATATTACGGAGGCTGTAAAGTAGCATTTATTATTTGTTAGTTTGTTATTTTTTCAAACATATTGTATAACCATGACAACAAACAATAAGTTGATTCTCATTGGATTATGATATTTTGAATTATTGTATGTTACTATGACAACAAAACATAACAAACAGTTTCATTGAATAATGAAATTTGGAATTATAGTATAGCTATGACAACAAAATAACAACTATTTCAAATTTGAATTGAATTATGAAATTTTGAAAAGGCTGCTTTGATAAAAAAAGTTTATTCATACAAATTTAAATGTTTTTTTCTCTTTTTTGGAAGTAATTATGACGATAAAAATTCATATTTATAAAAAGTTTGATGTATTAATTTCATATTTATAAAAAATTTAAACGTTTACCGAAAAAATAGTGTATTTAATTCGGAGCTAAAGTGACTTTTTGTGTATCGTCTATAATTGTCGGCCTCCCTGCGGTCGGCCGTCAAACTATAGACTCAACACAAAAAGTATCACTTTAGCTCCTAATTAAATAATGTACTATAGTTTAGTTCTGTAAAACAACATAACATCGATAGAACACATACAAAAAATACTTTTTACAATAACACAAAAACTGCGCATTGCAAAATTCTAAAAACAATTGTAATGTGTTCTAAATTAGGTGCTTTTCCAAATGCCACTTCACTCGTTTGAATCAAAAATGATTTTTTTTTATATTATCTTGTTATATTATCATCTTGAATTGCCGCTAATAGTTTATCCTTAAAAATATCTCGCTCCAATTGATTTCGAATCGTTGAATGTGAGTTTAATTCTTCGTGTAATTTATCTTTCTCCAAATCTAATTTATCACATAAATCTTTAACAGCTTCAATTCCCAATCTTAAACATTGTAATGAAGCGCTGATTCATTGGCGAACCAATGAAGCGGCATAGCAGGTCGCGTACCAAGCGAGGTTTATTTATAGCCCTTGAATAGCGGCAGCCTTGGGATCGAGTTAGAATTCCTGCTACTCCAGCACAAATGATCAGATTGTACGCGAAATACATGATACATACGGAAATCATAAAAAGCAAGTGAAAGAACGAGACTCTGGCGACCCCCTAGGTGAAAGAACCGCGGTCAGCACGTCCAACCCCATAAATTACTACACATTCACATGCTTTCGTGCATCAGACACTCACACCCACACACACATACCCCTTCGTACATACATACACACCATCTTCCATACCCGCATACGCTCATGTAAGCATATACACATACAAAACTTTCACCATCGAGTTTACTGTGTAAAAAAAATCATCGAAGAATTTCTATTTTCTGACATACTTATATAGACGGTCGAAGGCTACTTTCGGAGATGTACCAGACAATTACTTCGATAGCCATGTCCAACAGTAGTCTCCTCAAGATCCTATTCTGGAGCAAATTCGAAAATGTTCTGTATTAAAGGTTAGGTATTTTCGATGGAATGGAGTAATCCTACAAATGAACTATATAAACGATGACATTTCTAGGTTTCATCTTTAGTAGCAGTCGCCATCTTAATGATACATAATTTTATTACTTCACCGGGAGGCATCACTATGTTGTCAGAATCAGGAATAGTCCAGCATTATTCATGGCCGCCCTGTTCCCTATCATTTAATAGAACCAATGCACGTCTATGTTTATGGCGGTTTCGTTTTCCATAGGTGAACTATGGATACACCATTAAATTAGCGGTACGAATTCACACTGGATTTAATTACAGTTGTATTACCTATTATAAGAAAATCACTGAGCTAAAAATTAAGTTGGTTGCGTCTATTGCTTGTAAATTTATAATTGGAGCAACCCTATGAAGAAGTTAACATTAAAGTTCTCTCAGTTCTCTCACTCACACACATTCAGAAATACATATATAGATAAGGACACCGTTACTCACCCCATAGTGTTGATAAATCCCTTTTCTCTATTCCCTGGACTCGCCTAGCCCGTCATAACTTCGGTCTCTTATAAAACAGTACGAGCAAATTCTTTACAGTTATTGTTGAAATTCTCAGCCGCCACGTTAAGCCAGTCCCAACACAAGACGTGTCGTGTCTCCTTTCAATTCGATGTTCACCACACTCAGATGAATTAACAACAAACCTTCCAATAAGGAATAGCGTAGCGAGGGCGTATATTGCTCAATAAATAAACTTGCTTTTAATAATTTGAAGAGTTACAATGTAATAACGTTGAATGAAAAAAAACTTAGTTATTGATACCGCCAGAAGCCGTACCTTGGATCTCGTATAATATTTTTTTGACTAAATTTTAATAAATTGACACTAAACATTTTTTTATTTATCATTCACAAACATGCACAGTAATTATTCTATTTATTTTAATTAATTTTAAAATTTTTTTATCTGGTCGTTCCGTGACCATGTCATATTTTGGTAAAAAAACAGCAACACCAAAATGACAGTCAGAATGAAATCAGACTACGAGTCAAAATAGACTAAGAAAATTAAGCGGACGAAGCCGCCTGTCAACTGCTATATATATATATAGAATTAATATCGAATCGATAAGGTAGTTTTTCGTACTTTCGAAATATCGTAAATTATTTTACCCATTAAGAAGTACGTGCTGCTAGTTTGTAATAGAAATTGGAAAATTTTTGCAACGAAATAAATTATATACAAAACATTTGAACGACTCCCATGAGTAAATAACAGGGGTCAATGCGAATAACCAACCGTTTTTATAACAATTTTACAGCGATTAAGGAATTCAAATTGAATAATTAGTGTTTCAATGAAAAGGACAGCACAACCGTTTTAGAATAACAAATTGTATAGCGATTAATGATTATATATTGGGCAAGGGAAACTGCATTGAAATAATATTACACAACTGCTTGAGGATAGTAGATTTTTGTGGCGGTAACTATAGTTAATGATGGCTATGAATTGAGTTTTATCAGAAAAAAATATATTTATGAAATTCTCAGTTAATGCAAATTTGATGTATATGGGAAAGTAGTGAATCTACACTGAAAAATATAGGTAATTGTCACCAAAAACTATACTTAACATAAACCAAGCAAATCGGTTGTTTTTCAACCAGCTAAGCGCAAGTTTAATATTAATAATTTTGCTAGAGTTAATTTAAACGTTACTTTTGCTATGTAGATTTTAACCTTGCATCTAGTCCATTTTAACTAATAGCATCAACTATTGCCTGCATGTTGTATTGACCTTTGCTAATCATTTAAACTAAACCAATTTTTTAGTTATTTTCACCTATATAGTAAAAAAACGTTAGTTTGTATTAAACTCCGTTTCTAACGTTCACATAACGAAGCATGTATGTAAATTTAACAAAATTTCAAAAGAATTGCTAAGTTAAGGTAACTTTTGAAAATTATGAAACAACTATTCACATTTTTAACGAAGTGGCCTGTTTAAACTAACCATTCTTCAACTTTGCGTAATAGTTGAATTCAACCATATATTAAACTACCTCTTAAGCCGGGAATTCACATACAACAGAAACAGAAACAGAAACAGAATTTCATACAAATTTGACAGGAAAAAATTCTGTTTCTGTAAAATTTGTATGAAATTCTGTTTCTGTTTCTGTTGTATGTGGTTTCAAGCCTTTTGTTAAGTAAACATTGCGACATTGGTCAAAATCAGACAATTCGTTACATCGTTTTGCCACACATTCTTTGATTTGCTTAAAGTTTTTTACAGTGGAAGAAAAAAAACACATTTCTTAGACTAACAATTTTTTTACCGCGAGCTGTTTTTCCTTTATAGGTTTTATATATACATACTAGGGATATTTTTAAAAACTACGGATTTCATGTATGTTCAAATTTATGTATTTAATGAACTACTTGAAGGATTTTAAAAATGTTTATTTGTCTTAAAAGTAAATGTGAGGTTTTTCTGAGGTCAAAATAATAAATTTTGGTAATTTTTATAAAAAAATCATAAAATAATAAGAGTTCGACGGTTTGATATACCTGGTTTTTTTTCTCCACAATTATAAAACTTCATTATTTTTCTACATAATACCAAAATGTTGAATTTTGATCATTTTTAAAAATTATGTAGAAAAACAATGATATAACTTCAGTTGACTCAATTTTGTATGAACAAATAACAATAAAAGAATATATCAACATCCCTTATTATTTTGTAATAATAAATTATAAAAAATTGTAACTTTTAATTTTTTTTTTGGAAAGGACTCACTTTTACCTTTAAAACAAAATACAAATTTCAATTAGTTCTTGAGATACATTAAATTGAACATATATGAAAGCCGTAATTTTTAAAACTACCCCTATCTATAATAGGAGAACCGCTCGTGATAGTAAACCATTGAAATACACAACAACCAATCCTTTTTGTCAATTTTAAAAAAAAAATTGTGTGTTTTGTAAACTTTTGAAAATAAAAAAACCAAAAACTATTTGTTACTTAATTCATTTATTACAAATTTATATTTAAAAAATATGTACATTATATAGATTATAATAAAATTTTAAAATTATATTGAAATATTGAGTATTAAATTATTACTGTTTAATAATTACGTTATAAATAATATTACGCTGACTCTTTTAGATCGTGGCATAAAGTCAGTACTGCTGGAATATGATCATCATATTTTGTTGCAATATTATAAAAAAAACATTTGGATGAACATCCACGGATTATAATCAGCTTTGGGGTATTCCAGATCGAAAATGTGGAAGATTTTGAAGCATATATCGAGAGCCTCTAAAAAACTTCCAAACTTAAATTTATGATTGTCCAAAATTACGAAAAATTGGTGGAAGTCTAAATCATCTCCAATGACACCTAGTAGTGGTTGCACTTTTTGCTTTTTCAATTTGCTGTCTTTACGTATCAAGTCCAATTTTTTTGTTAAATCAGAACTATCTTCTGCCTTAATTATGAAATTAGTCTGCGAATCAGAAATAGTAGGCTTTTTGTAGATCACTTTTTGATTCATTTTTTGAAGGGCTGGAGGCATAATAACTGGTAGGAGATATATCATTTGTAAATTGTATGTATCTACATTTCAAAAGCAAACATTAAGTGAGTGGTTAATATTATGATAAATTAAAACAAATAAAAATTAAGGTTACAAAATATGTTACCTATTGTTAGTTCCTGTTTTGACTTTTGGACTCTTTCAAATAAGGCTTTATTTCTAGGCTCTTTTAAATTTAGTTTGAAATGTTTTTCAACTTTAAGGAACTACTCCCACTTCTCATATATACTACAATGTGCCGGATATCTCTTTAAGAAATCGTAGGTTATCTGCAATAAAAAATATCCACAATTGGTTTCATCAGAAAAATCTTAAATCAATTGTGATTCTTGAAAATGTTGTAATTTACCAGTTCTGGAGCTTTAAAATATTTAAATAATGGCAATTCTTCGAAAATGGTAGTCATATTTGAATCTCTACTCGTAAGAATTTCCTCGATTCTTTTGCATGCCGTCTCTTTCCATATATTAATTACTTCATACCAAGGAGTTCGCATATGCATTAGTTTAGTTTTTAGCAATGCGCATTTTTCCATACTTATATCAGTTGAGGAACATTGGGCGACACTTAAGTAAAATAATTTATTAATAAAAAAAATTGTTATAGGCTTTAGAAAGGCGTAACCATAGTATTGGCTTTGTTCAAAATATAAAATAAAGGTCTTGCTTTTGACCCTTTCGAAATGGTTTGCCTATGGAAAAAATGTTGCTTGTTCGAAAACAAACCTTTACCTTTAAGAAAAGTACTCTTTATATCACTGACCGACAATTGATAGAAACGAATAAATTTATTCATAATATTAAGTTTTTATATCTGTTATTATGGTTTTTTATATTATTCACTGTTTGTGTGCTTTTGTCACTTTTGAATTAAAATGCAATATTTAAAAATAGACTTTAATAATATTTATAAATAAATTTTTCTTCTTAAGCCGCAAACAAATGTTTTTAAAAAAAACGCACTTAACAAAGCCACTGTAATGAATTTACTAGCTCTTTACCAAAATGGACCCACATATTATGTAAATTTTTACTTGGTATGGCTCATTTGTTATGGCTCCAAATCGTTCATTTTTACATTTTTATGGCTCAGAATATTTCAGAATATTACCCGTTAGCAAAGACTAACTTCTCAAAGTATCGTTAAATACATGTATATATTGTAATAAACTTCGTCCAGAATGGGTTAATTTTATTTACTCATTCATGAATTAAAAGTTAACTCCTTTTTTTCAATCTTTTACTTGTATTGCAAATTGTATTGCATAAATTAATGTAAATTAAATTTGTTATACAAATGTTTACATTAATGAATTAAAAGGAGTTACCTAATACATTTTGCATAAATTAAATTTGAGTTCGCTAATACAAATGCAAGTATGAATGAAAACAGGTGTGGCCTATTCAAGATGTACAGACTACGTAGTATTGATTTCTAGTGGATTATAGAAGTTTCGATTTATTTATTTTTCGATATAAATAAGCAAACAAAAATATCAGATAGTCAGTTTTTATTTTGCAATTGAAAGTGTTTTACAAATATTCGAAAGTATAAGGAATAATCGGTGGTACTTGAGCCTGGGTACTAATAGTGAAAGAATCTGAACTTAGTGGAATAGTAAATACAGATTTTACGATTCCGAATATTATTGATTCAAATTGTGGAAAAGCGGTGAAGTTTATTGTACATAAATTGGAGACCCTGGAATTTATTGTAAGGAAGAACGGAAGCTGCTGTAATTTGTTGACAAATAAAGTTTGAGATTCTGTTAACCAAAGATCTGTCTTTTACTGTCGTATTTGCTCAATAATCTAAAAGAACCAACGAAGAGTCGTTACAATATATATATATATATATATATATATATATATATATATATATATATATATATATATATATATATATATATATATATATATATATATATATATATATATATATATATATATATATATATATATATATATATATATATATATATATATATATATATATATATATATACATGTATTTAACGATATATATATAATAATATATATATATATATATATATATATATATATATATATATATATATATATATATATATATATATATATATATATATATATATACACATATACATATATATATATATATATATATATATATATATATATATATATATATATATATATATATATATATACATTTACATATACATATGTTTATTATATTTATGCTTTTAATAATTAAAACAGTTAATATTATATATATAAATATGTATATAAATACCTGTATTAATTCTTTTATATAAAAGAGCACTAACAAAATATTTTTAATCTTTTAAACTTCGGCACCTTAACCACTGTAACAATAAATTGTTTACTATAATAGCACTTATAAAAACTTTCACTTAAAAACACTTTGATTATTATTATAACAATAAAATCCACTTTAAAATGATTTTTTAACGAAAGAACTTCTGATTTTATACAATTCTGCAGAGCAATATTCTGAAAACCTAACTGTATTATGATCATAAAACAAAACATGAAGAAAAATTGGCTGAAATTAAACTGGATGCTTGGTAATATCAACTTTGGTGCATAAGTAGATTTTACTATGCATAGTTAAAATTATACAGTTCTTTTTTATATTTAGTCCAGTCAAAGACCAGTTGAAATGTTCCCTCGCGAACACCACCTACAGGGTAAATGCACGAAGTAGAGGGTAAGTAGCACTTTAATCCAACTTTTTGTGCAAATTGGTGCTGTTTGTAAGAATTATACAGTTTCGCCTTATTTTCCGTTGAATGACTGGACTAAGTGTTTAAGTAATGATAACCGTTCGCATATGTTAATTTTTCAGTGCAAGTTAACTTTATGGAAAACAATAATTTATGAAACATTTTACATATATTACAAAGTATTTGTTGAACTTGTATGTTTCACCAATAAGTATTCTTCACTTTAATAAAAAAACTAAAACTTAGAATTAAATTTTAAAACTTTTATTTTTTATTTTCCGTACTACCGGTTTCAATCTTCTAAACATTTGAAAAGAAATCCCAGTAAAATAATCTAATTATGGGAAGCACATAACTTAATCAATTGTATAAATTAATCTTTATGTAGAGCTTTAAAAAAATCAATTTAATGAACAAATTTAATGATCATTAACCATAATTATTTTAACTCCACTAATTACACGAAATCAAAATATTCTACTTTCTAATACCTACTTAAAGTAACACAGTTTCAGTTAAAATCTACATCCCAATTCATATTTCTCTTATTAAAATCGAAATAATAATTAACTTAGCTAGTTTTGTGTTATAAAACTTGCTCAGTTTAAGTTAAACATAGTAAATTTGTAACAAATCAACCCAAAACGGGGTTATTATAACTAAAACCAATTAAACTAGCTTTAGTTTATTATTATTTTTTTCAGTGTATAAATCAGGGAATTGTCTAACTGCGTCGTCGAGCAGCAGACTTCTTCGTTACAACATCTATCTTCATCCGTTACATTTTCTAGTTCAATCTCTATTCTTGAAGTATGACAGGGTGGATTGGAAGTCCGTTCTTCAAAACATTTGATTTCGTTATCTCGCATGATGAATAAAGCCTTCAAACCTACTAATCTAATCTAAGCTTTATCTAATTGATTTTTTGTTTCTGAAGCTTCCATTTTTAAACTATGAATGTTGTCTTTAAGCAAAGTCGTATCGTGTGATAACAAACGGTAATGCTCCAACATTGCTTCACGTTCAGATTCTTTAAGTAACATTAGCTCTTTTACGAACTTCTACGACACAGTTTTGTAACTTTAGGTTCATTTTCTCAACATCTGCTTTTGACTTCTTTATATTATGGTTCGCTACAGTTAATTATGTTGTAATGTCAGTTACTTCATTAATTAGGCGACAATTTTCTGATACTGCATTATCATTTGATCTTTTAAGGGCTGCAAGTTGTTTACGAAGAGTGCTTGATTCCAAACATACTTTTTTAAGACTACGTCACTATGAAGAGTTTCTATGGATTTTTCATCGAATTTCTGTTTTAACTGATCTAACTCACTTTCTAATTTTCTTTTATCCGCTATAACATTGTCTAAATTATACTGTAATCTGCAAACTTTCTTAGTTTCAGAATCTAGTTCTGTCAATAACTTATCTTTGTCTCGTTTCAACTCTGTACAAATATTTTTATATCTGCATAATTCGCCTTTTAAACTACTATCTTCCTGTTGTACATATGCCCTGTTAGAATCAACTTGACCTAAGTTTGATTCAACACGTGTTTTTTGATTCTCTGACCTCAACAATTTATTTTGTTCATCACTTAAAGATTTTTCTTTTTGTTCTTGAAGCATTTTTATTTGATTGTATCGTTTCTTTAGTTGACAATTTTCACTCTCTATATATCTTGTAGTCTTGTTCTGAGTTCGTCAATTTCATATGATTTTATAAAGTCGTTTTGATAATAATCTGTTTCACAGTTTAGTTTGTGGTACTTCTGCTCGATTTTTGATGGTCGCAAAAGTTCTTTTTCATTAACCTTGAAAATTTTTACCATCTCATCTTCTGCCATAGAAATCCGATCGACAGATTTTACATTACTTTGAGTTCTAATTTTACTGTTATATCTTTCTTCTTCTTCTCACAAACGTCTTCCACGTGACCTAATCGGTAGCAATAAGCACGTTCTATTTTTGTTTCGTTACAATCCCGTTGGAAATGACTAGTGGATTGACAATTATAACATTTACGACTGACTGTTTGGGTTTCTGTTCGAAGTTTATTATCACTATAACCTTTTGCTATTTTTTTAGAATTGACAGTTTCGTATAAGCGTAATATTAATTCATTTACAGTTTGGATATTTTGCACTGTCAATGTGCAAACCAGTTTTGAATCGCCTAACCCAAGAAGAATGTATTTAACTATATCCGGTTGGTCCTAGTTTATTTCATACGCAATGCGGCGCATTTCATAAACATACTCGACAAGCGATTCAGATAAATTTTTTTTTCGATTTGCTAATATGAAATGAACGTCTACCCGGTCACGACATTGTCCAAACTCTCTCAGCAACCCATTCTGTAGATCACACCAATTATAAATTTGGAACATGACTGTTTCATGCCATAATTTAGCAATAATAAAACGTGTAATAATAAAAGAGAGTGTAGCTTGTATATAACCTTACCCGCTCGACGACCGACACAAACTGATTAACAGCATTTTCGGTTGGATCAAAATCATTTAAAAGCGCTGCAACATCATTCGCCGATAATCAAAGGCTGGTTTCAGGAAGTACGTTGATATTTTGACCTGATGGCATTGAATCAGTATAATCGTATCAGTATAAAATGAATTTGGTTGGGACCTAAAAAAATTACAACTATTATTATTTAAGCTGTGAAATTGTGATGTTACGTAATTTGATCTCAGCGGCTGCCATTGTTGTTGATGATGAAATCCGTCCCTTACATATTCATTTCGTCCATATGAAATATTTCCACCAACAGGAATATAGTTTCTGAAATTCACACATTCCGGGTTTTGAAAAATTCGTTCCACGTATAAATCATCATAATCTGCATGCGTCTCAAAGTTATTTGCAACACCTTCATTACTATTATGTAAATTTATCACTGGATCAGACTGATCTGGAATGTTCGAAGCCACGTGCTGTGACTTTGACGTCTCCATATTTATAATACAATCATCCACACTATTTTTGTAAATATCCACTTTTGTTAGATTTCTACTGGTTGTTCAATGAATTATTTGTGATATTACATCACTCCGATGGAAGTTATCCCATCATGAATAATAAGACTGAATCTAACAAAATATGGTGTGCAATTTATGAAGTCTTTTTGCTATCCACACAATTGTCGATCGATCTAGTTTCAAACCGATAAGAACTTTTTATTACACTTTAAAAAAGTATATCATTCTCATCAGGGCTAGCCGACTAGATACACTACCAAAAAAAGTTTACGCTAAATAAACCAAAATTGGTCACTGCTCTAGCGAAGTATATGAAAACAAAAAACTTTCATAAACATATATTTATTAGATTCAGGTTTAATCAGTTTATTTCTCTAGTTGATCACTATTGTTGTTATACTGTTACCAAGTTACAAATTGGATAACAAACTTGTATCGGCGAGAAGAAAATGACCATCTTCATTTGTGTCTATGGACACATTATCTACAATTAATTCAATGAAGTATTTGTGATATTACATCACTCCGATGGAAGTTATCCCACTGGGATAGTTTACACTGGTAAAAATACTATTATATAAACACAATCTTGTTTATTTTTTACACAGTCAAATTTAGATATGTCATTTTGTAAGTTTTTAGCAGATGAATTTGTAAATATTATCATTTATATTTACAAGCGTAGAAAAAATAGCGTTTTCTACGCGTGGTAAAAACGTTTTCACCACTTGTATAAAAATCTACTATTTTTCAAATGATGAAACTGAACTTTTAAACGAAGGATTAAAATTCGCTCCAGTTAATACTAACAAAATTAAAAGCCACGCCAGCCAAGCTAACAGTGGATATTGATGTAGCTCTCTCTGGAACATCATGATTAGCTTTAACATCAACAGAAATAATTTTAAATATATCTGCACTGAAGATATCAGGTTTCATCTAAATTTTTCTAATTTAAACAATTTTGATTTAAAAAATTCATTTTTAATTAATAATATAAAAACTAAAGTTTAAGATACAAATTCAGTTTTATGTAAGACAGATAAAGGAAATACCATAGTAGTTTTATCAGAAAATCTTTATTCTGAAAAAATTTTTGATTTCATTAGTGATAGTGGAGCTGTATTACTACGCTCTGACCCCACAAGTAAATTTAAGATTAATGTGTCTAAATGTCTTTCGTCATGTATGCAACTAATCCCGCCACAAACTGCTTTTCGTTTCAAATTAATGAACCCTTCTGCTCCTGTATTTTACGGATTACTTAAACTCCATAAATTAACTATGCCTATCAGACCAATAGTTTCATATCGCAGGGCACCAGCTTATAAACTTTGCCAAAAATTTAACAAACTTTTTATTGAACATACAGGCACATTATTCTGTTTCTCACATTATTCTGTTAAAAATTCAATTGACCTTATTGATAAAATAAAAAATATTGCAGTTCCTTCATCTTCAAAATTAATTTCTTTTGATGTAACCAGCTTATTTACCAGCTTATTCCTATTAACGTTCTAAATACTGTTGTATTCAAAATTATTAATGATTCCGTTCAATCTGATGACATTCGAAATGAGCACAAACTCCATGATGTACAAAACTTGTGTAGAACAAAATTACTTTTGTTTTGATAATAAATATTATAAATTCACAGACGGACTACCAATGGGATCTCCTTTGTCCTCACTTTTGGCAGAAATTTTTATGAACTTTTTTGAGATCGAAATTTTAGATGTATCAATTCCAGTCATGTTTTATTTTGGTTTCGTTATGTTGATGATATTCTTTGTCTTTGGACTGGAACTGATTTAGAATTAGAGTCGTTTCTTCAAATAATTAATAATAAACATATTTCTATTAAATTCACAATCGAAAAAGAAGTTGAAAATTGCATCAACTTTCTTGACATTAGTATAAGTCATTCATTGTCTAAATTCTTTTTTAATATTTATCGTAAGCCAACATGTACATTGTACAGATTCTATTATACACTCTACTTCTAATCTACTTATATTCGTCAAATATAAAACATTCAGCCCCCAGGTAAGCAGAGAGGATTGTTTTGACATTGAGCCAAGCTTGTTTTAAGGTCTAACAATCTTGGGACAAGCTTTAAAATAAACTTGGTTGAATGTTGTTTTAACCTTAAATGATAACCACGTACCATTATTATTTTTAGACATTTGAACAATATTTAAATACAATGCTGGCCCAATACTACCCAGGTAAGGACAAAGGATTGTTTTTACATTGAGCCAAGCTTGTTTTAAGGTTGAACAACGTTGAGACAAGCTTTAAAATAAAATTGGTTGAATGTTGTTTTAACCTTAAATGATAACCACGTACCATTATTATTTGTACACATTGGATCAATATTTAAATACAATGCTGGACCAATTCTAAAACAAATAAATCGAATTCATAGCTTTTTAATTTTTTTTGCAATGTATAATTCACTATATGTGTTGTTATGGTTTTCCATATTATTCACTGTTTGTGTGCTTTTGTCACTTTTGAATTAAAATGCAATATTTGAAAATATACTTTTTTAATATGTTTATTTTTAATTTTAAATTTTATCAATAATAATATAAACTTCCTTATAGTAACAATTTGAATTTGATTTTTTATTTTAATGAATATCGATTTCGACTTACGTCATCCTCAGTTCTTAAATTATTATTACAATCTTTGCTTAAACTAATGTCTTATATATATACTATTTCAACTGCTATTTTTTATTATTATGTCATATATTTTATTAATTTTAGTGTTGCTTTCATCATTAAAAATGTTGTTATTGTTTTTATGTTTATATATTTCTATTTCTTCCTATCTATCTAGATGTTGTCCTTTTCTTTTTTTATGTAATATTGTTAAATTTGTGTTGATGTTGGTATATTTGTGTTTTTCTATTTTTAAATGTTGGGCATATCTGGATTTTGGATCACTTTTATTAATTTCACTGGTGTGTTCAATAAATTTTTTTGTGAAGGACCACCCCGTTTGACCTATATAAAATTCACTGCAGTCATCACAGGTAATTTTATAAACACCTGTGTCTAAGGTTTGAGTTTTTTGGTTTATAGGTAATTTTCTATTTTATTTTTGTTTTTTGTAAGCTGCAATATATCCATATATTTTTAAAGTTTTTTGCATTGTTTTGAAGGTTGTTTTATTATATGTTACGCCTATGTATTTTTTGCCTGCTAAGTTTTCTTTATTCCTCAGTGTTGTTAGGGTTTGCAAATTTTTCTTGTTTTTATGTTTTCTATTTAATGTGTCAATTATTTCGTTTTTATATCCGTTTTTACTAGCTATGTATTTTATATTATTTAATTCGTCTTGATAATTTTCTGCATTCATTGGTATATTGTTCAATCTATTGATCATGTGGTTGTATGCAGCTAGTTTATGTTGGTATGGAGGATGTGATTTAATATTTATTGTTTGATCCGTTTGGGTTGGTTTTCGGAATTATTTGGATGTGTGTTTTGAATCTACATTTTTGATTGATAAATCCAAAAAAATTATTGTGTTATTTTCTTCATTTTCTAACTTGAATTTAATGGAATGTTCTATGCTGTTTTTGTATTGTATATCATTAAAAATAATATGAAATAATAATGGAATCAGTAAAGAATGATATGGAAAGCACGATAAAAAAGAACAGTGAAATAAAAAATTGAAATTAAAAAAGTTAAAAGAATCAAAACTAATAGAAACGGGAACATCATCATATTAACATAATAAATCAATACAGACCGCTACAATATTGCAGCTTACGAAAAACAAAAATAAAATAGAAAATAACCTAAAAATCAAAAAAACCCAAACCTTAGACACAGGTGTTTATTTAAGTACCTGTGATGACTGTAGTAAATTTTATATAGGTCAAACGGACGGTCCTTCACAAAAAGATTTATTGAGCACACCAGTGAAATTAATAAAAGTGATCCAAAATCCAGATATGCCCAACATTTGAAAATAGAAAAACACAAATATACCAATATCAACACAAATTTAACAATATTACATAAAAAAAGAAAAGGACAACATCTAGATAGATAGGAAGAAATAGAAATATATAAACATAAACACAATAACAACATTTTAAATGATAAAATCAACACCAAAACTAACAAAATATATGACATAATAATAAAAAATAGCAGATTAAATTGTATATAAGACATTAGTTTAAGCAAAGATTGTAATAATAATTTAAGAACTGAGGATGAGGTAAGTCGAAATCGATATTCATTAAAATAAAAAATCAAATTCAAATTGTTACTAAAAGGAAATTTATATTATTATTAATAAAATAAAAAAAATAAAAAAAAATAAACATATTAAAAAAGTATATTTTTAAATATTGCATTTTAATGTATAATGCAGTATAATCCTTGGCTAGCTAACTTCGGTTAATGTCTGGACCAGTTTTAAATGCCTAGACTGAACCAAGATTCAGTTTATTATGTTACGCATTATTTACTAGTTTAATGTAGTGTAATTGTAAACATGTGCAAGTTTTTAAGCTTGCACATGTTTACACTTATTTTAAGCTTTTCTCTAATTTTATAAATGTTACTCTTTCAACAACTTCTTTCCACACATTTAAAGGAGGTCTGGAAAAAAAATTGGTTTGGTAGATCTAGCCCAAGTCTTATTTGCCAGACATGACTCAAGGACATCAGTCCAAACTTGGCACAAACTTGGGCCGTTTGAAAATAATAAGTATGGCCAAAACCCCGAAAGCTGTTGCGGTGCGAGCTTGGCGCAGGTCTGGCCCCTTAGCCTTTTATTACCCGGGTATTGTAGTGGAATTTCCTCATACATTGTAAATTTGTTGGTTACAGTCCATCATTGCACAAATGCTGAAATTATATAACAATTACAATAAATTTGTTTCAACATTGAACCAAGCTTGGCCCAAAACTAAATATAGCAGTCAAAAGATATAATTTACATTTACCCAGGCTAGAAATACCAAGGCTTATTGAGTGGGCCAAGCTTGGCCCAAGCTTGGAAAACTAAGAAATGATTATCAAGGCATGGCCAAGCCTTAGTCTGATACATTTTGTCATACTAAGCCAATGGTTAAAATAAATAAATGTAAATTGTATCTTTTGACTACTATATTTAGTTTTGGGCCAAGCTTCGTTCAATGTTGAAACAAATTTATTGTAATTGTTATATAATTTCAGCATTTGTGCAACGATGGACTGTAAGCAACAAATTTACAATATATGAGGAAATTCCGCTACAATACTCGGGTAATAAAAGGCTAAGGGGCCAGACCTGCGCCAAGCAACAGCTTTCGGGGTTTTGGCCAGACTTAATATTTTATAACGGCCCAAGTTTGTGCCAAGTTTGGACTGATGTCCTTGGGCCATGTCTGGCAAATAAGACTTGGGCTAGATCTACCAAACTAATTTTTTTTCCAGACCTCCTTAAAAAGTGTGGAAAGAAGTTGTTGGAAGAGTAACATTTATAAAATTAGAGAAAAGCGTAAAATGACTTGCACATGTTTACACATGTTTACACTAGACTAGTAAATAATGCGTAACATAATAAACTGAATCTTGGTTCAGTCTAGGCATTTACAACTAGCCCAGACTGTAACCAAAGTTAGCTAGCCAAGGATTATACTGCATTATACATTAAAATGCAATATTTAAAAATATACTTTTTTAGTATGTTAATTTTTTTTTTGTATTTTTTTTTATTTTATTAATAATCATATAAATTTCCTTATAGTAACAATTTGAATTTGATGTTTTATTTTAATGAATATCGATTTCGACTACGACATCCTCAGTTCTTAAACTATTATTACAATCTTTGCTTAAACTAATGTCTTATATACCATTTAAACTGCTATTTTTTATTATTATGTAATATATTTTGTTAGTTTTAGTGTTGATTTTATCATTTAAAATGTTGTTATTGTTTTTATGTTCATATATTTCTATTTCTTCCTATCTATCTAGATGTTGTCCTTTTCTTTTTTTATGTAATATGGTTGAATTTGTGTTTTTCTATTTTCAAATGTTGGGCATATCTGGATTTTGGATCACTTTTATTAATTTCACTGGTGTGTTCAATAAATCTTTTTGTGAAGTCCGGCCGTTTGACCTATATAAAATTTACTACAGTCATCACAGGCAATTTTATAAACATCTGTGTCTAAGGTTTGGGTTTTTTTGGGTTTTAGGTAATTTTCTATTTTATTTTTGTTTTTGTAAGCTGCAATATTGTGGCGGTCTGTATTGATTTATTATGTTAATATGATGAGTTCCCATTTCTATTAGTTTTGATTCTTTTAGCTTTTTTAATTTCAATTTTTTATTTCACTTTTCTTTTTTATCGTGCTTTCCATATCATTCTTTACTGATTCCATTTATTATTTCATCCGAAAACCAACCCAAACGGATCAAACAATAAATATTAAATCACATCATCCATTCCAACATAAACTAGCTGCATACAACCACATGATCAATAGATTGAACAATATACCAATGAATGCAGAAAATTATCAAGATGAATTAAATGATATAAAATACATGGCCAGTAAAAACGGATATAAAAACGAAATAATTGACACATTAAATAGAAAAACTAAAAACAAGAAAAATTTGCAAACACCAAACAACACTGAGGAATAAAGAAAACTTAGCAGGCAAAAAATACATAGGCGTAACATATAGTAAAACAACCTCCAAAATAATGCAAAAAACTTTAAAAATATATGGATATATTGCAGCTTACAAAAAACAAAAATGAAATAGAAAATTACCTATAAACTAAAAAACCCAAACCTTAGACACAGGTGTTTATAAAATGACCTGTGATGACTGCAGTAAATTTTATATAGGTCAAACGGGGCGGTCCTTCACAAAAAGATTTATTGAACACACCAGTGAAATTAATAAAAGTGATCCAAAATCCAGATATGCCCAACATTTAAAAATAGAAAAACACAAATATACCAATATCAACACAAATTTAACAATATTACATAAAAAAAGAAAAGGACAACATCTAGATAGATAGGAAGAAATAGAAATATACAAACATAAAAACAATAACAAAATTTTAAATGATGAAAGCAACACTAAAACTAATAAAATATATGACATAATAATAAAAAATAGCAGTTGAAATAGTATATATAAGACATTAGTTAAGCAAAGATTGTAATAATAATTTAAGAACTGAGGATGACGTAAGACGAAATCGATATTCATTAAAATAAAAAATCAAATTCAAATTGCTATTATAAGGAAGTTTATATGATTATTAATAAAATTTAAAATTAAAAATAAACATATTAAAAAAGTATATTTTTAAATATTGCATTTTAATTCAAAAGTGATAAAAGCACACAAACAGTGAATAATATGGAAAACTATAACAACACATATAATGAATTATACATTGCAAAAAAAATTAAAAAGCTATGAATTCGATTTATTTGTTTTAGAATTGGTCCAGCATTGTATTTAAATATTGATCCAATGTGTACAATTAATAATGGTACGTGGTTATCATTTAAGGTTAAAACAACATTCAACCAATTTTATTTTAAAGCTTGTCTCAACGTTGTTCAACCTTAAAACAAGCTTGGCTCAATGTAAAAACAATCCTTTGTCCTTACCTGGGTAGTATTGGGCCAGCATTGTATTTAAATATTGTTACAATGTCTAAAACTAATAATGGTACGTGGTTATCATTTAAGGTTAAAACAACATTCAACCAAGTTTATTGTAAAGCTTGTCCCAACATTGTTCAACCTTAAAACAAGCTTGGCTCAATGTCAAAACAATCCTCTCTGCTTACCTGGGTATTTATTTTAACCATTGGCTTAGTATGACAAAATGTATCGAACTAAGGCTTGGCCATGCCTTGATAATCATTTCTTAGTTTTCCAAGCTTGGGCCAAGCTTGGCCCATTCGATAAGCCTTGGTATTTCTAACCTGGGCCATTCATGCATTGGTTGATAGACTTATAAAAGTCCCTCTTTCCGCAGCTAATTTTCAAAAGGAATTAAATGTTATTTTGAACATCACTTTTAATAATGAATATAATCATACATTAGTTCACAAAATTTTACGTAAGAAATTTAAAAAGATTTCTTATAATTTAATTTATCCAAATCCCGTCCTTGACCAAAATTATGGCGTAAAATACTTTACACAGGTAATTTAAGCCAAAAATTAGGAAACAAAATTTCAAAATATACAAATTTAAGTTGTGCTTATTATAATAATCATAACCTTCAAAATCTTCTTGTAAATAATAAACAAAAGCTAAGTAAATTTTCAAAATCTGGAGTCTATCAACTATCTTGTTTTGATTGTGATGCAATCTATGTGGGACAGACAGGTCGCCAGTTTCATGTTCGGTGTGCTGAACATTTTCGTAGTTTAAGATTAGGACAAACATCTTCCACCTTTTCTAATCATTTAATAGAGGAAAATCATACTAGTAATTTCATAAATAACAACAAAATTCAAATTTTACAATATGAAACGAAAGGTCTTAAACTTGATCTTTTGAAAGCTTTTGAAATACGTTAAGCAATGCACTTTAACAAAAATTTACTAAATTCTCAAACCGACGTTATTTATTCTCCTTTGACAAATCCAGATCTATTTTTCGGTCATCATTTTTAGAAGCTATTAAATCAACAAATTTATGTTATTTCCTTTATCAGCCAATTAAATTAAGAAAAATTACCTACTTTTTAATTAAGTGTTTTAACAATTTGTTTATATAAATAAATTATTTAATCTAGTTATTCATTTTTCATTTTATTTTCGATTCAAATCAAATTTTTCTTCATAACATTTTTGAATCGCTCTTGATAATGGCGTAAGCCGAAATGCATTGATCAAAATTTTAAAAGATAAAAAAAAAAAAATGAAAAACAAAATACACAGATAGAAATCAAGGTTTTTTTATGCTTAATAGGTTATATTTCATGCTTAAATTACGTTAATTCTCAACCGTGAATAAGCCAGGTGTATTATATACTTATAAGGTATACTTGTTCAAAAAATCACTGAAATGCTTATTATGAATATTATTTTATGAATTTTATACATATAGTGTACGTAGCATGACTAATTAGGAATAGAGAAATAACTTTGTTGAAAAAATATTGTATACTTATTAGATAGCAAAATCTTATATATATAAAAATCACGTGTCACGATGTTTGTCCGCGATGAACTCCGCAACAATGTAACCAATCTTAGTGAAATTTTGTACAATGTGTGTATGATGATCCAGCTTAAGAGATAGGATAGTTAGTATCTTGATTTAATCCGTAGATATTTTTTAATTGCGAATTAAATGTTAAATATGAATGGTTTATATGCCAACTTTCAGATGGCAGCGTAAATCAATTTATTCAATTGATAGTAAACTTGAACTTCGTGTAAGGCCATTATTAGACTATCAAATATGTTTTAGTAAAGAAAGTTTTGTTTTATTTGATAATAAACGAAAAGCATATTATGCTAAGTCAAATACGTTACCCAGCGCTGTAGTTACGCAGGTGCAACAGGTGCAATCGCACTGGGCCCCTTATTTTTGGGGGCCCCAAATAGTAAATACATTAGAAAAACTTCACCAATAGTCAAAAAAATACCACGAATTGAAAGAAAAAATAAAGATGGAAATTCAAAATGTTTAACTTTCAAACAAATCTAGTTAAATCTATGATTTCATTTAAAACAAATATAATATAATTCAGTTGCTTTTTTGCTGTTTGTTTTTTCTAGGAAACAACCATCATATAATTTTAAAACACAACGTTTTAAGTTTTGAACGCTATTCTAGGAAACTATTACTTAAAAATTAGTAAAATTTTTACTGTTTTGATTTCAATCCTTTGAAGTCAATTTTATTTTCGTTCATTTCATATGCAGAAAAAGAAAATTAGTACTTTTTCGCAATCCCTTTTATATTTTTAAATAGCAGTTCTTGTATAATTGAAGAAAACATTTAAACAAATGACTTATTTATATTTTTAAATCGAAGGAAAGCATCAAATTTTGTGAGCAAATGAAACAAAATATTTACGTACATATTTCCATTTAACGTAATAACGATATTTTTCTATGATAGAAGATGAAAAGCCTATTTTCAAGCAGACTTAATCCCCTGTGAAAGTGGTTTTAATTTGTTCACGAAAATTTGTTCACAGACGGGTTAGCGTCGAGTGAGGCAATTTCATTAAAAAGAAGCGTTTTCATCTCTTTTTGCAAAATGTTCTGTTATTTATTTTATAATTGTATTTGAAAATATTTTTCAAGTTACTCGCTTTAAAAGAACGCAGTAAAGAAGTGATATAAGGAACGGTTTTTCAAATTCTGGTTTAAATTTTAGTGTCTTCCATTAATATTAGTGCAGTACTACATATTAATTTTAGATTAAACGATCTTTTGTATATTTAATTTTAAGTTGTAATTTTCATTTTTCTAAATAAATTTGTGTTTCCGGCTGCACGGATATTGTTTGAAAACATATATAAATAAATTTATAGAAGGAATACATCAGGAGTCAGGTAATAATACTACTTCTCTGTTAAAAACGGCTTATTTTTTAAAACTGTTTTTGAAACATTATTTATCTAAATTAGAAATGTCGAAAAGACACTTTGAAAGCGACGCACACAAAAGAGCAAAACAGATCCGAAAACCTGCAGAATTAAGTAGTCTTACTGGATCAATTGATAAATTTTTTAAACGAGGCGAAAATTCATCAATTTCAAGCACTAATTTAATTGAACCATGTAATTCAAACATTACGTCTCAACTTTAAAACAATAATGCGGCAGAAAATTTCAATGAGCTACAACTTCAAAATATGGATAACCAGAACGACAATGTAGATGATGAATCAGGATCCAATAGCGTAAATATTGACGGTATTTTATCTGATAATATTTCAGAAATTAGCAATAATCCACAAATAGAGAGCAGTATTTTATCTGCCAATTTCAAATATGATATATTAGATTCTGCAACTTGGCCTGTTGAAATTGGCAACGCACAACGGATGTTTTTGGCCGAGCAGTCACCAAAAAGTATTAAAGGCATCCATTATAAAAGAAATCCTCAAGGAAGATGTTTCAGTGACACTTTTTTTTATCGACAAATGAAAAATGGTGAAAAAGAATTAAGAAAATGGCTTTTATATTCTAACTCAGCAGGAAACATTTTCTGCTTTTGTTGTCGTTTGTTTTCATCGATAAAAATAAGCTTAACTTTAAGTGGATTTTCTGACTATGCACATACAGGAATACGGTTATCTGAACATGAATCTTCGAAGGAACACCTTGAATCAGCGTATAAATGGCGAAGTCTAGAATTTAACATTAAAAGCAGAACAGGAATAGACCACCTTAATGAAGATGTGTTCAATAAAGAAAAACAAAGATGGAGAATAATTTTGAAATGTATCGTAAAAACGGTATTGTTTTTAAGTGATCGAAATTTAGCTTTTAGAGGAAGCAACGAAAAATTGTTCGAACCGAATAATGGTAATTTTTTGGAAGTAATTGAATTGATTGCTGATTTTGTTCCAGAACTAAAAATGCATTTACAGTCAATAACTGAAACGGAAAAAAAGTACCATGATATTTTTCACCGATGGTTCAAAACGAAATTATCTTACAACTAGCTTCTAGAGTTTTACATATATTAGCAAGTAATATTAAATCATCGAAGTACTTTTCCGTAAAACTACACCGGATGTTTGCAAAAAAAAACCAGCTGTCCATTATTATTCAGTATGTTAAAATAGCGGACCAAAAGCCAAGTGTACAAGAAAGTTTCTTAAGCTTTGTAAATATATTGTCCTCAACCGGCGAAAATTTAACACACGTCCTTATTGAGGAATTAAAACTATTAGGAATTGAAATTGCTAATTGTCGTGGTCAGTCATACGACAACGCAAGCAATATGAAAGGAGAATATAAGGGAGTGAAAAGTCGAATTTTAGAAATTAACAACAAAGCATGGTATACGCCATGTGGTGGACACAACATCAATCTAGTGATTGGAGATAGTGTTAAAAACACTATTAAAAGTCAAAATTATTTCACTACATTAAATAATTTATATAAGATTTTTGCTGCATCGACAACGCGATGGGCCATTCAAGCAAATTATTTAAAAATTAATTTGAAAGCCCCCAGCCATACTCGATGGGAATATCGCTTTAACAGTATAAAAGCCGTGAAATATCAGATGAAAGAAATTAGTCTTGCATTAGATGAACTTAAGAATAGCTATCCAGATTGAAAACTCTTGCTGTATCTCTAAAAAAAACAAATAAATTCTTATGAATTTATTGTATTGACAACAATTTGGTATCAATTGTTATCAAAGCTTCACATCTTCAGCCAATTGCTTCAACGAAAATATTTGGCAATCAATATTGCATTACAACATACAAGAGCTATGTTATTATCGCTTGCTGATTTAAAAAACTATTCTCTTATAAAAAACTATTGCTTATAAAAGAAGCACAAGAAATATCGTTAGCAATAAATATAACAGCACAGTTCACTAAACGGCCTGCACGTGATACCCAAGTATTAACAAGTAGAAATAGAGAATGTTTAGATAAATCACCAGAACCTAGCCGAGTACATATTCTCAAAAGATTAGCTGACTATTATTATTATACAGACCCAAAAAATAAAAGAAATGATAAATATGACAATATAGATGTTATTAGTACAGATGATATACCAAATGAAGGAATTGAACTTTTGTGATGATATTGATATAGGTGAGCTCATTCCTGAAATTGATGATGAATGTAGCCATCTACACCTTACTGCTGAAAATAAACTTAAACAGTCTTATTTTAATAACTTAATCGATACAGTGGTAAATTCACTGCAAGAACGATTTGAATCAAATTAAATCAAATTTTTGGTTTTCTTTTCGATAATAAGAAGCTAAAACTATGAGTACAAATGAATTCAATAGTAATTGTGCAAATCTAGTCAAACACTTAGAAGGGGATATTGAAGACGTGGAGTTCAAAACTGAACTTTCTATGTTAAGATATATTTTAGAAGATAATAATACTATTATAGACAATTTGGAATTTATTCTAGAAAGGAATATGGAAGAATTATATCCAAATGTATGTATCGTTTATAGAATAATTTTAACAATACCAATTACCGTTGCTCATTGTGAACGATCGTTTTCAAAACTGAAATTAATTGAAAATTATTTACGGTCAACAATGTCACAAGAAAGGCTTTCTGGATTAGCAATACTGTCAATTGAAAATGCAACAGCCAGAACAATTAATTATAATGACATAATTGATGAATTTGCCAGCAAAAAAGCTAGTAAAATTCCTTTATAATTTCTACATATTTTTTTGAAGTAAAAACCGATAAATATGAATTCAATAACATTTAAAAAAAAAATTTTTATTGTCTGCGACTGCATAGGCCCTCTTAAGGCCGCTGTGCACAGGGCCCCTAAAAGTCAAACTACGGCGCTGACGTTACCAAAGGTTATTGATAATTTTTTGCACGATCAGGCGATTTTGCATGTTTGCTGATTCGTAAATAAACATAGTAAGTTTCGTTTACAAATCACTGGGCGGTAAGTAATTACTTACCGATCATGCAGCCGGTAAGTATTTACTTACCAGTAAAGGAGACCTCAGGGTGTGAATAAAAACGATTATTAGTTAAATAATTATGTACGTCGTCTATTCACTAGCTTCAAATTTAAATAACATTCATTTAAAAATATTGCAATTAAAAGATTTAAAAGCAATTAATTTTGAAAATATATTCGATGGAATTTAGTTTTGCAACAAAAAAAACTATAGTATTATGATGAAACGCAAAGCTTACTATTTTGAAATGACATTTTAAGAAATTTTCTGTAAAACATTCAAACTTGAATTTAGTGAATGAATTTTATTATTTAAATAGTTTTAATTGAATTTTTATTAATCGTGCAAAAAATGTAATAAGCAATTTGAGCATTAACAGTATTACCGATTTCGGATATATTAAAGATCTCGACTTCGTCTCGATCTCAAAACATATATCCTCAATCGGTAAAACACTCTTACTGCCCTTAATACTTAAATAACTATTGTGGAGGTTATATATTAATTGTAGAAGTGTGAAAAAGTATCGGAATTCGGAACCTGTAAAAAATTTGTTGTATTGGTTTTTATAAAGTTGGAATAAATATAAGAGTAAAAATTAAAGAAAACAGTAATTTAAATTTATTTATTTATTACTTTAAATTTTTCATTGATCTTCTATGTTAATTTACAAAAATCAATATCAAATTGAATAATACTCTTATTTGTATTGCTAATTAAAATATAACAATTAGAGGTAAAAAAAATTGTCATCAAAACTGGATGAAAAACTAGGTAGCGAAGTCTATTTTTTTACAACGTTTGCACTCTCCAATATCATGTCATATTTTTTTTATTGACCAATATATTTGATAGTGTGATATACGCCTCATAAATTTGGGTTATACAATAGATGGTGTTGTATTTGTATTTAGAACGTTTATTTTAACGTCGAAGTTTGTGCAAATACACTACGATTTGCTTTTTCAAATTGTCGTGTATTATTTTTTGATTGGTGATTGGTGATAAATATTTTATTTGGTTTTTTGTTTAAATATCGGTTTATGAGCGTAGTTTGCTTTGATCAATGTTTTTATAGTTATAATTAAAGAATTCAATAACGAATTATATATATACTCCCGCACGAAGATTTGTAAAATTTTAAATTTTTGATCTATGGGAGTGACAACCCAGCGTACTTAGATTCCTGCTATTTGTATATGAGTTAGCTTGAGTTATCGAAACCACTGGCAATAGTAGTGAGATATCACTAGCCAAAGTGATATCTTAGGGATGTTGGCGGATGAACTTTTTTCAATCAACGATAGCACCCTTAGTCTTAGTTATAGAATATTCTTTGATGATGACACGCTATTTCTTTTAAAATAAAATGTGTTAGGTAGTACGAATTACAATGTGAGTAACAACAACTCATGACAACCTTTGAAGAATAAAGTCCACAACAACATGCTTTCTAAGGTGTTGATGGACGCAAATTTTTTATTTTTTTATATTTTTTCAAAAAAATGAACTTTTTCGTTTACTTGGAGAAATAAGCTTCCATATAACTATTAAATGTGCCGGGTTTAATCCTTCAGCAAAACCATATTTACATGATCTTGGTATATGATTCTAGCACTAGCAATTTGCGTCCATCATCTTAAAAAACATGATGGTGTGGAACCTAGGTCTTAAAGGATTTTATGTGTTGTTGTGAGACATATTGTAATTCCAACTACACAACAAATTTTATTAAAAAAATATTTAAAATATTTTGAAATAGCACAAATGTTTTTAAAAATTTTTGGTGAAAAAGATGATGAACAAAGTCATTGAAGCTACAATCAATTTTGAATGGAAAATTAAAAGAGGGAGATGTACTGTTGCTACGTATTTCAATGATCCCAACAGATATGGCATTTGAATTCAAACGTTTAGTTTCCAGTGCGACTTGCTTTTGCAATGACTGTCAACAAAGAACAAGGAAAATTGCTGCTAGGATGTGGTAGATTTGAAGAATCCATACTTCTCACATCTGGACAACTGTATGTGGTGGTCAGCTAACGTCGGAATACCTTCTGATTTGTTCGTGTACGCATCTAGACGGAAAAACGCAAAATATAATGTGTGTCCACAAGCACGAGCAAAGAAATAGAATTAAAACGACATTTTGAAATTTTTTCCTTATTAAAATAAATAATTGTTGCAATAAAAATGATACAATGTAAATTGGATGTTTGGTACGTTTAGTGTGACTAAAATAATTGAAAAAACAACAACAATTGTATTGTTGTTTCAAATGCTTCAGTCGAACACGGCTGTTATCAGAACGAGTTTTCAAGAATTTCCTTTCTTATGAGATACCGACAATATGCGACAGGTATAATGTTAAATCAACAAAAGTTTTACACTATTTGGTGTAAAATAAATAAAGTTTTGAGAGATTTTTAGACTGATTAAGCTTAAAGTAATTATTTTAATTCACATGAATTTTGCAATTTTAAAGCATTTTTTATTTTCGCTCAGAAAAACTTCTTTAAACAGTTTTTGTGTGTTTCGTGTCGGGAACAAATACAATTTACAATAATATAATCACAGATGAAGAATTCAATTTAAATAAATATGAGATAATAAAGTTTCAATTTAGAAATTATCTGAACATGAAAATTAAAATATGTTTTATTGTTGTTTCATCCACTGTGGCTGCGTCTGTATGATGGCTTTGAAGTTTGAACTATGATGTCTCTGATGAGTGTGAGTTCAATCCCGAAAATAATTACTTATTATCGGGAATAATACTTTCAATAATTACTTTGAGCAATACTTGCTCACAAAATCGCCCAAAAATTAATATTCCATTAATGTTGTCTATATATGGAACTTATATGCCAATATATTGACCGTGTGTAATATATTAGTTTCGCATTGATTTGCAACAATCAATAATGACTTTAAAATGACTTAGGATGTTGACTAAATAGAAATATTTCTCACCCTATGAATTCACATCCTATGAGTTCTAATACAAAAACATCCAAATAATTTTGATTTTTTTGGCATCACTTCTTCTATTCCTTTTTTGCATCACTTCTTCTATACCTTCATCGAATATATTGTCACTATTCTTACTGGCCTTGCTGACCATAAAATGTTATAATGATCAAAATTGTTTGCAACGTTTTTAGTAACCTACCACAGGTAAAGAAAGCGTATATTAAACCGCATGAGCACTGGGAAAATTTGTGAATCCATTTTTGTTCCGTATGTTCTAATGTTCTATATAGAGACACACCTGAAAACTTATTTGATCGCGTATTTTTTTATATATCCTTTGTTGTATATATAATACTATTTTTTTTATATTTTACTGATCAACTAGAGTGCTGATCCTTTTACATTCATATTTAAAAAAAATAGATCATTTCTCATTACAACTCTTTGAAATTATTGCTACTACGTCAACAAAATGTATACACACAAACTTTATTTATAGACGTAGCAAAGCACGCCGGGTCCCGCTAGTATGACTATAAGGAACAATATTTTTTGTAAAATATCATGTCTCTTATTTATAAAATTATGGCGCTTAGGAATAATAAATTATAGAACACGTATTTCTGTTCCTAGCTTTACAGGTATAGAATAAACCTTATGCACGGACAGAAATCTAGGTTTTTTATGCTTAATAGGGTATATTTCATGCTTAAATTACGTTGATTTTCAACCATGAATAAGCCAGGTGTATTATATACTTATAAGGAATACTATTTTGAAAAAGTACTATGGAGCTTATTATGAATATTATTCATAATTTTATGAATATTGGGGTACATAGCATGACCAGTAGGAACAAAAAAAAATTTGCTGTACAAAATTTGTATACTTATTAGAGAACAAAATATAACTACTTTTTATAAAAAAACATGCCTCTAATTCATAAATTTATGTCGCTTAGGAATAAATAAATTATTTTTAACCAGGGTTTTTTCATATTTATAGCATTTGATGAAGAGAGGTCGTCTTCTAAACCTGTCATATATATTATTTCAATTATATTACTTATCTTGTGTATTTACATTTATCTATCATTTGAATGAAGGAACACCACTTACTTTTAATAGTCATACCCATACGTTTTAAAGATTTTGTTTACAGAAGCTACCCAATGATCACTAACTAAGAGAATGAAATTATTCTTCGCTTGTAGTTTATATATATACAACTCAAATTCCACAAAAAAGTCTAGTGAATTTTAAAATCTATCCATTATTTAGATCTATTTCATGCTTATTTTGAAATACAACATGATCATTAGGTAATAAAAATTATATTTTTGTTATTTATTTGTTTGTGACTTGTAATCACAGTTTCGTTTCTTTTAATATTTTATGCGAGGTTTTTCTATTCCACGAGTTCAAAAAAATGCATGCCTTAAAGTCATGGATATTGCAATAATATTATAAAAAAAGGTTATCAGGAATAAACATTTATAATTTATAAAAATTATTTAGAAATTTACAATTTTGGAAAATAAATAATACTAGGAGGGCCCAACGTGCTTCACTACGCTTCTAAATAAAGTTTTTGCGTAGACATTTTGTTGGCGTAGAAGCAATGATTTCAAAAAGGGGTAATGAGAAATGCTAGCATATAATTTTTAATTTTTGTTTTTAAATATATGAATGAAAAATAATCAGAACTCTGGCTGATCAGTTCGGATATATGAAAAATTAGCGATCAAATAAGTTTTCAAGTAAGCTTAGAGATCAAAGTAAGTTAGAGATCAAACTTATTTGATCGCTAATTTTTCATACATCCGAACTGATCAGCTAGAGTTCTGATTATTTTTCATTCATATATCTAAAAAGAAAAATTAAAAATTATATGCTAGCATTTCTCATTACCCCTTTTTAAAATCATTGCTTCTACGTCAACAAAATGTCTACGCAAAAACTTTATTTATAAGCGTAGCGAAGCACGCCGGGCCCTCCTAGTATCTATTATCAAGAGACGCACCACGTACATCAATACTCATACCATTATCACGTCGACGATACAAAGGATAACCATTCACAGATTCTTTAGTATTTTCAGAAAAAGGTTTTGGAAAATTCTAACTACATTTACCATCTCTCATACTAACAGGATTTAGAGCACCACATGGTCCAAGCATCATATGACGTTTCACATATTCATGTAATTTAGGAAAAAGAATGGGATCACAGATTTCAGTACATACAAATTTATGAATCATTTCATTTCCATCAATTCTATCTTCATCTGACAAATTTAACAAACACATCAGCAGTAACATTCTCAGGTCTTTCACAAAATTCATGCATTGATTTAAAAGAACGAATAAATCTCACGTATAAGAAAAACTTCACATGCATTGGCATTTCTAAAAATTAAAATGAAGAACAGAACAAAATTATTCACATGCATTTACGTCAGTGTACATAAGAAAACTAAAAAATAAAATACAACCAGCATTGCATCATCTGACAAATTTAACAAACACATCAGCAGTAACATTCTCAGGTCTTTCACAAAATTCATGCATTGATTTAAAAGAACGAACAAATCTCACGCATAAGAAAAACTTCACATACATTGGCATTTCTAAAAATTAAAATGAAGAACAGAACAAAATTATTCACATGCATTCACGTCAGTGTACATAAGAAAACTAAAAAATAAAATACAACCAGCATTGCATCATCTGACAAATTTAACAAACACATCAGCAGTAACATTCGCAGGTCTTTCACAAAATTCATGCATTGATTTAAAAGAACGAACAAATCTCACGCATAAGAAAAACTTCACATACATTGGCATTTCTAAAAATTAAAATGAAGAACAGAACAAAATTATTCACATGCATTCACGTCAGTGTACATAAGAAAACTAAAAAATAAAATACAACCAGCATTGCATCATCTGACAAATTTAACAAACACATCAGCAGTAACATTCTCAGGTCTTTCACAAAATTCATGCATTGATTTAAAAGAACGAACAAATCTCACGCATAAGAAAAACTTCACATACATTGGCATTTCTAAAAATTAAAATGAAGAACAGAACAAAATTATTCACATGCATTCACGTCAGTGTACATAAGAAAACTAAAATACAAAATACAACCAGCATTGCATCATCTGACAAATTTAACAAACACATCAGCAGTAACATTCTCAGGTCTTTCACAAAATTCATGCATTGATTTAAAAGAACGAACAAATCTCACGCATAAGAAAAACTTCACATACATTGGCGTTTCTAAAAATTAAAATGAAGAACAGAACAAAATTATTCACATGCATTCACGTCAGTGTACATAAGAAAACTAAAAAATAAAATACAACCAGCATTGCATCATCTGACAAATTTAACAAACACATCAGCAGTAACATTCTCAGGTCTTTCACAAAATTCACGCATTGATTTAAAAGAACGAACAAATCTCACGCATAAGAAAAACTTCACATACATTGGCATTTCTAAAAATTAAAATGAAGAACAGAACAAAATTATTCACATGCATTCACGTCAGTGTACATAAGAAAACTAAAAAATAAAATACAACCAGCATTGCATCATCTGACAAATTTAACAAACACATCAGCAGTAACATTCGCAGGTCTTTCACAAAATTCATGCATTGATTTAAAAGAACGAACAAATCTCACGCATAAGAAAAACTTCACATACATTGGCATTTCTAAAAATTAAAATGAAGAACAGAACAAAATTATTCACATGCATTCACGTCAGTGTACATAAGAAAACTAAAAAATAAAATACAACCAGCATTGCATCATCTGACAAATTTAACAAACACATCAGCAGTAACATTCTCAGGTCTTTCACAAAATTCATGCATTGATTTAAAAGAACGAACAAATCTCACGCATAAGAAAAACTTCACATACATTGGCGTTTCTAAAAATTAAAATGAAGAACAGAACAAAATTATTCACATGCATTCACGTCAGTGTACATAAGAAAACTAAAAAATAAAATACAACCAGCATTGCATCATCTGACAAATTTAACAAACACATCAGCAGTAACATTCTCAGGTCTTTCACAAAATTCATGCATTGATTTAAAAGAACGAACAAATCTCACGCATAAGAAAAACTTCACATACATTGGCATTTCTAAAAATTAAAATGAAGAACAGAACAAAATTATTCACATGCATTCACGTCAGTGTACATAAGAAAACTAAAAAATAAAATACAACCAGCATTGCATCATCTGACAAATTTAACAAACACATCAGCAGTAACATTCGCAGGTCTTTCACAAAATTCATGCATTGATTTAAAAGAACGAACAAATCTCACGCATAAGAAAAACTTCACATACATTGGCATTTCTAAAAATTAAAATGAAGAACAGGACAAAATTATTCACATGCATTCACGTCAGTGTACATAAGAAAACTAAAAAATAAAATACAACTTGTAAATACACTGAAATTTGATTAGAATATCTATTTTACTAATATACTACGCATACGATACGTTAATACCCACTACCAAAGAATATATAAAAAAGAAAATATAAAAACTAAATTTCATCATTCATAAAATCAACATTATTACGCATAAAATCTCTTTTATTCCGACGATTTGATCTAACCTTCCATGTACGAAGACATAAGAAGACTAAAATGAAATTGCATCTACCAAAGAATATATAAAAAAGAAAATATAAAAAAATAAAATAAATTTTTAAGTTTTAAATTTAATTTCGTTTTTGTATGTATGTAAACTTATAATGCATATGTCAATAAAAAGTTTTTCGTATATAATAACTTTTTTATTTATGATCCGAAAAATCCCAATCCCAATCCCAGACCTAGGTTGCAGTACTATCAGTTAGCACTGAAAATTTGAAATCAATCAAAATTCGAATAAAAAAGCCTTAGGCTCCACAAAATTTTGCGTTAGCGTATTAATATATAAGATAAATGTATGTAAATATTTATTACTAATATATTTTGAGCTTTCCCTGAAAAATAAAATCTATATTCACAAAATAAAGTTGCATATAGAACAAATATTTTTGACTATAAAATACCTTTCGACAGTTTCTTCACTATCAATAATAATAAATTAAAAGAGAATACAAATAAATACCGTTAGATTCTATTACCGTTTGATTGTAATATAATTATTTTGTGGTTTTAGGTAGATTTCATATAAAAATCTACCTATTGGAGTGCTTCATCTCAGAATTTCGGAAAAATTTTGGTAGCAAACGACTATATATGATAAGCGGAGACGGAAAATAAAAATGAAAAAAAAGTTTATATATAATGGGTAATTCTTTTATAAACCGAACAGATTTAGACAAAATCTGACCGACCCATTTTTGATTTGGCTGAAATTTTGTTTAGGGGTTTTTTATCGAAAAAAAAGATATGCGTGTTCGAGAATTTTTTTTTTTGGAAAATAGAGCTGTTTTAAATTTTGAGAATTTCGTGATTTTTGGCTTGAAGACTTATTTTCAAAAATTCATAACTTTGGTTTTATAGAAGATAAAAGCTTTTTCTTTTTTTTATTTGCTCCAACAAAAAAGTTTGCAAAAAAATTTTTTTTTTAAAACAACCGGCACTCTCACGGTCGCATTTATAAGGTCAGATCAAAAAACCTTTTCTAAAAATGTGTGTTTTATTAATATCTTGGACAAGCTCGTAAATCAGCCCAATCCAACACATGGTTAAGAAACTAGAAGCTTTATACTAGAAAAAAACTCTGTTTTTTAGATCCGTTATAACGGCCGTTTGGATTCTAATATTTTTAAAACCTTCATAAATTTAGAATTTTTGAAACCTTTTTAATCAGTTTCTTTCAAAAAAAAAGACCTCTGCGGTTGGAGGTTTCTGAGTGAGCGGCTCCAACAAAAAGGCTTGTAAAACACAAAATGCGTTTGAATCAACCGGCGCTCTCACGGTTGCATTTGTAAGGCCAGATCAAAAAACCTTTCCTAAAAATGTGTGTTTTATTAATATCTTGGACAAGTTCGTAAATCAGAAAAATCTGACACATGGTTAAGGAACTATAGGCTTTATACTAGAAAAAAAAGTAGTTTTTTTTATCCGTTATAACGGCCGTTTGGATACTAATATTTTTAAAATCTTCATAAATTTAGAATCTGTGGAAACATTTTAATCCGTTTCTTATAAATATAAACCTCTGCAGTTAGAGGTTTTTGACTTGTTGGCTTCAACAAAAAAGTTTGCAACAATCCCCAACTACAATTTCCAAAAACCTTATAACAGTCAATGTCAACCTTATAACAGTCAAAAAAATAAAAGATTTGAATAGAAGAAATTAATTTTTTTTTCTTAGAAATAAACTATTTTGATATTTTGCAGCAATTGCACGACATATGATATAGAGTAGGTTTGTGTCATAAATTGTCACACACATGTTCTGTGGTAGATTTGATATTTGTTTGTTTCAAAATTGGATAGATATAATTTTGCTTGTAGGTAGCTAATTATCTTTTTAAAATTTGTTCGATATCTGTTTGAAATTAGTTTGTTTTGTTTAAACTAATCTGATACATCAGATTCTACTTTATACTAGAAACCTACGCTTTATACTAGAAAAAAAAGTAGTTTTTTTAGTCCGTTATAACGGCCGTTTGGATACTAATATTTTTAAAATCTTCATAAATTTAGAATCTGTGGAAACATTTTAATCCGTTTCTTATAAATATAAACCTCTGCAGTTAGAGGTTTTTGACTTGTTGGCTTCAACAAAAAAGTTTGCAACAATCCCCAACTACAATTTCCAAAAACCTTATAACAGTCAATGTCAACCTTATAACAGTCAAAAAAATAAAAGATTTGAATAGAAGAAATTAATTTTTTTTTCTTAGAAATAAACTATTTTGATATTTTGCAGCAATTGCACGACATATGATATAGAGTAGGTTTGTGTCATAAATTGTCACACACATGTTCTGTGGTAGATTTGATATTTGTTTGTTTCAAAATTGGATAGATATAATTTTGCTTGTAGGTAGCTAATTATCTTTTTAAAATTTGTTCGATATCTGTTTGAAATTAGTTTGTTTTGTTTAAACTAATCTGATACATCAGATTCTACTGGCACACAAAACTGTCTGATCTCGAAATCTACCTATTTCTAGCGGATATACGTGCCGCTTGGACTTTTTTAATGGAGAAATGATATTTACTGTTAGAAATTAATTAATTTATCGAGCGCGGGACGACAAAAAAATCTATATACATATATGGGTCATTCTTTTGAATTAAACATAACGATATACTTGTTTGAGGATTTTTTTTTAGAGAAAATAGAACGGTTCTAAATGTCGAGAATTTTGTGATTTTTGGCTTGAAGACTTGTTTTGAGAGATTCATAACTTTGGTTCTGGCAGAGATAGACACTTTTTGTCTATTTTATTTTAAAGAATAGAGATGCAATTAAAAAAAAAAGTGTTGTTTATAAAAATTATTAACAAATTCCTATTGTTATAAACAAATAAAAGGTTAAAATCAATTTTTAGTCATTATCTAACAAAAATTAAGAGTGTTTAGTATGATCATCGTATTCTACGTTCAATTTTCAATAAGAAACGTGTATTTAATTAATGGAGGAATGAGTTTTACTGTTAGAAATAAACTAATTTATCGAGCGCGAGGCGAGGAAAAATTTTATAAATGTTTGTCGTCCGGCGCTGGAAAAATTAACTTATTTGTAACAGTAAAACTCATTTCTTCATTAACTAAATATACGTTTCTTATTGAAAATTGAACGTAGAATACGATGATTACACTAAACACTCTTTATTTATTCTAGATAATGGCCAAAAATTGATTTTAAAATTTTGTTTGTTTATAACAATAGGAATTTGTTAATAATTTTTATAAATAACACTTTTTTTTTAAATTGCATCTCTATTCTTTAAAATAAAATAGACAAAAAGTGTCTATCTTTGCCAGAACTAAAGTTATGAATCTTTGAAAACAAGTTTTCAAGCCAAAAATCACAAAATTCTCGACATTTTGAGCCGCTCTATTTTCCCTAAAAAAAAAATTCTCAAACAAGTATGTATATCGTTATGTTTATATAGAACCCGTAAAAAAAATTTCAGCTGAATCAAAAATGTCTTAGTCATATTTTGTCCTAATCTGTTCGGTATATTAAATAATGTTAAACATATAGATTTTTTTGTCGTCCCGCGCTCGATAAATTAATTTATTTCTAACAGTAAATATCATTTCTCCATTAAAAAAAATACTTTTTATAGGAAATTGAACGCCGAATACGATGATTATATTAAAAATTAATTTCATGGGCGGGGGGGGGGGGGGGGGGGGGGGGTTGGCAATGGTTAAAGTTTTATTTTAACATTTTATTTGTTTATAACAATAGGAATTTGTTAATAACTTTAGTTGAAAATATTTATTTTTAAAAAACTCTATTTTTTAATTTTCATTTAAAAAAAGAAAAAGCTTTTATCTTCTGTAAAACCAAAGTTATGAATTTTTAAAAATAAGTCTTCAAGCCAAAAATCACGAAATTCTCAAAATTTAAAACAGCTCTATTTTCCAAAAAAAAATCCTCGAACACGTATATCTTTTTTTCGATAAAAAACCCCTAAAAAAAATTTCAGCCAAATCAAAAATGGGTCGGTCAGAAAGGTGTTCGGTTTATAAAAGAATTGCCCATATATATAACGAAATTAGATATAACGGAATTTGGCGGCACTCTCACGGTCGCATTTTTCGACCTACACCAAAATAACTTTTTGTATATGTTTCGGCAAATAATGTCTTGGACAAGTTCGTGGACTGGCCATATCTGGATACCAGTTAAGCGGCTAGAGCCTAAAAAGTCGAATAATCGCGCTATAACTTCCGTTTGAATCAAAATATATTTTAATTTAATTTATAAATATTGAATATTTGAACATATTTCTATCATTTTTATCCAGATGACAACTTTGGCGTTCCAGGTTCCTGCAAAATCAGCTGTTTTAAAAATTTGCCAAATTTTTTTGTACTTGATCTAGTGAAAATGGCCAAGCTCACATTTGAAAACATTTTTGCACAAAGATACAATATAAACCTTTCCAAAATTTAAAAAAAAATAGTTCAGGTCTAAGGTAGAGGCCCCAGGACTGTTGAAATGAAAACAAACGCAAAAGGCAATGCTTTCATCGTGTTTCAGTTTATGTTATTTAAATTCATTTTAAGTTTTAAGCATTCTTTTAAACTATAGCCCCACCAAATTCCAGCTTTCTAACCCAAAAGGTTCCATTTTTATAAGCAATTTAATGCACCTATTGTAGACAAATCTGAAGCCATTTAATACCATAGGAAAAGTAGCAAATTCTCTTTTGTTTTTATTTTTTTCACTAAGTAACCGTTCGAAAAAGATTAAATAAGAACAAAAAAAACCACAACAAAGATGATTTTGAATTAAAATTGTTTGATAATGTTTGATTATAAATTATGTGTGATGGTGTAATTGTAGTTGAAATTGAAATTTGTTGGATAATTCCGTTTCTACTTAGTTTTTTGATTTTAACTAGTTTGATACATTGATTCTACTTGTATGCATATCTGTCTGATCAAGAAATCTACCTTTTTCTAGCGGATATACCTGTCGCTAGACTTTTTTTAATCGAACCGATTGGTATTGTAAAATAATGAAATGATATGAAAATAACTTCCTTTTGATATGCCAAGTAATATACAAGAAACAAAACGAAGCTTCACGAAGTGAAATAAGTTGTTAGAAAATAAAATATTTTTATTAAATTAATAAATTTAATAATTTTTTAATTCACGAAGAAAGTTGAAAAAACAAAAATTAAAAATCGTACTTATAAAGAATACTCAATGCCTACAAATCATATAAAATAACCGAAAAACAAACATTATTATTTAGTGATGATGTATGGAATGAATTATTTTATACCTTACTATACTATATGCACATTTTTAAATATTAAATGATTATCAGGCATGAAAAATTATAATTTTTATATTCATTGTTTATCAATAGTAATCATTATTTTGTTTTTTTCAAAATTTTATGCTAACGTTTTATATTCCATGACTAAGTATTCATAAATTGAATTCCTTAAAGTCATGGATATTGCAATAATATTATAAAAAGTGGTTGTCGGGAATAAACATTTTTTCTCCGATAGACAGCAAATATAGATTTTGCAGACTTATTTCAGTCAGCAAAGTAGCACTTTTCCTGCCTAGGCAGCAAAGCAAGTACTTTGCTGCCTAGGCAGCAAAATAATTAGACTTCATAGAAATAAACAGATATTGCGATTAAAAAAAAAAATTTTTTAATCGATTTGTTTTTTCATTTTTAAAATTTTGCTTTATTTTTAAAGTAATAATTATTAAATTACATATCATTGTAATTAATCGGAGAAAAAATTATATGTTCAACTCGGCAGCAAGGTAGATTGACTGCCTTGGCTGAATTCCTAGCCTCGCTCGCTCGGCTATGAACTATCAGCCGCGGCAGTCAATCTACTACTTTGCTGCCTAGTTAAACAAATAACTATATAATTATGTTATATAAAACTTATGACTTGCAATCATAGCTTTATTTTTATCCGTGTACTTGCGAAATAAAAACAAGTGTTTTAAATTTTTAATCTTATCTTCTTATATATTAATACGCTAGATTAAAACTTTGTGGAGCATTAGGCTTTTTTATTCGAATTTTGATTCATTTGAAATTTTCACTGCTAACTGATATTAGTGTAACCTAGATTTTAAAGATTTTTGGGATTTTTCGGATCATAAATAAAAAAGTTATTATATACGGAAAACTTTTTCTATACATATGCATTATAATCTTCTTATATATTAATACGCTAGATTAAAACTTTGTGGAGCATTAGGCTTTTTTATTCGAATTTTGATTCATTTGAAATTTTCACTGCTAACTGATATTAGTGTAACCTAGATTTTAAAGATTTTTGGGATTTTTCGGATCATAAATAAAAAAGTTATTATATACGGAAAACTTTTTCTATACATATGCATTATAAGTTTACATACATGCAAAAACAATTTTCTTTTTGCTTTAAAACAATGCTTTAAAATTTTTCTTTTTTATATATTAGCTATCGAACCGAACAACGAATAACAAAAACGAAAATTTTTATATTTATTTTATATTCATTTCAGTCGTCGTATTTATTTTATTCTTATATATTAATACGCTAGATTAAAACTTTGTGGCTTGACATTAGGCTTTTTTATTCGAATTTTGATTCATTTGAAATTTTCACTGCTAACTGATATTAGTGTAACCTAGATTTTAAAGATTTTTGGGATTTTTCGGATCATAAATAAAAAAGTTATTATATACGGAAAACTTTTTCTATACATATGCATTATAAGTTTACATACATGCAAAAACAATTTTCTTTTTGCTTTAAAACAATGCTTTAAAATTTTTCTTTTTTATATATTAGCTATCGAACCGAACAACGAATAACAAAAACGAAAATTTTTATATTTATTTTATATTCATTTCAGTCGTCGTATTTATTTTATATTTTAGTCGTCTTTTATCTTTCAAGAAGGACGGTTTTCGATATTTTTCGATTATTTCGATGCCAAGACTACGTCGTAAACGTTTGGATGTGAGTGGTACATCGAGTCGTCGGAATAAAAGAGATTATATGCGTAATATGCGTAACGTGATAATGGTATGAGTGTTGATGTACGTGGTGCATCTCTTGATAATAGATATGTTGTTCCATATAATCCTTATCTTCTTGCAAAATTCAATTGTCATATTAACGTTGAAATATGTACGACTGTTAAAAGTGTGAAATATGTTTACAAGTATGTATATAAAGGGTATGATTCTGCCAATGTTGAATTGAGAGTGAATGGAGAGAATGCAGTGAATAATGATGATGCGATTGTGGGAAATGAAATTCAAGATTTTTTGAATGGACGGTATGTTGGTTCGACTGAAGCTGCTTGGCGCATATTTGAATTTCCAATGCATTTTCAATCTCATAAAATTATTCGACTTGATTGTCATTTGCCTAATAGACAAAATGTTTATATCAGGAATGGTAATGTGGCTGGTGCAGTCGCAAATGTATCAAGAACAAAATTGTTAGCATTTTTCCATTTGAATTCCATTGATAATTTAGCTAATGAGTTTTTGTATACAGAATTACCATTACATTATGTTTGGCATGATCAAAGTAAATCGTGGAAAAGAAGACAACGTGGGGCTGATAAAGTTGTTGCTCGATTATATATGGTTTCTCCAAAAGATATAGAATTGTTTCATATGCGTTTACTTCTGTTGCATGTTCGTGGTCCAAAATCTTTTTCTGATCTACGTATGTATGAAGGTGTTGAGTACCCTACTTTTGTTGCAGCATGTGAAGCTCGAGGTATTGCAACAAATGATAATGAATGGCGTGAATGTTTACTTGAAGCTTCAGAAATTCAATCACCAAAACAGTTTCGTCAATTATTTGCATTTATCTGTGGTTTGAATGTTCCTCCGAATGCTTTAGCTTTATGGATTGAATTTAGAAATAGTATGATTGAAGACTTTTTACGAAATTACGATGAAGATGTGTCAATTAATCGAGCCTTGATTGAAATTAATGAAATTCTTCTTACACATAATACTTCATGTGGTGATCTTGGTCTTCCGATTCCACAATATAACTTACAGATTGGCGATGTAGGTCATTTTGATATTGAAGAAGAAGCTATAGTTTTCGATAGAATGTATGAAAATGCAAATAATGAGCAACGTAGTGTGATTGATATTGTTTTGCGTGAAGCTCAATTCCATGATACTGGAAGTAATGTTTTTTTCTTGACAGCTCATGCAGGTTGTGGCAAAACTTTTGTTCAAACGGCAATCATTCATAAATTTAATTCATTAAATCTTTCGTGTATTGTAACTGCCTTCAGTGGTATTGCATCAACTCTTTTGATTGGGGGGCGAACTTTGCATAATGTTTTCAAATTACCAATTCCATTATTAGAGAATTCAATGCCAAATATAACTCCAAACAGTGTACATGGCACATATATTAATAATGCATCAATCATTATTATAGATGAAATTTCAATGTGTTCTATTCATGCTTTAAAATTAATTGATCGTTTGTTAAGAGATTTGACTCCAAACGAAGAAAATAAAAATAAACTGTTTGCAGGTAAAACTCTTTTACTGAGCGGTGACTTTCGCCAAATTCTTCCAGTTATACCGCATGGCTCACGTTCTATTTTAATTGAAAACTAGGAGGGCCCGGCGTGCTTCGCTACGCTTATAAATAAAGTTTTTGCGTAGACATTTTGTTGACGTAGAAGCAATGATTTCAAAAAGTGGTAATGAGAAATGCTACCATATAATTTTTAATTTTTCTTTTTAAATATATGAATGAAAAATAATCAGAACTCTAGCTGATCAGTTCGGATATATGAAAAATTAGCGAAGCTTACTTGAAAACTTATTTGATCGCTAATTTTTCATATATCCCAACTGATCAGCTAGAGTTCTGATTATTTTTCATTCATATATTTAAAAAGAAAAATTAAAAATTATATGGTAGCATTTCTCATTACCACTTTTTGAAATCATTGCTTCTACGTTAACAAAATGTCTACGCAAAAACTTTATTTATAAGCGTAGCGAAGCACGCCGGGCCCTCCTAGTTTATATTAAAATGTTTCGCCAAGTGCCGACAGTCGACACAATTGAATTTTTTAAATAGAATATTATACAAGAAACGCCAGGTAACTGGTATAATATCCTCCGTTCGTCAGTTAATAAAACCATTTTGCCTGGCTTGTAATGTAAAATATTATTGTTTTATTCATAAACCGCGATTTTTGAACTATATTCATTCGATCAGTAAACCATTTCGTTGACTTTATTTATTTATTAAAATGTACTACAAATGTTTTCGGAAAATAAATTGGTCGATGTGCCAGTGTAAATCCAGCATATTAATCGCGGTTTATTATTATTACCACGATTAATTAAATGATCGTTTCTTTCATGTTCATTTTGTTTAAAAAGTCGGCACCCTAAAAACTGAAGAATGTATTCTACGATCCAACGTTTTAATATAAATAATACAAACGAATAAAAACTTACAAAATAAAAAATGAAATAAAATAATTGAAGATCTAATTCTTCACTTTTAACACGTGTTCCGTACAATATTTTGTTCAATTAAAATCTATGTAGCTCTGTTCCATATACAATCTTCGAAAAATGTTTGTTTCCCTGATTTTAAAAATATGTTTAAGGCCGACCCCAAATCACACACTTATATTACTATCATTAACAATAGGTTGTTAAAATCTTGAAAAAGGTTGAAATTAAAACAAAAGACAATAACAAAAACGCAGTAGGTACCAAGGGCAAAAGGATTTACAGTTTGGTGAACTTAACAGTTTTATTCTTATTTTTACTTTCTTTTATTGATCATTTGCATTTTATAATTATTAGGGTATTAAAAAGATACTTTAACCTATTTTAAACAGTTTTTTCAATTGTTATTTCAAAAATTAACACTTAACAGAATTACTTATCCTTTCTTCTTACCTAGATTTTTGTCAGATTATTCTAATAAATAGGGTGTTTAGGTGTTCATCCTCTTTTATCAAAAAAGTGTAATTTCTTTTATGATTGTTAATTTTTCTTAAACTTTACTTTCAGTTATTAACTCAAAGTTTAAATAATACAATTCATGCAGCCACAATTTTGTTTTCAATAGATAAAAATAAGCTAGAGACATGTGTTTCAGTTCCATGAAAAAAAAAATTGTGCTCGAATTCAAAAAACAATGCCGACAAATCTTTCCTTTTCTAGTTAACATGGTATCTTCGATTATTCAAAGAGTTTTAATAATGAATATTTCATATTTAGTGAGCTGAACATGTCAAACTAATTGACAACTAGTGGAATGGATTGTGAAATTAGAAGTCACGGGAAGAACTGCAAGGGTAGCGAAAATCCGAAATTCTACGTCCACGCCGTGCTATACCTGGGTAACGCTAACAGAATTAGGTTGGTGTAGTTGAGAGGGGCAGAGTAAATACTGCTTATACTCAATGATTCTGCACCATGGCGAGTCATTGGCGCCATAAAACCAATGCAACTCAAGCGTCTGTTCTCCATGTTAAGGGCGGCTTGGAGCGGGCGTCTGTCTTGGATCAAACGGCTCGCTATATAAATGTGTAGAAAGCGTCTGTTCTCCATGTAAGGGGCGGTTTTCAGCGGGCGTCTGTCTTGGATCAAGCAGCTCGCTATATAAACGTCTAAAAAGGTTGTTTCTGGTGACCTTAAGATGCAGAACGTACCCATTCACGAAAATTTGGGTTGGGCGAAGGGCTAACACCCCATTTCCGTAAAAAAATTATTGTCATGAATTCTGTACACAGGCCTCGGAATATCTCGGATTCATTATTGGAACGATCTCGGAAACTGTACTCGGACTACGATTTAAAAATGGGAACCTGGAACGTGCTAAGCCTCAGAAGACCAGGAGATCTCCTAAATCTCACTCAACAAGTCGAGAGCTACACACTGGATATAGTGGCATTACAAAAACTAAGATGGCCAGGCAGTGGAATCCATGAAACAGCGAAGAATCCATGAAACCATTATAGCCGCAGCACAAACTACAATCGGAAAACGACCACCGAAATCACACAATGAATGGTTTGACGACGAGTGCCGCCAATCCATTGAACATAAACAAAAACTGCGAGAAAAATGGTTAACAAGGAACACCCGAAGCTCCCAAGCTGATTATCTATGCGCCAGGAAAGCCTCAGCAAAACTTCTACGTAAAAAGAAACGTGAACACATGAAGCATCGAAAACATCCACCAACATGCGGCCAACGGAAATTCAAAAGAGTGCTTTGCCAATGCACGGAATCTGACCAAAGATTTCCACCCAAGATCTACAGCCATCAAAAATGAAAATAATGAACTCACAACAAGTGAACGTGATGTGCTGGCAGTGTGGCGATCCCACTTTCAAGACCGACGGAATAGGACGAATGAAGTTCATCCTGTTCAAGCAATTACTCCATCAACTGAGAAGATTTTTGTCCCTTACCCAGCAATAGAAGAAGTGGAAGCTGCCATTAAAAAACTGAAAATGGCAAATCACCAGGTTTCGATGGAATTCCCGTAGAACTTCTGAAAAATGGAAGAGCAGCTCTGGTCTCACGTATATATGATCTGATTCTTGTAATCTGGGACCAAGAAGAATTACCTGCTGAATGGAAAACAGCTCTCATTGTTCCGCTGCATGAGAAAGGTGACCGTCTAAAGTGTGCAAATTATCGTGGCATCGCACTGTTGAATACCGCATACAAAATACTAGCTAATGTCGTACTTGCTCGGCTCATCCCGTTCGCCGAATCTATCATCGGTGACTATCAGTGTGGTTTTCGTCCCAACCGCTCAACCACAGATCAATGTTTTACATTAAGGATGATTCTGGAAAAATATTGGGAGTACAACATCAGCATTCACCAGCTTTACGTTGATTTCAGGCAAGCACATGATAGTATCATCCGCGACAACCTCTGGTCCGCACTCATATGCCTTGGTATCCCAAAGAAACTTGTTTCTCTGTGCAAACTCACAACATCGGGATCAAATTGTAGAATAGTAATCAAAGGGTCAGTTTCTGATCCTTTCGATATAATATCAGGTGTTCGACAAGGTGATGCACTCGCGCCCGTACTATTTAATTTGGCGCTGGAGTACGCGATAAGAAAAAGCCGAATTGAGACACAAAACTGCATATATAACAACTCTAGTCAAGTTCTTGGCTACGCAGATGATATTGTGCTTCCCGGACGTTGAACAAACGATATTAAGGATAGTCTATCTCAGCTTGAAAGAAATGCTAAACGGCTTGGGTTATGCATCAACACCGGCAAAACTAAAGTGTTAACAACATCTAAGAACATACCTCCCGGAAATCTGGATACTGGCAACTATGAAGTGGAACGCGTGGAAAACTTCAAATACCTCGGGTCTGTAATAACATCATCAAATGACGCATGCAGGCAGATATCAAAGCCCGTGTATCTGCCGCATACAGAGTTTTCTACACATACTCAAAACTTTTGCGATCAAAACATCTTTCGTGGTCGTGTAAACTCACACTTTACAAAGCATTAATCCGACCTTTGCTTACATTTGGAAGTGAAAGCTGGACACTGACTTTCTCCGATTGTAGAATTTTATCAACATTCGAGAGGAAGGTCATACGAACAATTTATGGTCCATGCAAAGTTGCTGAAAATCAGTATAGAATCCGAATGAATCATGAAATCTGACAGCTTCTTGGAGGCTGCGATGTAATCGGATTCATTAAATCCAACCGGATTAGATGGTTTGGTCATGTAGAAAGGGTTCCATTGGATAGAATGATAAAAAAGCGTCCCAACAACAACCAGCTGGTGTTCGTCGAAGAGGAAGACCTAGACAACGCTGGCGTGATGACATCATCCAAGACCTTCGTGATATAGGATGTCGAAACTGGGGCCAACTAGTCATGGAACGAGATGATTGGAAACTGGTGGCACAGACGGCAAAATCCCTCCATGGGATGTAAACGCCAGAGAGAGAGAGGGGGAAGAACTGCAGTTAAGTTAAAAATTAACCAGTTGCCAAGACTGCTGGTTAAGGTATACTGACACGCCCAACATATTTTACGGCTTATTTTGAGGCTGTGAAGTTAAAGAAACAAATTTAACTGCATGGTCCAAAAATATGTTTTATAGAACATAAATCATAAATAAAAAGAAAAATTACAATTAAAAAATATTAAAACAAAATTTAATAAAAGTCATCAAAAAGCAAATATGATTAAACACACACATACACACTTATAGATTCCGAGCTAAAATAAGTTGTTTAAATAGTTCTAGGATTGATAATAAGTTGAATCTTAACATGCAATAGATTAAAATTTAAAAATTGTTTTATGTAATGTAGATGCTTCTGTTGCTCAAATGTTGAAATTACTCAACTATTATAATCACTAGAACTAAATGTATTCAATTGAATTGAATGAACAAAAAGTCCGAGCGACAGGTATATCCGCTAGAAATAGGTAGATGGGGGGTCAGATAGCTTTTTGTACAAATAGAATTAGATGTGTCAGATTAGTTTAAATAAAAAATTTAAGTAGAAACAGAATAATTCAAAAAAATTATCAAACCAAATTAAACACATTAACCGAAACTACTTTATCAATGAAATGTCTGAACAGTTTTATTCAATTCACTTCACTTCTATTCACTTTTAATAACATATTAAATCCACCAAAGAGCAAATTAACGTTCTCACTACGTCACACCTACAATACCACCACACATAATTTATAATCAAAAATTATCAAACAACTTTTACGCCTCAAAAAATACAAATATCTATCAATTTAGAAAAACTTTTGTAAACGTGTAATCAATATATATTTATTGCAAGTAATAAAATGCCATTTTTTCTAAATTTTCAAAGAAAATATTCCTTAATCCAAAAGAATAATGACTCAACTTTGTTTTTCTTTTTATTTAAATTTTTGCGAAAAAAAATAAAACATAAAAATAAAAATAAAAATAAAAACTGAAACAAAATCAAAGAAACATTTATTTATTATTTATTTATTTATTATTTGTTGTTGTAATTGTATGGTGTGAGAGTGTCATGCATTTTGTTAGTGTAACGTTAATTCCATTGGAACCTAAAAGAAAATAGGAGTTTAAATAACATAAACTCAAAAATGATGGAAACATGGCCGTTTGCGTTTGCATTCGTTTCAACAGCCCCAGGGTGGCAATCTCTGGACTTTGATAATTTTATTTTTAAATTTGGGAAAGATTTATGTTGTATCTACATGTGCAAAAGTTTTCAAATGTGAGCTTGGTCATTTTCATCTTCAGTTTCATCTTCATTTTCATCTTCATCTTCATCTTCAGTTTAATTAATTCTTAAAACAGCTGATTTTTCAAGAACCCTATAAGCCAAGGTTGTCATCTGAAAAAAATGATAAAAAAAAAGGTTCAAATATTCAATATTTATAAAATGTATTTAAACATTATGTTTCAAACGGCCGCTATAACGCCTTAGATTATTCGACTTTTAAGGCTCTAGCCGCTTAAACAGTACCCCTATATGACCAGTTCGCAAACTTGTACAAGAGATTATTTTCCGCAATATTCACAATATATTGGTGTAGGTCAAAAATTGCCGCTAAATTCCGTTATACCTCATATATATATATATATATATATATATATATATATATATATATATATATATATATATATATATATATATATATATATATATATATATATATATATATATATATATATATATATATATATATATATATATATATATATATATATATATATATATATATATATATATATATATATATATATATATATATATATATATGTTTTCTACAGCGCTAATCCACTTTTCCTTCCTCGCGGCGTCCAGTGAATAAATTAAGTCATCAACCACGTCTGCCTCACCACTACTAAGGTACTCCTCATATAATTTATCGCTCTCTCTACTCCAGTCAGAAATGCATTCTTCACGGAAGCCTCTTGGGATGCATTTCTTTGCAGTTGAGATGATGGCTCCAACGAACCTATCATAATTTTTGGGAATGGGTGGGATCCAGCGAATCACTGCATCCAACTCCGACCTATATTTATCCCAATCAGCTTTGTTAAAATTCCATCTAGGTTGAGGAGTAGAGATAACGAGTGGGATTTGGATTCCAACCTCAAGAATTACTGGACGATGTTGAGAGCGTGGAAAACATTGTAAGACAGCCCTAGATATTGGAATAGGGTTACGTTGTTCGTTTTTTGTGGAAAAACAGAGGTCGGGATTGTAATCACGCGCCATCTAGCAGATCTAAAGGTTTTCATGTCTTTCGCATCATATACCAGGAACATGTTGTTATCATCCGCCCAGTCGGTCAGTTGCACGCCATTGGTATTATTATTTGAGTAGGACCACTGAGTGTGATGGCTATTGAAGTCACCAGCATATATTGCTGGGTGGTGAAATAATGGTAGAATAGCAGCTGGCTATCCTGTATTAGGAGGCTTGTATACGTTTACAATCTTCATGTCCGATATATCAACAACAATAAGATGAATATCGTTGTCCGTCTGTGTGAGTACATGGGTGCAGTTCATGATTTCTGACTTGACATACGTAGCAGATCCATATGCTTGATGGTAAATAGCACTAATTAATTTGTAACCAACAATGTTTCCTCTAGAGGTAAGTTGCGCTTCATCTGCTGCATGCGTTTCTTGCAGAATTACAACGTCGATATCGAAATCTTTTAATATTCTTTGTAAATGTTCAGTTTTTGACTTGCTTATGCCTTCAATGTTCAATTGCAAAATACGGACTGAGGGTTCAATATTTTTTGTCTTATGGTGCTGAAAAGTACTGTTGTTATTGTGATTTTGATTTTGGTTCATTTTTATTTTTTTTGTATCACAACCAAGAGTTCGAAATGAAATATTTGGCTACCAAGTTTGAATAGACTATTTGCGTTAACCAGGGTGTAGCGCGAGGAGCTTGTCTATTATCACACCCCAAGTGTATTTATGTACATGTTTGAATTGCATAATTCTAATTTGTTCATGAATTCTAAATTTATAGAAAGCTATATGTACTATTTTTCATAAGATTACTGTATTAAGAAATAAATAAATAAAACCATATGATATTAGAACTGAAAGTATTTTTTAAATCTTTAAAATTTAGCGATATTCGAAAAGATGACCGTTATATTAGAGCCGCCATTGTTATTTTTGAAAACCTGACATCAGATTCGTCCTAACCGACTTTAAGAACCTGAAAGATGTCGACTAGTTCTTAGAATCAAATTCTCAGCCCAGCTAAAAACGAATAAATTAAACGTTAAATAGTAAATACGTATATTATCAATATTCAAACTTTATGAATTTTCATTTCGATAACGCTAGAATTTAAAAAAAAATTATCGTAAACATTTTCGTCTCAGAATTTTAAGTAGAATACGATAGTATTTTTTAAATTTCAAAATTGGATAATTTTAGAAAAGTTGGCCGCCATATTTGATCCGCCATTTTTTTTTTTTTTTAACTTATCTTAAGATTCGTAATCAGCAGCCCGAACAATCTAAGAATACACTATTTTTTTATCGTTTATTATCTCACAGAATGAGAAAATACGCTAAAACCACATTTTTTCACCTTTGGGTCTTTTTTTGGGGCAGTTCCTGGTCGATGCCCATCACCAAACAATAATTAATCGAAAGGAGATAAAAGAAAGAAGAAATTAAAAAAAATTGAAAAAAAATCGTGACATATTTCTCGAAATCTCGGTTTTAAAATTTTAACCCTTAAAATAAGGGTGAAAACTACCCCAAAAAATTTTGATAATATTTTTATCGTAATCTATGGTCAAAATTCTAACAAAATCATGTTTTTCCTTTTTTTTCAGTCGCACCCATTTTCCTAGAAAATTCAAAAGTTTGTGATCGAGGCAAAAAATCGAATTTTGTTAGCGCCACTGACGGCCATGGTGTGAATCAAAAAATCTGAAAAAATTTGATAATTGTTTTCTCATAAAGTACTGCCTATTCCCAAATTTTGAGGAACAATTTTTGTTTTCACACTTAGTTGACGTGAAATACCCCTATAAATAAGATATAATATATATAATATATATGTGTGTATAAAATTTTTTTTTATGTTTTTCTGTCTCCGCTCATCATATTGTTACGGTTACAGAAAAATTCAGACGATTACAGTCCCTTCCAGAAAAATCAAATCACAACAAAACGCAACAACAAATGAATGAAATGAATAGTGTTGTTGTTGTTGTACATATTCTTAGAAATAAGTTCAACATAAAATAAATGATTTTATGAATCAAATCAACGTAACGTAAAATAATCGAATATTCTAATATTTTCTCAAGGTTTCTCAAAAGTGACCTCGAATTATCTAGAAATTAAGCAGAATGGTATATAATCGATTGTCTGTTGTAGATTAGAATTAGTTTTATTTTAAACCTGGTGTACTGCATCTTGTTATACATCCCATAATACATCTTAAATATAACCACTATCTTTTAGATAAAACAATTATAAAACGAAAAACAAGAAACATAACTATAAATCAACAATTACGCATGGTAGTAAAATTTAAATTCATTTCTGCACGTGACATTATAACAATATTGAAATACTATAAATCTAATTTTTATAATCGTAACCTACCATAACATAAATACTCAAAGAAAATATGTAAACAAAAAATAAATAAAAAGCTCGGTCATATACTATTACTTAACATGAAAATAAGTGTGTGAAGAATATCATGTTACTTTTTTTAATTACTTTTATTTTCTATAATATTTTCTTTTTTGTTTAACAAACAAATTTTGGTATATAAATATTTTAAGTAAATTTTAAGTAAATAAGAATCGATTAAATTTTATTGAATTTGGTAGAGATATTTTGATGCATATAGATTTTATGTTTTATGTATATCGATTTGAAGGAGAAGTAAAAGATATTGATTTTGTATATAAACCTGAACATTATGGAAAATAAACCAGAACTGATTTTAAACTTAAACCTTGTGTTTTCTTTGGAATTAATTCTCAAACTTACGTCACCAAATTTATAATATATTTTATCCTTTATTTCATCTTCAAAGCCCTCATTTAGATTCTTCAAGTATGAAGCGAAATCATGCTCAAAATCGTGGTTCATTGAACTATAATTCTCGCGTTGTATTCGTTGGCAGGAAAAAACTTTACTTGTTGCTTTCCCACAGATATCAATAAATATGAATTGAGTCAGCGTTCGTTTACAGTTGGAGAACTGTCCCAGTAATCGGCAAGCCTTTAACAGATCTAATTATTCGGTCTTGCGTTTTACTGTAAGTCCCTTTAGCCTGAGCTACTCGGTGACGTCAGTTTGAGATATAATTCCAAATTAAAACAAGAGTTTAAGTTTAAAATCAAATCTGAGTTTTATTCAATAAAATCGTTCTATATATACCTAAAATATTTTACATAAATCATTTCCCCAATTGTAAAATAAAAGCAATTTCTTTATTTACTAAAAATCTATTCTCCCACCAAATTCAATAAAATTTATCGATTCTTATTTACTTAAAATACTTAAAAATATTTATGTATGAAAATTTGTTTATTCGTCAAAAAGGAATAATTATTAAAAGAATATAAAACAATTAAAAAGTGTAACATGATATTTTTTAGTATTATATTTTCTTCACACACTTTTTCAATGTTATGAAATTGAATCTGACCCATATTATTATTTCGTTTATATGTTTTACATTTGTTATGGTCAGTTATAAAAATAATAAAAAATCGATTTATGTTTTTCAATTTAGTTTCTACGTCATGTGTGAAATGCATTTGGCTTTTACTATCATGAGTAATGATTTATTATTGTGTTTGTTGTTTTTTTAGTTTTATGATTGTTTTTCATCAAAGTTTTATTTGGAAGTTAGTATCTACATTCGAGATGTAGTACATCCCCCCACTTTTCTAAACAAAAATTTATTTTGTAAATCAAATGAATTTTTGCGCTAAATATACAGTTTGAAACATTTTAATTTAATAAATGTTATTATAAATCTTTTCATTTTAATTCGTATCAGATTTTTCTTAAATTCTATTTGGGAATGTTTTTCTTTAATCTATTTTTATGAATTTCTTTTATCATATTTCCTTTTCTTATCTTAACATTAGTTTCTTTAATATCTACGACCTCATAAGGTCCTGAATAAGGTGCATCCAATTTTTTGCGATCACCTGCTTTTAGCCAAACTGAGTCTCCAACTTTAATGTCCAATGGGTTTGCTCTTTGTTCGTATATGACTTTACGCTTTAATTTAGCTAGATGTAGAAGTTCATTGGCTTTATTGTTTGCATGTTGCAAACGAAATCTCAATTCTTGAGCATAGTCCTCTGGTGCACTTGTTATGAATTTTTCGTCTGTTGGTAACGACGCTAGTTTACCAAAAATTAGTTCGTAAGGAGAATGACCCGTGTCAGTGTGTGGTGTTATATTATAACAAAATACAAAGTACGGAATCCAGTCTTCCCAATTGTAGTCATGTGTAAACGAAAGTAAATACTCATTTAAAACTCTGTGATTCCTTTCGATGGAACCAAGTGTTTCATGATGGTATGGTGTTGAAGTTACATGATTAATTGAAAAAAATGAACATACATGTTTCATGATTTCATTTACGAATTCAGTGCCCATTTCAGTCTTTAGAATTTTGAAATGTCCGTATTTCAAAATGAACTTTTCTACTAATGCTTTAGCTATAGTCTTTGCCTCTTTATTTTCTAGCGGAATTGCTTCGACATATTTTGTCAAGTCGCATTGGATTGTGAGTATATATCTGTTAGTGCCTGTCGGTCTTAATGGACCTACTGTGTCCATTGAAATTATCTCAAAGCTCGTTTTAGGAGTTTCAGTAATGGTTAGTTTTTCTCTTATATTTCTAATTTGTTTGTTCCTAGCACATACTTCGCATCTATTAACATAATTCTTTACCAGTTTATTCAGATTCTTAAATGTATAACGTTGTTTAATTTTAGTTATCGTTCTTCTCACACCTGAGTGTCCTCCAGCGTGTGGTGTATTATGAAATTCTTTTATAATTTCTATCATTTTGTCACTATCATTAATCTTTAATGGAGCCTCATATATTAATATTCTTAGATTTGTTTGCTTATCATTTTTGTTCAATTCCGACTGCAGCTCGGTAAATATCTCTTTGAACTCATTTATTTTAACACGTGTGAATATTTCATCATCAGTTTTAAGCGCTAATTTTTCTATATTTTCTTCTTTCATTTTCCATATTAACTTTTCCAGCATAAAACCAAAGTCTATATGCGGATTTTCGCTAAATGTTACAATAACTTCATTTTTATTAATTGATATATCATTTTCATTTTCATTATCCAAACTCTTATGTTTGGGCGATTTATTATTTATACTTCCTCTCGTTTTCTTTACATGCTTTTCCTGCACAAAACCATAGTTCATGTGCGGATTTTCGCTGTACAAAACATCAGTATTATTAAATCTACCTTGCAAACTATTAATATTTATAAATCTTAAATTTTTTATATTCCTTACTTCAGAAATCGAAATACAGTTCCATGTATAAGGTTGTACACCCTCATTCATTCCTGTGATGCTATTTTTCTCGATTCTGTTCATATCTTCTTTTCTTCTCATGGCTCTCGTGACTATATTTACTGTAGTAGTGGGTATCATTGCTTTCAAAATTTCTGAGTCAATCTTAATTCTCGATAGTGCATCTGCATTTGTATTAATTTTTCCTTGTTTATACACTATTTCAAAGTCGTAGTCGGATAGATCTAATCTTATCCTTGTTAATTTCGATGATGGATTTTTGTGTGTAAACAGGCTCACTAATGGTCTGTGATCTGTTACAACTATAAATTTTCTTCCATAAATATATGGTCTGAAGAAATTTATTGCCCAATGGATTGCTAATAATTCCTTCTCAATTACCGGTTTGTTTATTTCATGCTTATTCAATGATTTACTTGCGTAAGATATTGGTAAATCTTTTCCAATTTCACCTTGTGAAAGTACAGCCCCTAATGCAAAATTCGATGCATCAGTCGTCACTATAAATTTTTCTTCGAAGTTTGGGTATTTTAGAATTGGTGGATTAATTAATTTTTCTTTAAGCGTTGAGAATGCTTGTTTGCATTCGTTTGTCCATTCAAAAGTTACATTCTTCTTTCCTAAGTTGTTTAGTGGTTTCGCTATTTCTGCAAAGTTTGGTATAAATCTGCGGTAGTAATTGCAAAATGCAGTAAATCTTTTTGTTTCGTCGGCGTTAACTGGTGTTGGGTAGTTCTTTATCACATCATATTTTCTAGGATCTGTTCTTACTCCTTCATTTGTTATTAAATGACCTAGATATGTTACTTCAGTTTTCAAAAAGTTGCATTTCTTCGGATTTAGTTTTAGATTATACTCCCTTAATCTATTGAAAGTTTTGATTAAGTTTGTATTGTGATGTTTTAAACTACATCCGAATATTATGATGTCATCAACGTAGAGAAATGCTTCTGTTTCTAGACCAGCTAGAGCTATAGTAAGCATTCTTTGGAAACTTTTGGTTGATATTTTTAATCCAAATGGTAACCTCTTAAAGTGATAATGTCCTTTGTTAGTTGAAAATGACGTTAACGGTCTTGATTCCTCTTCAAGTTCGATCTGGTGAAAGGAACTCGTTAAGTCTAGCGTTGAAAAATATTTCGCCCTTCCAAGATTGTCTAGGATATCGTCCAATCTTGTTAATGGAAATTTGTCATCGACGATCTTCTTATTCAGTTGTCTGAAATCTACCACCAATCTCCACTTATCCTCGGTTCCGTTTTGCTTTGGTACAATTAGTAACGGTGAATTGTAAGGACTAACTGATGGTTCTACCACGTCCTCTTTAAGTAATTTGTCAACTTGCTTATTTATTTCATCCATATGCGCTTGTGGTAATCTATAGTTCTTTATATATACCGGATTATTATCTGCTAATGGTATGTTTTGTTTATAAAAATTATTTGCTGTCAGTTGTTCATCCTCTAAGTGAAATATGTCCGAAAATTCTTTGCATATTTCCTTGATTGAGTTTCGCGCTTGTTCTTCTAAACCTTCTAAATCCAATTCTTTTAGTATTTTGTTATAACGTTGCTCCGCTGATAACTTGCTTTTGTTTTTGGACATCCGTAAAATGTGGTAATTCTTCAATGGTTGAACTTTTGGAGTTAATCTTCTTATAGTCACATCATACTCTTTTGTATTTAAAATTTTAATATGTGCTATACCTTCGGCTGGAACAATTGTGTTCGCTATAAACACTCCTTCTTCTATTTCATGATTCAGCACTACGATGTCCTCTGTCCTTTTTATTTGTACCCTCCTAATTACTTGTGAACGTGCTGGTACAGTAAACCCCTCTTCTTTGTCTAATTTTGTAAGCATTGGTAATTTATTCTCTTCACTATTTACGTATGCAGATAGAGTGTACGTATCGTAATCTATCTTGCAGTAGTTTTTATGTAGGAAATCCCTACCTAATATTCCATCTGTTTCAATTGGAAAATTTTCATCAATCAGATGAAATTCTTGTTCTACATCATCATTTTCTAATTTTAAGATTGCTCTAGTCGTTCCTAGTGAGAACGTTTTTTCACTAGTTACCCCTTTAATTCTACATCTATCATCATTAACATTGATGCTTTTATTAATTTTATTTATCTTCAGGAGAGATATATCTGCTCCTGTATCTATCAGAAATGTTCTGAAACCATCCGTTATACTTGTATGAATTTTTACGAAGTTAGTATTTGTGCTAGGATTTAAGTAATATATCTTTATACATCTACTACTGGGGAGTCGCTAGATAACTGGTTCTCGGTGACTCCTTCCCAGTTTTCCGCTTGAGCTAAATTTACTCTTCTATTATTATTATAATTATTGTTATTATTCCCATTCTTATTAAAATTTCTATTTTTATCATCATTAAATCTTTTATTCAAATTATTATTGTTATTATTGGAATGATATCCATTATTAAAATTCTTATTGTTACTGGAATTATTTCCATTGTAACCGTATGCATTATTATTAAAATTTCTATTATTATTACTATTATTATAATTATTATAATTATTTCGATTCTTATTCTTCTGATAAGATCGATTAAAATTTTTCTTATGTTGATAGTTGTTGGCTTGATTTCTATAGTTATTTCTATAGTTCCGTGCATTAAAATGTAACATTCGTGCTGTGTTCGATTGCTCATCTACTTCGGCAGCATATTGGATCGCTTCCTGAAGTGAATTAAGTCTCGCGGCATATACCATGTTTTTGATTGGTTCATTTAAACCAGTCTTGAAAGCGTTTAGTCCCGTTTGTTCATTTAATTTAGTGATGATATCAGCATGTTTATCACCTTGCTCTGATATCTGTAGTGCATTGAGTTCAGTTATCATACCTTCAATTTTGTTGAACGCGCTTGAGTAATTTGTGTTTGAATATTCAAACAAGTCGTCCGTTTTTTGAAAATCTTATTAAATATTAATTTAAGTTCTTCAATGCTATTGGGTTTTTTAATCGAAACTAATTTCGTTTTCGCGTTCAAGGTTAATCTGGTATCCCAGATGAATGCTATCAGTTTAGTTTTTTCTTCATCATTTTTCAGCGTACTGCTCAGATGTTGTATCAAATTTAAAAATATTGGAAGATCATTAGATTTTCCATCGAAAGTCGGTATTATTTTCAATGTTTTCTCAATATCGAAGGATGCCATTTCTGTTCTTGGTATCTCTTCTGTCTCTTCTAAATTTGATATTTCCTCAGTATCTTGAAGTGAGCTCTCTAATAAGTCCTCAGAAAAAGTAGCTAATTTTTTCTTGAGTTCTTGATAAGCAGATTTAAATTTTCCTTGAAGTTTATCAAGGGTTTCTGAATCAAGTACTGTAATGAAAGTCTTTGATAGCTCTTTGTATTCTTGTTTGAGTGTACTTACTCTCGTACAAAGATTAAGGATATGCTCATGCGTGTAAGTTCTATTTGGGTTCTTTGTAAAATTAGAGTATAATCTCTCAAATTCACTGATTATCTCTCTCGCTTTTTGCACTGATTCCATCAACTAAAACTATCTTCCCAAAACAAGATATTTTCCACCAACAAAAACTATCTATCAACAAAATTACTTATCAACAAAATTATTCATCAAAAGTGTTTTCCAACAAAAACAACAAAATTATTATTTTAAAATTTATTATGCATACTCAGTCATAAATATATCTATTATTTTTTTTTTTATTGAAAAACAAAATTATTATATGTGTCAAACAACAACACTTTTGTTTACTTGTTTCTTAATATTATTCAACAAGTACATTTTTAGCCTATATATTATAAAAATAATTATTATCACTATAAGAGTGGTAACGGCAATAATTTCGTATTTATTTATTTTTTCACTAACTGTATTGCCAGTTATGTTAGTCGCGGACCCGGCACCGTTCGTGACTATGATTTCTTTTTCCTCGGGTTTTTGACTATTATTACCCATTTTCGTTTTAAATCAATTACAAACCGTAAATATAAAATAGGAAATTATTCTCGTTAAAAAAAAAATCTAAAAAAATTTTTATTGAATTACTATTAGAATTAGGCTTATAAAAAAAAATTTTTTTTTTTTATTTATTTAATTATTTCTTAAAAATATTAGTTTTTATTAAAAAATGAACTTATATAAAGATATTATTCTAATGACAATTTTTTATTTTTGCTCCTTATTTTCCTTTCTCTCTTTAAAATGGATCTCCTGTTTTTAATTTTTGCTGCTTCCTCCAAAAACAGTTTCTTCTGTGCTTCAGTTGTTGTTTCTCAATCTGCCAACATATAGTAGTTCTTCAATTCACGAGCTAACCTTGCTCCTTCGCCCCCTCTATCTCTCTTGATCACTAAAACCGCTGCTTGATTATTAATTTGTTGTTTGTCTTGATTAATAAAATTTTTTTTTCTATAATCGGCTAATGAAACTGGCTGTTTTTTTCTGGCCTCAAGCTGGTATTCTCCTCTTATTTGTTCCACGTCCGCATTGGTTTTGGTCGCCATATAATATATTTTATCCTTTATTTCATCTTCAAAGCCCTCATTTAGATTCTTCAAGTATGAAGCGAAATCATGCTCAAAATCGTGGTTCATTGAACTATAATTCTCGCGTTGTATTCGTTGGCAGGAAAAAACTTTACTTGTTGCTTTCCCACAGATATCAATAAATATGAATTGAGTCAGCGTTCGTTTACAGTTGGAGAACTGTCCCAGTAATCGGCAAGCCTTTAACAGATCTAATTATTCGGTCTTGCGTTTTACTGTAAGTCCCTTTAGCCTGAGCTACTCGGTGACGTCAGTTTGAGATATAATTCCAAATTAAAACAAGAGTTTAAGTTTAAAATCAAATCTGAGTTTTATTCAATAAAATCGTTCTATATATACCTAAAATATTTTACATAAATCATTTCCCCAATTGTAAAATAAAAGCAATTTCTTTATTTACTAAAAATCTATTCTCCCACCAAATTCAATAAAATTTATCGATTCTTATTTACTTAAAATACTTAAAAATATTTATGTATGAAAATTTGTTTTTCGGCTAACGGCTGTAAAGTTTAACTTTACTGCCGCTGGGGAGTAGCTAAAGTCTTACTTTTTAGCCGGCGGCTGCAAAAGCGACGTCATTTTTACTTTTTCTGCCGGCGGCTGTAAAGTAACTTCCATATTTTTACGGCGGCTGTAAAGTAATTTTCATATTTTTACGGCGGCTGTAAAGTAATTTTCATATTTTTACGGCGGCAGTAAAGTAAAATAAAATGATATTATTAATTTGTTCAAAACAGAATGCATTTCAGTTCATTTTAATGAATAAAAATAAAAAAAAATTAATTTCAGAAAATTTATTACCTAAAACATATTTTTAAAAAATTTGATGCATTAATTTCATATTTTTAAACAAATTTAAACGTTTGCCGAAAAAATAGTGTATTGAATTCGGAGCTAAAGTGACTTTTTGTGTTTCGTCTATAATTGTCGGCTTCCCTACGGTCGGCCGCCAAACTATAGACTCAACACAAAAAGTACGACTTTAGCTCCTAATTCAATAATATACTATTATTCGTCAAAAAGGAATAATTATTAAAAGAATATAAAACAATTAAAAAGTGTAACATGATATTTTTTAGTATTATATTTTCTTCACACACTTTTTCAATGTTATGAAATTGAATCTGACCCATATTATTATTTCGTTTATATGTTTTACATTTGTTATGGTCAGTTATAAAAATAATAAAAAATCGATTTATGTTTTTCAATTTAGTTTCTACGTCATGTGTGAAATGCATTTGGCTTTTACTATCATGAGTAATGATTTATTATTGTGTTTGTTGTTTTTTTAGTTTTATGATTGTTTTTCATCAAAGTTTTATTTGGAAGTTAGTATCTACATTCGAGATGTAGTACAAATTGCTATTGGCTCAAGGGACTAACAGTGAAGAAACGAACCGAATAATTTGATTTGTTAAAAGTTTGTCTATTCACTGGGACGATTCTCCGACAGAATAACGTACTCGACATTCGCATAAAAATTGATATCTGTAGGACAACTTTGCATTAAGTTTCCAGCCAACGTTTTCAACAAAAATTTAAGATAAATAAATCATAATTTCGAGCACGATTTCGATTCTTATTTAAAGAATCTCAACAAGAACTTCGAAGAAAATATACAAAACACAATTTATTATACTGCGATAGTGAAGTTAAAATTATAAAAGTGATTTTTAAATTAGTTTTTGTGAATAAAGTTTTAAGTTTTATTGAGAAGAAATATTTTGTGTATTATTTTAAACGTTGTGTTACTGGAAATTTCTACAATAAACCGTTGGAGTTTCTGAAGCTGTTGAAGGAATATTCTAGTTAGGAATATTGTCTGCTGTATTGTTTCCTGCTGTTGTGGAACAATTAAAGGGTTAAATACTTATTAAAACCTGGTGTGTTTGCTTACTAATCAGTGATCGAACTCGGAAGAGATTTGGGAATTGCGTTTATCGAATTGTGAGTTAGGCCAATTCGAATTAAGGTTGAAAAACATAACAATATATAGTCGTTTGGCACCAACATTTTTCCGAAATTCCGAGATGACGGACACTGCAATAGGTAGATTTTTCTATGAAATCTACCTAATTGCTTTGACAAGCGAAAGATCCGTAACAAAGTCTTATTTCTTAATTCCAACTCGGATATCGGACCGACGTGTTTCTGATCAGAGTCTATATGGTTAACCATTTGTCACCTTATACCACCCAGTGAACACATGACATAAATATGACATCACACGAAGCTCATACACACATATGTGCCGTTCACTGCACAAAGCGACTAACTCCACTTTTTGGAAAATTTTAAATTTAAATGTCAAAGTACTTGCTATAGTCATAACTTTCTATGTTAAAAACAACTTTCCTGAATAATTAAAATAAACACCATTAAAAGTCAAAATATGTCTGACCATTAAAAAATGACTATTAAAAACCTGACATTAAAAACTAATAATATCTATTATACTAATTAAATTACTACTATAATAGCTAATTGATATACTTAGTAACCAAAATTAAATAAATTATGTTTATAATAACATTCCTGAATGATAAAGATTAACACTACTAAATATCGAAATTTATTTGACCTTTGAAAAAAATTCAATTTCTCAACATTTTGTTTTATGGAGTTAATCGTTTTGTGCAGTGAACGGCTCATATATGACCTTCGTGCGATGTCATATTTATGTCATGTGTTCACTGCAGCGACGGGATAAAATTTGTTTTTGGACTATCGACTTAACATCTGAATTTTTTTGCTTCCATTTTAGTATCATTTTTCGTCTTTTTTTACTCTACGAAGACGTTTTACCGTTTTTCATACTTTAACTTAGTTGATATTGAATAGAGAACATCATAGATCTATCAATATGGGAGACAAATCCCTCGGCAGCGGAACAAGTCTTCTTATCGTTTACCGTTCTACAACCAGTTGTTCAAATCAATCAATATATCAAACTACTTTATTTAAAATTGTCTTCGTTTCGTTTGAATTGAATTAAATCAAAGAATCACACCATTCATTATGTAGCAGTATATTTGCAATGCCAATCGTCTAATTTTCGACTCAAATTTTATAAACAAACATTCGAAGCAAAAATTTACTGTATCGTGTAGGGTTGGATTAAAAACAAGATTATAATATGCTTAAAAACCTTTTTCTAAGAATCTTATTTTTCTTTAATACTTTAACAATTATTTTAAATACTCACAGTAATAGTCCAGTCAATAAAGCGGGGAAATAAAATAGTTTCTTATAGGAAGATGAATCAAAAAATTTTTTTTTGTATTAGCTTCTATGAGTTCCCTAGGTCATTCGTCACTAGCAAGCGAAGTGACTAGCACCCAACACCCCCAAAACTCAAAATGAACCTCTTTTTCACCTTCAATTTTTAAAATGATTGCAAAATATAGTAAAAGTGAAAATTAGGGACTGAAAATGCCCCCCAGTAGGTTTTAGGGGTCGCTGATCACGAATCTGCCATTAGTTTTCCGATAAATCCACATGGGGAGCGGGAAATCGACATTTTTTTTTTATATGACCATAGTATATAAAAATAGTATATTTTCCTACAAGTAATGAAAACATTGTTTTTTCGTGAGTAAACATTTGTTCACGAGATGCGTTAGGGTCGAGTGAGACATGTTTACGAACGAAAAACGTTTTTATTTCGTGTAGGAAATGCAAATTTTTCTATGATAGTATATATAATCGATATTTACTATAAATTATAAAGTTAGAAACCGTCAACAAAACATTCAAAATTCATATTCTATTTTTTCATGGTTACGTTGTTTAAAATTCTTTGTAAAATTATATGAAAAACCATAGCAACTTCAATTTGTTATTCTTTTTACACTAGTGAAATAGACTTTTTATTTGTTTTTCATTTTTTTAGACTTTTCATTTTTTTTAGACCTTTCATTCGAGCTAGAGAATACTCAAATCGAAAAAGAAAATGATGACGAGAATGCACCAATCACTCAACCCGGCAAGCTTGTGCTCGAAAATGCATATGATTCAGATGATGAATACTATTAAAATAATATTGTTATATTTTTTTATATTTTCAACTTAAAAAATTTTTCATACTAGATTTTCCACATTTTTCTGCCTTTTTTGGATGACAATTTGGAGCACGTTATTATCAGTAAAGACAAAAAAATAAAATAAATATGTAAATAAACATAAAATTTTCTGATTTTCCACTTTTTAAGTTGATTTTTTGAGAAATTGATAGCAGATTCATGATTAGCGACCTGAAAAGCCTATATAATGACCTGCATCATGCTCATTTCGCTGAAATTTGAAATTCTCCTATACCAGATTTTTCACAGTTTTCCGAAATTTTCCTCGATTTTTACTTCTTTACATTAGAAACATCATTATTCAACTTCAGGTTCGAGCTCAATTCGACAACGCAAAAAAACGCAGTAAAAAGTCGGAAAATTAACCAAATTTTCCGATTTCCCGCTCCCCATGTGGATTTATCGGAAAACTGATGGCAGATTCGTGATAGCGACCCCTAAAACCTACTGGGGGCATTTTCAGTCCTTAATTTTCACTTTTACTATATTTTGCAACCTTTTTTAAAAATGGAGGGTGAAAAGGGGGTTAATTTTGAGTTTTGGGGTTGTTGGGGGGGAGAGGGGGCTAGTCACTTCGCTTGCTAGTCACGAATGGCCTAGGGGACTCTTAGAAGCTAATGCAAAAAAAATTTTTTGATTCATCTCCCTATAAGAAACTATTTTATTCGGTCGATTTCCCCGCTTTATTGACTGGACTATAATGTTTAGTGTAAATTAAAGTGATTTTATAATCAATTAAATGAAGTCGTTCTATAAATAAAGCAGCCTCTAAAATGTTGGTGCCTTAAAAATTTTATTGTCACTAAAATGTCTTAGGACTGGTCCTCACACATCTAAGCGTAAATCTATATCACTGACAACAACAGAACTTATCACACCAAGTTTATAAGTAGTTCAATAAACATTCATTTTTGTTGCACCAGTATTAATATTTTTTTTTTCAAACCATATTTGTGCTTGTTAAAAGAGATTTTAATTATATTTTAAAAGTGAAATTTATGAATATTGAATTTTAATTAATAGACCATAATTCACTTAACCTTATTTCAATGTACTTTCGAATCAACCTTTAGGAATATTTTTTTTAATGAATTATATACTAGAGATGTATCGGTCGTGAACGACCGATGTTAATTGGACGGATCAATTCAGTGAACGATCAACAATCGCTCAGTTAGTAATAGAAACATCGTTCGTCGGTCAATAATTTAAAATGCACGACCGATCCAAAAACAAAATTATCGTTAAAAATAAATCGAACAAAAGAACGATGTGAAATGAACGTCTCATCCAAATGAACGATAGTGAAAAATTACCGTTTTAAAATGAACGGCAGATCAAAAAACTGATGCCTAAAAGCAAATCAAACGAACAACCGATACAAAAAGAACGACTGATCCGAACAACATAGCTGATTCGTTAGTGAAAAATGATTGCTTATAAAAGAAAACCAATGCATAGTATTTATCTGATTATAATTGCTCAGTAGAAAAAAATAGTTTCGGTGCTATTGTTTGGTGATTGTTCTGATTATTGTTAATTTTTGTCAGAATAGTGAATGCTGGAACATAAAATTAATTTAATTTATTGTAGAATGAAAAACTTAGTTGTAGAATAAAAATTAAGTTTTTGTCCATGTCTGAACGAAACTTAAACATAAAATTATTTACAAGTGACCGATTGAACGATAACAGACGTTTTTAAAGGTCAGTGCAATTGAACGACCCGTTCAGAACGGATTATTGATTTAGCCAGTGTTTAAGGAAATAGTTATTATATAACTTCATTTAACTATTATATTGTATGTAACACTTTAGATTTTAAATCAACCACATTCTGTTGTCAGGAAAATTTTTGCCTATAGCTGTCTCAATCACTGAAACTGTTTTTGCTTTATAATAATAATAATAAACTGCTAACCTCGAGATGAGGTTGATATTACTTTACTTTTTTCAGTAAAGACTCATACACTCATTATTTTTCTGTTATATCTATCACCAAATATATCCTTTCTTTCTGCAGCAAGTTGTTGTACAATACAACGACAATACACTATGTAAGTGTAGTTTTTTCCATGAATTGAATCCAGAATATTGAATAACCAATTAAAATAAATTATTGATTTAAAAGTCCTAGAAAGTTATCATTTTTTAAGGTTTATTTAATTTGTAAAAAGAATGCCAATTGGAAAGTTTAAAAAAAATTAGTAGGTTTAAAAACAATTTCAAACACTATAGATTACGAATTTTAAATCCATTCGACTTTAACTTTTAATCATATTTTTAAACAAATTTTTTTCTTTCATTTCAGTCGACATTACCACATATCTCAAAGAGGCCAATATTTGTAATTATAAGTTGTGGCTGTTGTTTTATACAGTCGTGCATTGCATTTACTATTCTACTGCCAGTACTATTCACCAAAAAATGTTGTATAACATTTTTGAAAATGCAATTTTGTACATCTACATCAACGACAATGGCAATTTTTATTTTAGGCTTATTTAAGTATTTGCCAAAGGTAAGAAATTCTTCTTTATACAAATGTTGTTTTTTATTAAAGTATTTTTTACCTTATAAATGTTTCAAAGAACATCGTAAGATGTAAAAATACTTAGGTCTTTCAGATCAATTTTCTAGTTTTCTACTCAATGTTAACTAGAAAACTTAACCAAGTATACTTTGTATGAGAGCATGTTCTTTTCTAATTAATCACAATAAGAATTAAAAAAACAAATTTTAGAAAATGGGGTTTAGGAACAGAAATTTGTCAAAAGATTTAACGAAACAATTTCCATTACGATACAAGCAAAACTTCACATTTCACTTAGAAGAGGATAAATTTATTTATTTGTTTTTATTATAAACAGCTTTTGGTAAATTCAACCTAACGTATACATGTTAACCAAAAATCTGTTTTTTATAATTTTGTAGCCAATCTTAATTTTCAAATCAATTTAAAGTTGGCGAGAAATCACTACAAATCCTCCCTCTCCAGTGATTCACCAGAAGAACGTGAAAAACTTACAAGAGGGCGAACAACTTGCAAAGTGAAATTATTTAGTCAAAATAAAATAATTAATATTAATATTTCAAATAAAAAATAAATGTATATAATAATTCATACAAGAGCTCCACAAATCACAATCATGAAACGAAAAGATAATTGGTACCTAAAAGTAAAATGATACTGAACTGAAAGAGCTTGTCAAAACTAACTCTACTTAAACTCAAAACAAATTATACTCAAAAGCTGGTTTGAACAGCTAATGTGTTCCAAAAGAACGCATGTAATATGTTGCACAACACATAGAAAATCTTTTAAGACATATAAGTCAGACAACAACATGCGTTCTGAGGTGTTGATGGGCGCAATTTTTATTAAAGATTAGACTTAAGACAGATAAAAATATGTGTAATATGACGAAAAAAAAATCATTTATAATCAATGCAAAATAACAGTGAAAAGATTGAACATCTACAAAACTTTACTAACCTGACTGGAAATCAAAGATTTTTTAAAATCTCGAAACTCAAAAAGACCAAAAGGTATGATAATTGGAATTTTAAAAATGTCTTTGAGATGTATTAGAATTCGGTGATAGACCTGAACAAGATCGATGAACGAAAAAACACTGCATCCCTCCAACTGATGCGAAAAATCATGAAGATAGGGAACAGAACATCAACGTGGAACAGTAATTCTGTAGAGAGTTTGATAGTCTCTCCAAGGACGCCATTCTCCATTTTTCGTGGTGAAGTGGGATGGACCACGAATTACTGCTATGCTATATTCACTGCTAGTCTAAGATACCCAGTTGTGCCATATTTTCGAACTCGGATTGGACAATTATTAAAGAATCAGGACCAAAACAACGATTTTGGCAAGATATGAGTACAGCAACTGTTTCCGATTTATGTGTAACATTATGTTCCACAGCGCTTGGCATGAGGTTCGAACTACTTTTTCATCAAATAATAATGTTTTTTACGATACGTTTTTTGAGAAAAATAGTCTTTATGAAGATGACCAGATTAGTATGCTAAAGTTTAACTCAATCTCAATCTTTCAAATTAATTAAAATAAAATTTATTCATAGATCAAAAATACATGCTTTAAAATTTAAAAATGCAAATTATCTTAAATGCTGAGATTAACTTGCTCACAAAAAATTCTAATTAATTTAAATATCTTCAAATATCGCTCTAGTAAATTATAGTTCTTGACTTGTTTTGTTTAAGGTTTATATGAGTAGATTCCGGTTTCATCTCCAGTTACGATGTTATAAATACTTTGATCTTCTGGGGTTGAATCTTTTAAGTGTTTCTTTTCACTATTTCACACGATCTTGTTTTTGGTTTACAGTTAAATAGTGTGCAATCCACCGTGAAAATAATTTTTTAACATTTCAACATCATGTGAAATTTTATTGATTTTTTTGTGTCACATATGCGTTAATCTTCCGATATGTCACATGCAACCGATCAACACAACTAATATTTAGCGTGCAACAAATTATGTAAAATCGTTTTTTTGTTTGTTTGTTTTCCTCTCTTTGTCTCTCTTAGAAACCGTTATTTCTTCCCATAGACGTGCGTGTGCTTTTCATATGATTCAGAATTGTACCAATTTTTTAAAAATTTATATGTTTTTCTACGAGTTTTTTTAAAAATCTATAAGAAAAAAACCCTACCACAAAAAAATAATAGTTTCTCCCTCTCTGCGACTGTATAAAAAAAGAGAAAAAACTGACATTTTGGTTTTTATTATAACCAAACCAAAACCTCCGTAATCATAGCCCTACTGATTCACGCCATTTGTAATAAACAATGAATATTGCCATATGCAAAAAATTGGAATAGTGTTTTTGATTAAATTTTTTTGAATTTTTTTTATATGGAGTTTTATTTTTCCAGATGGCGTTATGGCGAGGTTTTGAATTTTTAATATATTTAATTTAGTTTTAATTTCAAAATGGCGCTACAAGTTCAAGACTTTTTTTGTGCTAAACAATGAGTTAGGCTTCTATATCGGAGGTTTTGAACCAAGAGTGAAAAATTTTTTGCATCTGTAGCTGTTCTTGTGGAACCTCAAGTTGTAATGAAGCGCGTTCTCACTGGCGAACCAATGAGAATGACATAGCAGGAAGCGTACCTAGCGAGATTGATTTTCTTGCCCCAAGCTAGCTGCAGCCCATGGGAACGATAAAGAAACCCTGCTACTTCAGCACAAATACAGAAATGTACGCTATTAACGAAAATATTCAGAAATGGAAAGAAATACAAGTGGAGAAATGGAGACTCTGGCGACCCCGGTTGCGAAAGACCCACGATCAACACGTCCAACCCCCACGTTCACTCACATACGCCCACACACACACACACACACACACACTCACATTCACACCCCTTTATCATTATGACCTAAGTAATAAAAATAAATTTACTCACCCCATGATTAAACCCCGTCCTCCTATTCTGCTTCCCTCAGCCCTCCATCCGCATGTTGATCACGTTAGGAATCTCTCGAAAATATTTTGTATGATAAAATGTTGAATGAAGTTGCACGTACAAACGTGGTACGAAATGTTAAGTGGAAACGTTATGCAAATTCGTAAAATATTGTTGAATCAAAAATGATGTAATTGATGTAAAATATTGTTGAAGCAAAAATGATAAGTAGAAACGTTATGCAAATTCGTAAAATTTTGTTGAATCGAAAAAATATTGTAACGGATGTAAAATTTTGTTGAATCAAAAATTATGTAATTGATGTAAAATATTGTTGAATCAAAAATGGTTAACAGGAACGTTACATCAACTTGTATAATTTGTTGCATCCAAAAATGTTGTAATTGATGTAAAATTTTGTTGAATCAAAAATGATACGTTGAAACGTTTTATAAATTGGTAAAAAGTTGGTTGCATCAAAAATGTTGTAATTGATGTAAAATATTGTTGAATCAAAAATGATATAATTGATGCAAAATAGCATTGAATCAAAAAAAAATGACAGGTAGAAACGTTATGTAAATTCGTAAAATTTTGTGGAATCGAAAAAAAATAATGTAATGGATGTAAAATTTTGTTGAATCAAAAATTATGTAATTGATGTAAGACCTCGTTGAATCAAAAATGATATAATTGATGCAAATTAGCATTGAATGAAAAAAAATCGTTGTCTTCAAATAAACTTGAAAGGCGGCAGCAGTACAATTAGATGCTTGAATTGGAGTCAGTCCCCATATGGCAATACAATGGCGATAACAGGCGTTGTCTCCTAGTAACATATAATACGGCAACAGGATGAAATCACGTAAAACTCAAGTATATTCAATACGGCAGCAATAGGACCATAGGTTGCACCCAATTCGATTAATATGACCAAAAGTTACACTCAAGTTGATTACAATGCGAAAGTGTTACGATAACAGGTTATATCAGTCAATGACGGCATACACTGACGCAATAATTTTGGATTGAATGTTGTACGAGTTTAACCACACAAGCACCTAAACAGGCGGTTATTATTTCTGGTATTCTTCCCTTATAATTGTATTGGTGGTAAGTATCAAATATAAAGTATATCTTTATAATTTCATTCGGATTTAATCAAATATATTTAACAAATTTTGACACTGAGATAAATTATCCTACGTTTTCCTTAGAGTTATATGTACACGCACAAACATATAATTATTTTCTTTTATACTGTTATTTGTAGTATGCAACAAATATAATTACTATTTTTTTATTTTTATAATGCTATTTTGGTTCAAATAAATGAATTTAACTAATCTGGACACTCAATTTATTTAAAACTAAGTTTTCTTTTATATTACACATAATTAGTGTAAACAAACAAACATATAATCATCATTTTTATTGTTTCATCATATAATGGCAAATATCAGGCAGGTAGTACTTATTTTATTTTGGTTTACAAAAAAAATAAATTTTACTAATTTTGACACTGAATTAAATTAATCTAAGTTTTCTTTTATATCACACATATTTAGCTTAAACAAACAAACACATAATCATTTTTTTTTTTCATCTAATGACAAATATCATGCAGGTAGTACTTATTTTATTTTGGTTTACACAAAAAAAATAAATTTTACTAATTTTGACACTGAATTAAATTAATCTAAGTTTTCTTTTATATCACACATATTTAGCTTAAACAAACAAACACATAATCATTTTTTTTTTCTCTTTAAATAATCGCAATTGTTATGCTACTTGAATGGAGTACTTGAAAATATGCTACTTGAACTGAATACTTGAAAATATGTTACTTGAACCGTAAGTCTCAAGACCCTCCAATAAAAAAAATTCGCAATGGTTGCATGTAATAAACATCAGGTAGATTTTTCTTATGTTATTTTGGTTCAAATAAGCAAATTGTTTCTAATTTTGCCACTGAATTAAACTAACCGAAGTTTTATTTAATATTACACATATTTAGTTTGAACAAACAATCACATAATCATTTTCGTTTTATACCATTATCAAATTAAGTTGTTCTGAGTGTTCGGTGGTACAAGAAAAAACTATCAGACCCTATATGAGGCATCAAGACAAGTTACAACTATCCGGTGAACGACAAAATCTTTACTTTATGTAAAACTATCTCCACTCGATCATTCAAGTATAACAGTTTAGTGCGATTGTATATTAACTAGGTTATATTTGATTGAAGATCTATCTCACTCGTCCTTGAGTGCTTTACGTCACCGTTTGGTTAACCATATCAGAAAGGTTGAGATTTACAAGTGACCATCAACTACGGTTGTAGGTTACGTATT
>OY856186.1:121029290-121121994 GCA_963693315.1 Diogma glabrata | reverse complement strand
AAATTAGTGAAAAGATGATACACTCAGCAAACTACTCAAAAATCTCTTCATTTAGCGTATCGAGAAAATATTACAAAATCACAAATTCATGTTTCTTTCAAAATTCCAAAAATTATTGTAAAAATTAAATAAAATTCAAACTTTTTTCAAAATTCTAAAAATATTCCAAAAATTATTACAAAATCAAAGATTAAATTTTTTTCAAAAATTCTATAAATATTGCAAAAATTCTAACAAAATCAAAAATTGAAACTTTTTTTAAAATTCCAAAAATGTTCCAAAAATTAGAATAAAATCAAAGATTTAAACTTTAATTCTAAATTCCAATATATTCCAAAAATTCTTAAAAATTCAAAATTTTTCTAAAATTCTAAAAATATTGCAAAAATTATTAGAAAATCAAAAATACAAACTTTTTTCAAAATTCCAAAAATATGTCAAAAACTATAACAAATTCAAAAATTTTCATGTCCAATTTCTTTTCAATTACATTTATGTCATAAAAACAGCTACATTTTTTTCCAAAAAATTGGCTGAAAAAATAAATGAAATTGTTTTTGACACACTTGACATTATGTTTTTGACAAACTTATAATGCCACAATTCTCAATAATAATAATAAAATTTCATTTCAAACAAATATATAATTAATTTTATTATTTTCCAAAACATTGGGTAAAAAAATAAATAAAAATCTTTCTTTTGACACACTTGACAACATTTTTTGGACAAACTTATAATGTCATAATTCTCAATAATAATAATAAAATTCATTTCAAACAAAAATTAATTTTGTTTTTTTTCCAAAAAATTAGGTAAAAAATTAATAAAAATCTATCTTTTGACACACTTGACAACATTTTTTTGGCAAACTTATAATGCAATAATCTAGATTTTGGTCTCACATACCAATCCCGACCATCAAAATTTCTCCAAATTCAAATTCAATTCACTCGTAATCACTTAAAATGAACGTTTTTTAAGCAAAAAATAAGCAAATTTCTTTGTTTTGACACACTTGACGATTTTTTTGACACACTTCCGGTACAGTTATCAAACACATCGTCCTTTCGGCTCTTCCCATTGAGTAAACCTATTATTAGAGAGAAAAAAAATTTTGAAATCCTTCCAGCGGTTTTCTAGATTTCGTCGGTTGTGACGGCCGGACGGCCGGAAGGCCGGACGGCCGGCCGACAGACAGACACACATTTTTTTTTTTGTTTTTTTAGAATCAGTAGGTCCTAAAACGTCGAGAAATGTCAAAAAAAAGTGGGGTAAGAATTTCACTTTGAGTTCATGAATGTAATACTTAGGTCTTTCAGACCGAAGTAATATAAAATACGCGTTGTCATTACATTTCTAAAGCTGCGACTGAACGCGTTTTTTCTTCGGTTAACAAAAAATTTGACATCAGGAAAATCGTAATAAAGTGTTGAGAATAATGTTAATGTTTTCTCGACCTTTTATGGATCTTGAGATTCGAATATCTCGATTTTATCAACGATTGTGTTTCTCGAAAAATCGCGAATAATTATTTGAATTTCTCGAGATTCTCGAGAAGTATGAATTTGTTTATTCAATAAATAAAAGAATTCAAGATGCATGAAATAATAATATATATGTTTTAAATTATTTAAGTTAATTAAATTAATTGTTTTAAACAAATTTACATAGCTCATTATATAGAATGAAAAATTATTTAAATTTAATTTTTGCAACATAATAGTATATTATGATGCAAGGACGTAAAGCTAAAGATTTTGGACGTATGTGGAGTTTGCAAATCGAGGCGCTAGCTTGAAGATAACACCAATAATTATTTTTAAAAGCAACCGAATATTCAAGCGCTGTTAAAAGCTTACATCGTTCAAACATTCTTTTCATCAATATTAGCCGTCTCAAAAACAAAACAGAAGGGATTAAAGAGTTATTGTTTAATTTGAATATGAAAATTGGTATAATCGTTCTTGTCGAAACATTCTTAGAAGAAGGCGAAATGAACATAAACCTTGATAACTATCGGCCCTTTCTACCGGGACGGTTCGGGGTCTTCAACAGTCATCTAAAAGTAAAATTGAAACGAATTCATGTTGGTTTGTTAAATCTCGAGATTCTCGACAATATTTCTCGAGAAATGAGAATATCGCAAATGTGGAAATAATTTCTCGAGATTTTAGAGTTCAAGAGAACAAATCTTTCTCGAGCATCCCGAGACGGATTTTTCGAGCAGAAACTCTACTTGAAACTTTGAAAGCCCTTTTATGTGTGAAATATAATTTAACAAATTCTTGTGGATTATTTCACGACCTTTTAAACAACAATAGTAACCACCTAAAAAAATTTACGCAAATAAGAAATATTCCGATGAACGAAATAATACTATATATACATAATTTTTTTCATTTATTAACTTCCCGATGACTTCCCATGTTATTGTTTTGGGGTCGATTTTCGAAACCGGAATTTTTATGATATCTTTACGTTTCATGACCTCCTGAAGCTGTTTAGACTATTTTTAGCTGGCAGTCTGTATGTGTGTTTGTGTGTGTATGTATGTATGTATCGCTGTATGTGAATCAATTTTTGCCCAATGCTTTCTCAACAACGGATGGCTCGATTTTAACGAAAATGGTCGCAATCGATGTATCTTGACGTAACTTAGAGCCCAGTCCTTTTCTAGCGAAATTAAATCATTTGTTTTTTAGTGGTTTCCAAAAAACTGAAAACCATCTCTTGCAAATATAATGAGATCAAATAATGCTATCAAAGTCATGGAGCTTCCATATTATTTGTCATCATTTTGCTAATTTATAATGAGATTTGTATAAACAATTGCTATCTTAGTTTTTGAGTTTTTTAAGAAAATGTGACAAAACTACGTGTTATTTTCGTTAAGCAAACGCATGATATCTGAATGAAATTTTGGTATGTAAATGAGCTGCAAACGCATCCGAGTTTACTTGAATATCGAAGATATGAGTTATTTTCTAATTTTGACAAAAATGTCAGAGGTTCGTAAGTGGATCGCGTGGTCAACTGTTTATTAACTTCCCGATAAGGCAAGTTATTGCTTTGGGTCGATTTTCGAAATCGGATTTTTATGATATCTTTACGTTTCAAGACCTCCTGAAGCTGTTTAGACTATTTTAGCTGGCAGTATCTATGTGTGTGTATGTGCGTGTGTATCGTCGTATGTGGACAAATATTTGTCCAACGCATTCTCAACAACGGATGATCCGATTTCAACGGCAATGGTCACAATTGATGTATTTTGGCGTTGCTTACAGCCCAGTCCTTTTCTAACCAACTCAGTTCATTTGTTTTCAGTGGTTTCCAAAAAAACTGAAAATTATCTGTTGCAAATATTACGAGAATAAATAACGTTATCAAGACCATATGCCTCCCATTTTGTTTGTCATCATGTCAACAATTTATAATGACATTTGTATAAACAATTGCTATATCTTGAGTTTTTTATGAAAATTTGAAAAATAGGTGTTATTTTCGTTACGCAAACGCATGAGATCTTGATGAAACTTTTGAATTCAAATGAGCTGCAAACACATCCGGGTTTATTTGAACGTGGAAAATATTAGCTATTTTCAAAATTTGGCAAAGGAGTCGGGGAGAATGTCTGTGGATCGTTGAACAACTGTTTTTTTTAAACTTCAATAACACTCAGTCCTGACATTCAATTTTGTTGAAACTTAGAGCATAAGGTTATTGTAATGTTCATAGTAATTTTTCAACTTCCGATTTGTCATCTTTCGGTTAAATAGCTTAATCCTATAATTCTTTTAAATATATCACAACAGCCACAGCTATGAAGGGTTTTTGAAGAACCTTTTTTAAATGTTTCAGTTAACATGAGAAAGAACAAATTTGCTTTTTAGGTGTCTTTTATATCCTCTTTCAATGCCTTCTGAATCGGTCTATACAACTAATTTTAGTTGCAGTCTGAGTGTTAGTACAATATTAAATTTTAATATGATTACACACACACACATTCAAATTCTATTTAAATTATTACAATTGATGTGTCGTATATTAAACAAATCTTAATTTTGCGTATTTTAGGCTCTAAAAACCCTAATTGAGCTAATATTCACTTTTTTGTTTTAATATTTGTTTTGAAATTTTACGTTTTTTATTTGTATTTATGTTCTATAAAACATATTTTTGGACAATGCAATTAAATTATATTGTATTATTTTTTTATGTCTGATATTACAGTATACCTTATATCCAGTGACTGGTTGGTTTTTAATCTTACGGGAAGTTCTTGGCGTGGCTCCTATGGTCACACCCCATCCTACTAGTTTTATTTGTATTTTGCACTTATACTTATCTTGAAATTTAAAAAATATATTACAATATAAGTTTTTCGTTCTATGAAAATTTGTGTTGCTTCATATAGATCCCCACCCCCCCCCCCCCCCCTCCTCAGGTCAATGGTGTCCAGCTTTGCCAATGTTTAAACCTGGTCACCTTACTCTAAGGTTGTGACCCATATCGTAATTATGTGACCCATATCCATATCGTACTACACAACACGTTTTATTTTGAAAAAAATCGGACAAGTGCGAATAAAATTCACTCGCCAAGGGTTCCGTGAATGTAAAAGAACACAATATCAAAAGTAAATGTCATAAAGTTGTGTTTAAAAGTATTTTTATCGCCAGACTATGGACGCATAACAGAATAAATGTTTAATCGTAGACGTCAATAGTAAATGTCAATCACATCTACATTGATAAAAAATGACACAAATAATGTTACTACTTGAAGTTAAATTTTATCCATAGCTATTTATGTTAACTAAAGAAATATTTAACCAGCTTTTAAATGTTTTAAATTGGGAATATTTTTTCTAAAAATCAGCGTCGAAATGTGGTGGTGGTGGTATACATATACTTAAAATAGCACTTTTTAAACAATAACTAAATAACTGTGCATCGCAAAATTCAACAAAAAAATTTAATTGTTTCTTAAATTAGGTGCCCTTTCAAATGACAACCAACTCATTTGGGTCAAAAAAAGATTTTTTCTGCCTTCCCATCCCCTAAACACACAGAAATATAATTATTTGAGACTTCGCTATAATTGTCATTTAAAGTTTACCAAACTTTCTGTCTATGTGCATTTTTCTAAATTTTTTTGTCAATCAGTGTCGAAACGTAGCGGGGGACGGTCTGAAAGTATTTTTTATGACAATAACTAAAAAACTGTGAACAGCAAAATTCTAAAAAAAGTGAACTTCTTAAATTAGGTGTTCTTTCAAATGACACCCCACTCGCTTGGGTCAAAAAATTTTTATTTCCCTCCTAACACCCCTCCCCTAAACACACAGAAATATAATTATTTGAGAGTTCGCTATGATTTTCGTTAAAAATATAGCACACTTCCTGTCTCTGTGAATTTTTTCAAGTTTTTCGGTCTATCAGTGTCGGAACGTAAGGGGGGGGGGGGGGGAGACGGTCTACCTTCCCCGAACGATCTGTAATTTGCACATTTTTTAGAATAACTCAAAAACTGTGCACCGCAAAATTATAGAAATAATTGCAATGTCTTCTAAATTAGGTGCTCTTTCAAATGACACGACTCGCTTGGGTCAAAAAAAGCTTTTTTACACTGCTTACACCCATCCCCTAAACACACAGAAATATAATTATTTGAGAGTTCGCTATAGTTTTCGTTCAAAATATAGCAAACTTCCTGTCTCTGTGAATTTTTTCAATTTTCTTCTGTCTATCAGTGCCGGAACGTAAGGGGGAGGGGGGGAGACGGTCTGAAATTTGCACATTTTTTAGAATAACTCAAATAATAACAATTTAGAATAATGCAATGTCTTCTACATTAGGTGCTCTTTCAAATGATACCCTACTCGCTTGGGTCAAAAAATTTTTTTTTACCCTGCTTACACCCATCCCCTAAACACACAAATATAATTATTTAAGAGTTCGCTATAACTTTCGTTCAAAATATAGCAGACTTCCTGTCTCTGTGAATTTTTTCAATTTTTTCTGTCTATCAGTGTCGAAACGTAGGTGAGGGGAACGGTCTGAAATTTGCACATGTTTTAGAATAACTCAAAAACTGTGCACCGCAAAATTCTAAAAAAAAAGTCCAAGCGGCACGTATATCCGCTAGAAATAGGTAGATTTCGAGATCAGACAGTTTTGTGTGCCAGTAGAATCTGATGTATCAGATTAGTTTAAACAAAACAAACTAATTTCAAACAGATATCGAACAAATTGTAAAAAGATAATTAGCTACCTACAAGCAAAATTATATCTATCCAATTTTGCAACAAACAAATATCAAATCACACAGAACATGTGTGTGACAATTTATGACACAAATCTACTCTATATCATATGTCGTGCAATTACTGCAAAATATCAAAATAGTTTATTTCTAAGAAAAAAAAATTAATTTCTTCTATTCAAATCTTTTATTTTTTTGACTGTTATAAGGTTGACATTGACTGTTATAAGGTTTTTGGAAATTGTAGTTGGGGATTGTTGCAAACTTTTTTGTTGAAGCCAACAAGTCAAAAACCTCTAACTGCAGAGGTTTATATTTATAAGAAACGGATTAAAATGTTTCCACAGATTCTAAATTTATGAAGATTTTAAAAATATTAGTATTCAAACGGCCGTTATAACGGATTAAAAAAACTACTTTTTTTCTAGTATAAAGCCTATAATTCCTTAACCATGTGTCAGATTTTTCTGATTTACGAACTTGTCCGAGATATTAACAAAACACACATTTTTAAGAAAGGTTTTTTGATCTGGCTCCACAACTGCAACCGTGAGAGCGCCGGTTGATTCAAACGCATTTTGTGTTTTACAAGCTTTTTTATTGGAGCCGCTCACTCAGAAACCTCCAACTGCAGAGGTTTTTTTTTTGAAAGAAACTGATTAAAAAGGTTTCAAAAATTCTAAATTTATGAAGTTTTTAAAAATATTAGAATCCAAACGGCCGTTATAACGGATCTAAAAAACAGAGTTTTTTTCTAGTATAAAGCTTCTAGTCTCTTAACCATGTGTTGGATTGGGCTGATTTACGAACTTGTTCAAGATATTAATAAAACGCACATTTTTAAAAAAGGTTTTTTGATCTGGCCTTATAAATGCGACCGTGAGAGTGCCGGTTGTTTTAAAAAAAAAAATTTTTTTGCAAACTTTTTTGTTGGAGCCGCTCACTCAGGAACCTCTAACTGCAGTCTATTTTTAAAACAAATTGATGAAAAAGATTCCAAAAATTCTAAATTTGTTAAATTTTTTGAAATATTAGTATCCAAACAGCCGTTATAACGATTTTAAAAAATCAATTTTTTTCAGAAAAAAGCCTCTAGTTTCTTAACCACGTGTTGGACTTTGCTGATTCACGAACTTGTCCAAGATATTATTAAAACACACAAGTACAGCAAATTTTTTTGATCTAGCTCAACAAATGCGACCGTGAGAGTGCCGGTCGTTTTCGTTATATCTCATATCGTTTATATATATATATATATATATATATATATATATATATATATATATATATATATATATATATATATATATATATATATATATATATATATATATATATATATATATATATAATTTAGGGTGCTTTTTTTTGGGGCGACAATTCTTTTTTTCTGGTGCCCCACCAAAATTTTGTTGGAAATACCCAAGAAAACGTCCTCCTAAAATATGAGCCCTCAAAATTAATGTTTAGCACTCGGCCTTTGCGTTTGAATATTTTCCATACAAAATACATGTAAATTTTAGTGTTTTTTAAAAAAAAAATTACAGCTCAGCGGCATTTCATACTATTTCAAAATGGAAAAAAGCAACTAACTCAGGATTAAATTATCTACAAAAATGCTTATGGAAATGTAACTGTAACTTACACCGGTGACACAGTACAGATCACAGAAGTAAATTTTGTATGAATTTCTTGTTCTTTTGTTTTTATTTCATAAATGGCTAAAGCTACAGGAAAAATGTCAATAACAAAGTTGTAGTTAATTAAGTTTCCTACAAAAAACTCATAATAACCGAATCTCTATGATTGATATTTCTCGAGATAATAAACATTTATTATTTTAGAACTTGCGGTTGTTATTTTAGAACTTAAGAAAATCTCTTAAAACATCCATTTTAATAAAAGCTTATTATCTCGAGAATTATCAATCATAGAGATTCGGTTATTATGAGTTTTTTGTAGGAAACTTAATTAACTACAACTTTGTTATTGACATTTTTCCTGTAGCTTTAGCCATTTATGAAATAAAAACAAAAGAACAAGAAATTCATACAAAATTTACTTCTGTGATCTGTACTGTGTCACCGGTGTAAGTTACAGTTACATCTCCATAAGCATTTTTGTAGATAATTTAATCCTGAGTTAGTTGCTTTTTTCCATTTTGAAATAGTATAAAATGCCGCTGAGCTGTAATTTTTTTTTTAAAAACCCTAAAGTTTACATGTATTTTGTATGGAAAATATTCAAACGCAAAGACCGAGTGCTAAACATTAATTTTGAGGGCTCATATTTTAGGAGGACGTTTTCTTGGGTATTTCCAACAAAATTTTGGTAGGGCACCAGAAAAAAAGAATTGTCGCCCCAAAAAAAAGCACCCTAATATATATATATATATATATATATATATATATATATATATATATATATATATATATATATATATATATATATATATATATATATATATATATATATATATATATATATATATATATATATATATATATATATATATATATATATATATATATAAATTTTTTTTTTTTTGTTTTTTTGTCTCCGCTTATTATATATAGTCGTTTGGCACAAAAATTTTTCCGAAATTCCGAGATGAAGCCCATTGCAATAGGTAGATTTTTATATGAAATCTACCTAAAATTGCAATGCTTCTTAAATTAGGTGCTCTTTCGAATGACACTCCACTCGTTTGGGTCAAAAAAGTCTTTTTTCACCCTTCCCCGCCCCAATCCCTTAAAAGCACAGAAATATAATTATTTGAGACTTCGCTATAATTTTCGTTCAAAGTTTATCAAACTTCGTGTCTCTGTGAATTTTTTCAAATTTTTCTGTCAATTAAGCTCGAAATCCAAGGGAGGGGACCAACTTTTTGTGTCACTTTTTTGACAATAATTCAAAAACTATGCATTGCAAAATTCTAAAAAAAATGGCAATGGTGCTAAAATCAAGTGCTCCTTCAAATGACACCCCACTGGTTCTAAATTATGTTTTTACCCCTTATCATTCCCACCCCTTTAATAAACATACTGCCACTTTTCTATATTTTTCATTAAAAACCTACTCATTTTTCTACCATTCCAAATATATTTCAAGATTTTCGATGCATTAGGGTCGGAGTTAATTAAGGCAATAAAACATAGAGAAAACATTATATGGGATTTTTTTGCATTAAATTTCTAGACAATACTTTGTGTGAATTCATAGAATGGGGAACATTTCTATTCTAATTAACATCCTAAGTCACGATTGTATAGTCATTATTGAATGTTTCCAATCAATGTGAAATCAATGGCTGACACTTGGTCAATTTGTAGTTCTATATGTATTAACATTAGACTACATTAAAGGAATTTAAATTTATTTTGGATTTTTTAGATCAATTAAACTCAAGTAAGTAAAGAAGTAATTGGAATATTTTCAATTCAAAGGTATGGTTTGAAATTTCTCAGAAAAAAACTACAATTCACATTTTACGTGTTTCGGATCGGATTCGAACCTACCCTCGTCAGTGCACGGCTCGAATCCTTGGGCAGACACGCTATCGATTACGCCGTTGAGGCGATGACAATTTCAAAGTTGAAACTTCTTCATCACTTAATTTTTTTTTTTTTTACTTAAGTTGAATTTTTCCACTGTCATTAGACTCCATATTATGGAAATGCTTTTTACATTATATGGGATTTTTACATTAAATTTCTAGACAATACTTTGTGTGAATTCATAGAATGGGGAACATTTCTATTCTAATTAACATCCTAAGTCACGATTGTATAGTCATTATTGAATGTTTCCAATCAATGTGAAATCAATGGCTGACACTTGGTCAATTTGTAGTTCTATATGTATTAACATTAGACTACATTAAAGGAATTTAAATTTATTTTGGATTTTTGAGATCAATTTTTTTTTTTTTTTTTTTTTTATTAAAATGTGTTGTGTAGTAGGAATTACAATATGTGTCACAATAACACATAAAAACCTTTTAAGACCAAGGTCCCACAACAACATACGTTCAAAGGTGTTGATGGACGTAAATCTTTCTGTTTTTGTTTTTTTTATATTTTTTTTTAAAGAATGGATAACTAAACAAAAAATCCTATCACTGATAAAATATGACATAGGCCAATATTTTATGATAGAATAGAGAAAATAAAAGTAAATTAAAAAGTAAATAGCAAACTTTTACAAAAATTTGCTGAAACAAAACAAAAATGTAGTTGCCAATAATCCAGCCGGTTGCATATTCCTTGATCCTGTGACGCACCGTCTTTCTTAAAGATTAAAGCCCACACATAGTTATTTGAAGGCTCGTTTCTTCAAGGAAGCAATAGTGTCTCATCATCAAGGATTATTTCACAGCTAAGATTGAGGGTGCTACCGTTGGCTGAATACAGTTCATCCGCCACCACCCCTAAGATGTCACCTTGGCTAGTGATATCTCACTGCTATTGCCAGTGGTATGTGATATCTCACGTTAACTCGTATGTCAACAGCAGGGACTGGAGTACGCGGGTTGTCACACCCGTAGATCAAAAATTAAAAAAAATAAAAAAACAATAAAAACTGATCCCTCCATGCGAAAAGGAAGTAAAGAAGTAATTGGAATATTTTCAATTCAAAGGTATGGTTTGAAGTTTCTCAGAAAAAAACTACAATTCACATTTTACGTGTTTCGGATCGAATTCGAACCTACCCTCGTCAGTGCCCGGCTCGAATCCTTGGGCAGACACGCTATCGATTACGACGTTGAGGCGATGACAATTTCAAAGTTGAAACTTCTTCATCACTTAATTATTTTTTTTTACTTAAGTTGAATTTTTCCACTGTCATTAGACTCCATATTATGGAAATGCTTTTTACATTATATGGGATTTTTACATTAAATTTCTAGACAATACTTTGTGTGAATTCATAGAATGGGGAACATTTCTATTCTAATTAACATCCTAAATCACGATTGTATAGTCATTATTGATTGTTTCCAATCAATGTGAAATCAATGGCTGATACTTGGTCAATTTGTAGTCCTATATGTATTAACATTAGACTACATTAAGGGAATTTAAATTTATTTTGGATTTTTGAGATCAATTAAACTCAAGTTTTTTCAATTTTTTCAATTCAAAGGTATGGTTTGAAGTTTCTCAGAAAAAAACTCCAATTCACATTTTTCGTGTTTCGGATGGGATTCGAACCTACCCTCGTCAGTGCACGGCTCGAATCCTTGGGCAGACACGCTATCGATTACACCGTTGAGGCGATGACAATTTCAAAGTTGAAACTTCTTCATCACTTATTTATTTTTACTTAAGTTGAATTTTTCCACTGTCATTAGACTCCATATTATGGAAATGTATTTACATTATTTGGGATTTTTTGCATTAAATTTCTAGACAATACTTGTGTGAATTCATAGAATGGGGAACATTTCTATTCTAATCATCCTAAGTCACGATTGTATTATGTATAGTCATTATTGATTGTTTCCAATCAATGTGAAATCAATGGCTGACACTTGGTCAATTTGTAGTCCTATATGTATTAACATTAGACTACATTAAGGGAATTTAAATTTATTTTGCATTATAGAGAAAACATCATTTTTCAAAATTATACAAAAAGCAGTGAGGTGTAAAATTCTAAAATACATTTTTAAGGAATACTGAAATGAAGCGCTTTCATATACCCTACTGGTCTCGATAAAAAAATTTTTGTTCTCAAAGGTTTTACATCGTACCTCTGTAAAACAAACGAACACAACTTTATTTATTTTTTAATCTGCAATCTTGTGTGGATAGGTTAGTTTTATAAGCACCTCAAATTTTAAGTTCATCGGATTTATGGTTCACGGGATAATCGAAATAATGCGAAAAACACGTTGTACTCTCGCCAATAGTGTTCCGTATAAAAAACGGAACCCTAAAAATTAATATTATTATTTTTATTTACAGTTTCTCTAAGTTATTGTAGGTTGTTTTTATCTGACTAAGTTGATTTTTGTCTATCCATTTCTGCCAGACTTCTCATTTATTTTTAGTTACGTTCGAATATCGTTACATTTGATAATTATATCGATAATTGACACATGCATTGAACGTTCGTAACTTTGACTTTCTTGATAGGACGGACGAATTCCAGATCTTGTGAAGCATATTGAATGTATTTCTGGCTTTGTAAATGCTCTGACTGATATCTTCTTCGGTCCCACCTATTACTGCTACAATACAATAAAGGTACACAAATTTATCAACATTCATCCGCTTGTGTGTTATTAATTGTAATTGGTGTTCAATCTCATTGTCTTTGTTTTTCTGATGTTAATGTTGAGACAGACTTCATGTGCAAGGGTTGAGCTTCTGTATTGTCTTCTGCGTGTCTGTATATGTGTGTAAGTAGGCATATGTCATCTGCGTAGTCTAGATCATTGAGACGTTTTGTTGTGTTCCATTGGATTCCATTAAGACTTGAATCATCAAGCTTTCGCATGATACTATTTAGTACTAGTATTGTTGTAGTATTTATCAGTTATAGTATTTATACTAGTCGTAGTGTTTATCACTTTGCTGTCCTTTGTATCGTATTCTGTTTCCAGCATCCCGATACATTTCTTTGATTAGATCAATTATATTCTTCGGGATGCCCATTTCAAGTGTCTTTCATATCGCGCTTCTGTTGATTGAGTCGGAGACGCGTTTGAAGTCCACGAACGGGAGAGGTGAATTCCGTTCGTTTGATTGCTCTATGATAAGGTGACCAGATTATTTTCAAACCAAAAGATGACATTTTTTTTGTAAAAACATACACCCACCCCCCTCTCCCTAAAAATCTAATAAAATAAAAATTTCGTATAAATTAAAAATTTTGTTACAAAACTAAAATTTATGATAAAATTATTGAATATTAAAATATTCAAAATAATTAATTTCTCAAAAATCGTACATATTCTTTTAAATTATTCATGTCCATATTTGGATGACTTATACTTCTTTCAATAGGGTTTCGCTAATTTGATCTTCAATACATTTAATTGAAATTTGAGTCTTTTTAGATGTCTGTATATTATTAATAATAGTGTTACGATTCTACATAAAATTGTATTCAACCACAATTTTCGATATACAGTATTTCAAAAATAAAATCAACGTCACATTATTTATAAGAAAAAGGGCCAAAACATGAAATAAAATATATCGAAAATAATTACGTAGATTTCTGGAGCGATTTGGAGAATGGATTTTCCTGGAATATACGAGAAATTAAGCAGAATTATATATAAGGAATGGCTTTTGTAGAGTGAGAAAAGTTGATTTGAAATTAAACTAAACTGCGATAATGTTAATAATGTAATTGGAATGTGATTATGTTAAATAAATCAATTGTTAACGAACCACTGTAGCGTAAACATTAAACCGTGTAAATGGAAGTTTTATTTTAATTGTAAATAAAGTTTTAAAAGTTATTTTGTAGAAATATCTTGTGTATTATTTTGGACATTGTGTTTATACTCGATTTATACAACCAACAGTTGGAGTTTCTAAAGATATTGAGAAAATATTCTAGACAGGAATGCTTGTGCAATGTTCTTGTGGAACAATAGCGGAGTTGAATACTTAATAAAGCCTGGTGTTTTTGCTTTCTAATTGGTGATCCAATCCAGAAGGTGTGTTGGGAATTACGTTTATCGTATTGAGAGTAAGGCCAACTCGAAATAAGGTTGAAAAAACGTGACAACAGAAAATACTCTTTTCACCGATGCGGTGGTCCTGCTAGAGCAAAAGAGAGTCTACATGTTTTGAAATTTTGGCATAAGTAATGCATTCTGGCTCAAAATGAATGAATATAGACCCATCGTTGGTCATGCTTGATTTTTTTGTCATTCCACAAATACAGCTTTCGATAATCACACACTGAAAAAAAAATTGAAGTTCATGACAACCATGACATGACAACCAAGAAAAATTATTTGCAAACAATTTCACTGTGATTGGGACAACTACACGATAACATTTTCCTAACAACAGAATGAGGTTTATTTAAAATATAAAGTGTTATATCCAAAATAACAGTAGTTGAATAAAGATAATAACTATTTCCCTGAAAAAAATTTTCTTTCTTCAAAAATCATGAATTTTTCATTTTAAGTATTTGAGATTAATTGAACTATATTTTATTTTCACATAAATATTTCGTGTGATTGTCGCAACTTCATCGATTTATAATTATTGTAGAGTTGTTGAAGCAATTTCGTAGTTTGATTCGCCATATGTGACCGCACGGTGAGGTTGAGACAATTGCATTTCGATTGCAAATAGGACATGTTTTTTTCAGTGCAATACATATTTATTTTTCTAATTTTATTAATTCATAACGCTATATCATAAAAAAGATGACAAAGATGCTGATTTTTGTAGAAGATTACAAAAAGATGACATTATTTTTAAAGATGACGATCATTCGTGAAAGATGACTGTCATCTTCAAAAGATGACGTCTGGTCACCTTACTCTATGATGATGCGCAGGGCCGGTCCTGCGTCGTACAAAAGTGCACAGTAAAACAGGGCGCTCAATTTATCACGAAAATAAGGGCGCAAAAACCAACATCAATTAACAATTTAAATTGAATTAAACCTTTTAAAATAATATTTTATGAACATCAAATTTCTTTCTTTTTGTCCAGTGTTTCAAATATTTGCTTTCATTCATTTCTCCATATATGTATACAAATTTAAACATATAAAACATGTATTCTCTTTTCAACTTTAAATCTCAATACACACAAATTAAAAATAAGGAAACGAAACACACAAAAGTATTAGTACTGCTACTGTTCATTTTTAATTTTTGTTCACAAAGTATTACCCATACTATTGATTGCTGCAATGTTTTGAAATATAATGCACATATACCATGAAAAGTCTGAACAGTTTTGAAATTCTGTGCACCAAAATATTATTTTTTACAAGTATTAACGAAATTTTGAATAAAGCTATTCACAGATACATTAAACGTGTGCACAGTTTTGAAATTAGAATAACGAAATCAGTTACAGGATGTTTATGATTGTGTATATATGATATTTTGAATGTGTATATTTTTTTATGTTGAATATGGATAATAAATATTAAAATTCTATGGAAAAGAAAACTAGACAATTTTTTTTTTGGTAATTGATAAATTTAAAAAGTAATGAATGAAATAGTAAAAATTAGGTCCATGCAATAAAAACAAAATTAAAGAAAACCATTTGAAGGCAAATAGTATATTATTTGATTAGGAGCTGAAGTGCTACTTTTTGTGTTAAGTCATTGAATAAATATCTATGGAAGAGTAACTAGACATTTTGAATGCAGCATCTAATTTTTAGTATAGTGTTTGCATTCTAGCTGGGTTGTACTGTTTACAATTTGCTTATTTATATTTTCAAAACAAATAAAAGAAATAATAAATTTAGAAGCTTAATATGTTTGAATAAAATATTTCCTTATATTTCCATATATAAATATTTTTAATTGTCCATACAACACAAATTTTAATCATATTGAATTACTTTAAGAACACCTTACATTCGGCTGTGATAGCGTTTGAAATTTGGTTTGACAACGATGGATTAAGAAAATGACATTTACGTAGGGTAATAATATATAAAATTAAACTAGAAAATAACAGTTTTTGTAAAGCAAATACTTTATATTTTTGTTAAAACATCATTCTAAACCCTTTTTATGCATAGTATTAGTAAAAATATTCTAATCATTGATATGGAATTCGATGATCAAATATCAGTTTATTTAAGACTATTTGTACATATTTTAATGCAACACTTCATTTTTATGAATAAACTACTGCACAAATACTAATATGTAATTGTTTTGTAAAATATTAATTTAAACGAAGATTTTTTGCATTGAATTTTCTTGACAGTAATATTGTGTGAATTCATAGAATGTGTAATATTTCTATTATAGTCAACATTCTTAGTCACGAGTGTATAGTCATTATTGATTGTTTTCCAATCAATGCGAAAATCAATGATCGACGCTTGGTCAATTATTGTCATATATGCGCGCTTGCATATTTGCCAACATTTTGGGGAATTTTATTTATTCAGGATTTTGTGAGCAATTAAACTCAAGTAATTATGGAATTAATTTGAATTTTTCCAATTCAAAGGCATGGTTGGAAATATCTCAGAAAAAAACTGTTTTTCTCTTTTACGTGTTTCGGTTGGGATTCGAACTCGTGTAACCTCATCAGTGCCAAACTGACGAGTTCAATTCCTTTGGCAGACACGTTTAGCCACTACGCCACCAAGGCGATGATATTTCTAAGTTGAAACTTCATCATCAGTTATCTTACTTAAGTTGAATTTCTCAATCGTCAATTAAACATAGCTTTTTTATGGAAATTTTATTCATTTTGAATGCAGATTTTTTGCATTGAATTTTCTTGACAGTACTATTGTGTGAATTCATAGAATGTGTAAGCTTAGCACTTAATTTGAAAGGTTACGAGTTCGAATCCCAACCGAAACACGTAAAAGAGAAAAACTGAGTTTTTCCTGAGATATTTCCAACCATACCTTTGAATTTGAAAAATTCAAATTAACTCCATAGTGACTTGAGTTTAATTGCTCACAAAATCCTGAATAAATGAAATTCCCCAAAATGTTGGCAAATATGCAAGTGCGCATACATGACAATAATTGACCAAGTATCGATCATTGATTTTCGAATTGATTGGAAACAATCAATAATGACTATACATTCGTGACTTAGAATGTTGACTATAATAGAAATATTACACAATCTATGTATTCACACAATAGTACTGTCAAGAAAATTTTAATGCAAAAAATCTTCATTCAAAATGAATTAAATTTCCTTAAAATATTATGTCTAATTGACGATTGAGAAATTCAACTTAAGTAAGATAACTGATGATGAAGTTTCAACTTAGAAATATCATCGCCTTGGTGGCGTAGTGGTTAAACGTGTCTGCCAAAGGAATTTAACTCCTCAGTTTGGCACTGATGAGGTTACACGAGTTCGAATCCCAACCGAAATACGTAAAAGAGAAAAACTGAGTTTTTTTCTGAGATATTTCCAACCATACCTTTGAATTGGAAAAATTCAAATTAATTCCATAGTTACTTGAGTTTAATTGCTCACAAAATCCTGAATATTAATTTAAACTTTAGTTTTTATAAATTTTGTTTAATTTGAATATCTTAAAGTAGAATTTCGAATAAAAGCTATCATTTTATTTTAAAATACATAACGAAATATGTCAAATGTCATGGATGAAGAACGCACAGATATACAAATTACGGGCTAGGGCCATCTTCAGGATAATAAATCTAACAGTAATAATTTTAATATTTTTGATAGTTTTATGATCCTGAAGATGGGCCTAGTCTAAAATATGTAGATATTTAATAATAAACAAAGTATTTTAATTCAATTGAGGAAGAACAAATTTAAAATTAAATATTATAAATGGTATGCAACAAATTTTAAAATACGATAAGATAAGCCACAACAATTTTGAGATAACTCTTAAGTCCTGGGGCGCATTTCTCATGTTTGAACAGAGCGCAAAAATGCCTTGCACCGGCCCTGATGATGCGGATTGTGTTGATATAATCGGTACAGCTTCTACCTGGTCTAAAGCCAGCTTGCGAATTTCTTAGATTCATGTTAATTGATTGAGATATGACAACTCATATATAAATCAATTATGTTGCAGAATTTAAATTACACTTGCCAAACATTTTTTTACAAATTTTAAGTTTTGACTTTTTTTGGGAAAACTTGAATAACTTGTTGCAAACTGCATGAAAGGAAACCGAATTTACTATAGACTGCAAGAATCATTATTTGTTCAAAATTTATTTTGAATACATAAGGCGTACATAAGGTGTCGAATATAAAAAATTTAAAAAAACGTGATTTTTCAATTTTTTTCTAGTCTACTTACAGAATCCTTGATGAATTTTTACAAAAGGTGCGTTCGATTTGACTGAAACAACTGAAAACCCGCTAAACATGGTGAATCGTTTACGAACCATTTACGAACCGTTTACGAACCGCATTGTTCGTTTACGGTTCGTAAACGATTCGTAAACGATTCACCATGTTTAGCGGGAACCTCAAAATATTTGTTAGCATATTTATAGCATTTTCGATTGAGAACCAGTTCATAGCTAGTTCTTTTTTTTCAATACAAAAAAATTATTTCCCCTCCAAATCATGTTCGATTGAAGCAAAATAAAAAAACTAGTTCTGAACTAGTTGTGCATTTTTTCCCCTTTTGAAGAACTAGTTTTATTTTCAGTTATTTTTGAGTTTTACTCACACTATGACAAAAAGTATGCACTACAAACGTAAAATCAAACCGTTATAGTTATAACGCAACATCATATTAATAATTTTATTTCATTTTTAGTTATTTTACAATATATATTGTGAAATTAGTTTTTTTTCACAAAATGTATTGTTTTTTTATTGCTTTTCAAACAAACCAAAATAAAAGAATTAATAAAACAACCAATTCAATTTACTCATACAATAACACTGAACGTTTGCATGTTTGATTGAAAAAAAGAACTCGTTAAGAACTGGTTATTAACTAGTTCTTCAATCGAAAACGACATAACTATGTACTTGTTTCATTAATATATTTAATTTGTTGGTTTTGTAAAATATGAAATTCAAAAACCGGTACAACTTTTTTTTCTCAACCAAAAAATTGATTTTTCGCGAATATCTCAAAAACAAAAGCTGACCCCAAAAAATTAATATCATATTCCTTTTCAGCATTTCAAACTCTATAAGAAAAGTTGGGTCAGGGAGACAAAAATTTTTGGAATTTTTTAATTTAAGATCTTATATGTCCCAATCATTTTTAAGATTAAAAATGAATTTTGATATGCTATATAAATTTTTAAAACATTTAAAAATTGTTAAATAATTCAGAAACTTGTTAATTGTTAAAGCGTGCCACTTGAAGTGACCACCCATATGGCTGCGTAGTTTAGAATGGGTCTACCTATATATTTTTATGTTGTGATAATTTTGTTTTGGTCCTTGCCTCATGAAATTTCAGCTAGCACTTTTAATGCATTGTTCCTGCTTTTCAGCTTTGAGTTCACCTGTGCATGAGCATTGCACCTGAGTAGTTGGCAGTGGCGTCATTTCACCAAAATCTTGGGGGGGCGAGAATTTAAATGACATAAAAAGATTTTTTTCGTAAAACATAACATGTACATTTTTATACACACATATATTTAAAAGCATTTAAATGCATGGTCTTAGAAATGAAACTAAAATGCTTTTGAGTTACCTTGGTTACTATGCTAGATCTTTAACTGCTATTGTTGTTTCATCGAAGCGAATGCCGCAAAGTTCTGCAAAATCCCTTCATTTGTTAAAAATAATTTTAAATTTAGTATCATCTCTGCATTGTTTAAGCATCAAGAAAGTAGTTTGTCATTACCGCCAGCCAGCGAGTTTCACTGTATCCAATAAGTTGGTTATGTTCAACATTATTTTTGCCGCGAAACTCCTTCAAAGTCTCCAGTAAAGACAGTAAAATATCCAAATTTTTTTAACCCTGCCATTTAAATCAGCAGCACTTCCTATTGCATTATTTAGAATATGGGCTGCTAATCCAATACCCAATACATTCTGGTTCAAATTCGAGCTTAGCTTGCTTTTAAATTCTTGACGTGACACCACCAAAATTGGTATTCGAGTTATCAGCGCAAATTGCAACTAACTTTTTGTCAATGTTAAATAACAACAAGAAAACATAATAACAACAAAACTTGTTCAAGCTACTGGAGCTGACGGCTTATAGCAACGCTTTTTTATGTTTATCTGTATCTATATGTCTTTTAATTCATAATGTCCACTGTTAGTTTGCAAATTCACTCCGACTGGTAATACAATAAACCTTTGCGTCGTTATATTTTGATTTTTTTATAAAAGGATAGTCCAATTCAATATCGTATGAGAATTTACGTAAACGTTTTCAATCCATCTTGATTTGCAGGAGAACTTTTTAAATATAATTTTAAAAATTAGTAAAAATTTACCTTTTATAGTAGCTTAAAACTTTTGTTACACAAGTAAAGACTGCAAAACAATTGAAACAATTTATTTTTATTTTACTAAATAATTAATATCTTCTCTGTATTCTGTAAGTATAAGAGGTATACAGTATACCTCTCGTTCTATCTTTTGCAAATATATAGCATTTATCAAGTTTTTATGCTCTCTACTTTGTTTGTTCTTTATTGAGAAAAAAAATTATAAATTAGAAAATAATAATTTTACTTTTGAGCTACCTAGTTAAAGTGTATTTTAAACAGAGTTTGAAACGCTACTTATATCACTCCTTTACATTGTTCTTCCAGAGTGCGTAGCTTAAAAAAAATATAACACTCAAACATACAGGAGTGAAAATAATAAAATATCATTCTTGCTACTAAATTGAAATAAATATTTTCTTTCAAATACTCAAAACTTTTATTTTTGCTTCAAATTTGATGCTTTCCAACGTAAAATGCTTTGAATGATTCGTTCAATTATTCATGTATTGTTAGAAAAATGAATATAAAGGATGACGTAGAGGGACTATTCATAAATCGAATAAAAGAACAGGAAAATGTAATCTGCTCCAAAGGAGTAAAATCATTTTTTTTTACATTTTAATTTTTGAATATTAGTTCAAAGGATTAAAATGAGTGCTCGAATAAAGTAAAACTCTGGTTTGAAAATTTAAATGTTTATGAATTTATAAGGAAAACTGCGACTTTTTAAGTAAAATATTTTGTATTTTATTTTTCATAATATACTTTCGATCTCTCGTATATATACCGGGGAGATGTTTCTATAAACAAAGAAACCTTTTCGTTGAGATAGATCTGTTAGACATCAAAACATATTCGCAAAACAAAATGTAAATTATTGAAGTGAAAAAACTGAGTTTAGTATTTCTAAGAAAATTATAGTTAAAACACTATTTAGTAAAAAAAATATTGCACTAGTTTGTTCTCTCAATATAGATAAATCAACATATACATAACATTATACAAATTGCAAGAAAAAACAGTGAAGCCATTGCTTTGACTAAGATATTGCGCAAACTGTACGTAGGTAGATATAAGGAGTATTTGATTATTTCGATAACGCGGGCAAATGTGGTGGAAATATTTGTTTCGTGGTACGCTTCGTGGGACAAATTTCTCCGTGGGACAACGCAATCAAATGGTCTGGTCAGTTTAATACCCATAAACGTGCGTAAATTTTTCATTTGATTCAAAATTGTACAATTATTGCGAGCTTCTTTTAAATCTATAAGAAAAACCTACCACAAAAACTAACAGTTTCTCCCTCCCTGTGACTGTATAAAAAAATGAACAAAGATTGACGTTTAGGATACGTTTTGGATTTTATTATAACCAACCAAACATATAATTTTTGCTATTTTATGAATTAAAAATTATAGTCCACATAGCGAAAAGAATTTGTCAGCAAGTTTTCATAACATACTTTGAAAATATTTACATAGCTTAAATATTTGTTCGTGTCTTTAGAAAATATTGCTTGTCCATTATAAAACATTCACTATTATAAAATCACTGGAAATAACACAAAAAATTTAAATTACTCTCGTAATTATTTTCATTTATTTTATAAAAATTAGTACAACTATCAAGAAAACCGATTTGTTATAGGATTTTACAATTAGAAATGTTTTTAATTTTTTGTTTTTAAAAAAGTCTTGTAAAGTTTGTACAATATGATATAGATAAAAAAACAGGGCCAAACAGTCAGGGTTCTCCAAATAAGTGGGATATAATTAGGTTGTGTTCTCCTGCATGTACTTACTTTTAAGTTTATATATATTACCAATGACCAAAACAATTGAAATTTGAATGTTAAATACTGCACTATGAACTCTCGAGGAACCCTATACTAATGAAATATTTTGTTTCCTCTGGCTTAGACACGAATATCTTATAAACAAAACACTATCGTACGATAGAATTTTGTCAAAATACGCACCCACGGCGTTTTTGGAAGAACGATCGTGTTCTGTTTATAAAACTGATTTCATCAGAAGATTAGATGCAATACGACCGCCTTTCGTATCGGCGGCGCTCTAGTCTATACAAAGAACGATAACGGTTTGAATATTGTGGTGAACCGTACTTTAGTCGGGCCAAAATAATATGTAACGTAATAATTATATTATCAGATATATTTCAATTAATAGTATGCGATACAATTGGTACATTAGCTAAGTAAATCTTCTAAAAATTAGACGAATTTACAAAATAACAGTGCATTGAAATTTTTATAGTGTATAATTTTTATATAGTGTAAACGATTGGATGGTTTTATTGAATCGATGTATTGATAGTATCAGATCCTTGGGGGACCAATGCCCCCCCCCAGCCCTACCCAATTGACGCCTCTGGTAGTTGGTCAAGTGTTACGCCCAGCAATGTCAGATTTTTAACTGTACGAGTGACCACGTTGTCAATGCGGATGTTTAATTTTGTGAAAAGTGTAGTAGTGGACTTTCCTGACAATAGTATCAGCTTTCTGTTTCTAAGCCATTCATTAAGGAAGTTAAGGTATTCGTTCAACTTATTGGTAATTTGTTCTAGATTGCTCCCTGTGGCAAGGACCGTATAGTCGTCTGCATATGATATGATGGTTATACCTACTTCTAGTGGAGTAGGTACACTGCTTAAGTGAAGGTTGAAAAGTGATGGGGAGAGAACTCCACCTTGTGGTACCCCTTTCTCTCATTTTTGATTTAGAGTTTCCAAAATCCATATGTTTGGCGGCCTCTTAAGTAGTTATACAACCAACGCTTTATTATGCCTGGCAAGTTGGTATTTAGTAGTGGGGGCGTGCGATACTGTGTCAAACGCATTTAATAAATCAAGTACGACTAGGATTGTTCTTGCACATGGCTATTTTTGGTTCAGCCCATCGCTGATTTGATTATGAATTTTGTGCAGGGCGGAAGTTGTGCTGTCCTTTCCGGAAGTCATGTTGGTGTGGAACACGAGCTTGATATCCGAGGTAGCACAAGTGTTTCAATTAGTTTTGCGATAGATGAGAGGAAGGAAATCGGTCTGTATGACTTTCGTTTTTCTTCAGGTTTTAGAATAGGGCTAATTTTAGCTGTTTTCCAGACTTTCGGTATCTGGAGAGTAATTAGTGATTTATTTAGTGTTGTTGTGAGGTAGTTCACTCGCTTGGGTCGAATGTGCTTTAGCATGATAGCTGATATACCAAATACCTATAATTGATATTCTTAGTGCTATCATCTTTATTCGGACAGCTGTTTACTGGTGGTATGTATATACTGACTAGTGTTATCTCCATATTACCGGACTTTTTTATAATACCTAATTATTCCAGATGTACTAATATTATACTTATTGTTAATTTGGTTTCTTCAAGAACCGTGACTAGAATGTTATTATTGCACATAAACTTTGTTATATCGTCTAACTTGTTTGTCAGACCGCTGCAGTTAAGTTGAATTATTTTAAAATCACTTGGAGTATCTGGATGTGTGTTCGTACGCAATATGTTTTGCTGCGTGCAAGTGTTGGTCTGTTCACTAGATAATTGGCAGCAAGGTGCTGTGAAGTTTGGACTCCATTGTTTGAGTGTATAAAGGCCTGAGCACTTTTTGAGATGACTCCATTCTTTACAACAGTTGCACTGGACGGAGTTGTGTTTGCCCTTAGAATTTGTTTACATACAGCACAGTGCCATATTTTTGCTGTTGGTCCATGGTTTGTTTCTATGTCGGCCATTATGAGAATCTGCTACCTCATCCAAAAAACGAAATGACGGATTGTTGTGATGGTCCTTGGTCGAAAATTCATTCGAGCACTCTGGGGCGTACCCGACCATCGTGAGAAGCAGTTTTATTAATAAAAAATATATCATTTTACAAAATTATTTCAACTTTTTTATTGTTCAGTTACTTTTAAAATTCAATTAAAATATAATAAAATTACATATTATTCGTATAATTAAAATAACAATCAATAAGAAAAATATTTAGCGAAACTGTTGTGTTCCACATGCTTTACAACTTGAAAAGCTTTGATTTGCATTTTAGAAATAGAACCAATTAGTTCTTTTCCAAAAACTGTTGTGAAACATCTTTAAGGTAGATAAGATTTTCCTCATTGTCTTCCTCTTCATTTCTCACAACTTCAACCTCATCCAAAAGAACAGTTTTTTTTAATTTAAAAACCTTGTTCAAAAAATTTAGTTGAGCTGCAGTTAACTCATCTGTAACATCTTTTACAAGGCATGTGGATGCACAATAAGGAATTTTACAAAACTCTTTTGGAAATCTACGAATCCATTTTATTAAAATGGGAGCTATATTTCCAATATCTAAAAATAATAAAATTGGCTTTCCATCACCTTTTGTCTCAATGCAAATGCATCGATACCAATTTTGATCTTCTGTAGCGGCTAAACATGCTTCGTTTAACCTTGGTGTATATGGTTGTTCTGGTAATAATTTGCAATAATCGTTTATACGTTCGCTCAATTGTTCAAACTCATACATAAATTCCGTTGTTGACAAGCTAACCAACCCTGAACCTATAAAACTGTTATCGGTAACAGTCACTTCAACATTTTTTCCCTTTGGAATGCATCGATATTTAACATCCTAGAAAAAAGTTTATGATAAATTTTTTAAGTTTTAATCAAAACATTATAACCCAATAATTTTACTCACTTGTATCATAATAATAGGATCATCAGCTGTCGGTGGATTGACTGCCAGTAACATATTTACTTTGTTATTAACGGAAACATTAGATTCCGTTTCAAATAATTCACATACAGTGTTTTTAGTAAAGGTTACATCATCATACTTTAATTGCAACTCAATTACATCTAGACATAACTGTGTTAAATACTCTTTTGCATCCAGTTGCATTGAATTAATTTTAATATTTTTTAAATTAATTTTAAAACTATATCGTGGTAAAGTTTGCAACTCTTCTTTCAATTCACGCAAATCATCTATTTTCTTAACGGCAGTATTGCCAAAATCTACATATGCTACATGTATATGGTTTCGATCTTCCGCATTTAAAACCAAAGCTCGATTATATGTTTCCATATACTCGGCTAATAAAATGTCACCTTTTTGAGGTATAACAGTAACTTGTTTTGCATTGTCAGAAAACGATAATATATCTTGCAACAGTAAACAATAATCTCGATTGGCTTTTGTTTCCAATGAGCGAATATAAACTGTTTGGGCAGATATTACAGCTGTGATACTGACCAAACTTTTATTTGGAGGAAATTCACCCTTAAGAACGGGGACTGGTTTTGGTTCTACTCGTTTCTCTTGTTTCAACTCGGTAGAAAGAGTTTTTATATTTTCCGAAATTTGATTTGGTTTGTATGCAGGCTTAGGAGCTATTTCCTTTACCGGTACAACCATAGCACTTTCCTTTTGAACAGGTTGTCTCATTTTTACTGTTTCATTTGTAACATTTGGCTTAGAGATTCTATTATTTTGATTCGGATAATTTTGATTCGACGTATTGTGATGAATATTATTTTGTACTTTTGTTCTTTCAATTCTATCGACAGGAGAAAAACCTTTAGTTTCTGTATTTTTCGTGGTTTCTGATTTAGTTGATGATCCAGGAACAGTGGTTGATGATCCAGGAACAGTGGTTGTTGATCCAGGAACAGTAGTTAATTCTGGCATTTCATTACAAATACTTCTATGATATGGCCAATCATTTTCTTGGCATTCTTTGGAACAATAAAATGCTTTACAACGCGAACATATATATACACACTCCTTTCCACATCCAATACAATATCCTTTCTTTGAAGGATCTTTTTTGTAATTGATAGTTTGAGCTGTAAATGCTTTCTAAAATTGAAATTTAAAAAAAAAAACAATAAATGAAATTCAGCATTTATCGAAATGTAAGTTACATACATCATTTTGATCATATTCAGATTTTTCTTTGTTATTTTGATGCTTGTTTTGAGGTTGATTTTGATGATCCTGTTGCTTTCTTTAAATAAAAATAATAAATATTTATGGATTAATTTAAATCCGTTTGTCACTAACAATTAATATGTATTGCAATAGTTCCATTTTCATTTTGCTTATACTTAAGTTTCAAAGACATTATATGAAGAAAAACGGTGAATAGGAAAAAAGTTGTTGTACAGTTTGTTGCAAAATAAACAGTGGTTTGAATTCCTTAGAGTTTAAATGTATCAATTTTAAGTTTTTCAAATGATAAATGAAACACAGATGATACATGTAAAAGAAATACCTTTCAGACATAAAAAATTTCGCATTTAATTGGTTGAGGGGCGGTAACATTTTTTAAATATCAAAAAAATATTTTTGACTGAAAGACAGAAAAAATATCTGTAAGATATAAAAACATAATCTAAAATAGTACATTATGATGCTAGGACGTAAAGCTAAAGATTTTGGACGGATGTGGAGTTTGCAAATCGAGGCGCTAGCCGAGATTTGCACCCACATTAAGTCCAAAATAGCTTACGTCCGTGCATCATATACTATTTTTTATTCGCCGCAAGCAAAACATTTTAAGAAAAGTTGTTTATTCTAAATTAAAATTGTAAATTTTCATAAATTTTAAAATAAAAATATGTGGAACAAGTAACCCTTGACAAAATATTTATTATTTTTTCCAAATTATTGTGTAGCTATGACAACAAATGATAACAACTATTTTAATTAGATAATGAAATTTTGAATTTGAGGGTTGCTTTGATAAAAAATTTTATTTTTCATAGAATTTAAACAAATACAAATGCTTTTTACTTTTTTGGACGTAGCTATGACAACAAAATAAATAGTTGAAAAGTGATACTTTAAGGCCGCAAATCACAGTAATAAAGTAACACTTTAATATGTAGGCGAATAAAAAGATAGTTTTTGTGTGACAGTTAAAACTGATTAACTGCAAAATTGATTTTAAAAGTAAGTTTTACCAATATAATCAATTACAATTAACTTAACTTGATGATTTAGCTACAATTAAAATAATTTGTTTACTTATTCATGTAGATTTAGATTAGGCGATAACAGAAAAATAAAAATTTGGTCCAATGTGAAAATGCCCAAATCTATATGAATAAGTAAACAAATTATTTTAATTGTAATTAAATAATCAAATTAAGTTAATTGTAATTGATTATTGGTAAAACTTACTTTTAAAATCAATTTTTCAGTTAATCAGTTTTAACTGTCAAGCAAAAAATATCTTTTTAGGTTATGTTTTTATATCTTACAGATATTTTTTCTGTCTTTCAGTCAAAAATATTTTTTTGAAATTTAAAAAATGTTACCGCCCCTCAACCAATTAAATGCGAAATTTTTTATGTCTGAAAGATATTTCTTTTACATGTATCATCGCCCTTAAAATCATTAGCTTCATTTTGAAAATCAATGGTTTTGATTCCGAAACATGCATATTGCCGATATTTTTATATCCGGATTGAATCCTCCGTATTAACTGGTGAAACCAGATATATCCATTTTTTCGCCACATTATCCTGTCACATCAATGACAACATTTTAAAAATCAAATACAAGTATGATTCAATAAAATATTCGATTTAACCTTAGATTATAAAATACACAGGATAAGTAATATTTGTTTAATTTGAAGTTTCTTTTATTAACATATAGTAGTGTGCGAATTTAACGTGATAGTATTTGCATTGAAAAAACACAGTAGCCTAGAAATTTAAATATCATCGAGGTTTTCCGTTGCTTGACCAAATATGCTTACAAAATAACAGACTTATGTAGATATTTTGTATTTAACATTTTTATCGATCGGAAAATTACTAACCTTATTCAATTTTATTTTATTTTTCTCAAAAGTATTTCGATTAAAATAAAACTGATAATATTAAAACTGAAAATTTGATCCTAGATAAAATTGCATAATGTACGCCTTAGTTTTGTTTTCATTTATAATAATTTTAGAGTGAAATGGATATTGTTTGAGGATTAATTGTTTTTGGTTTTGTTTTTATCATTGATTAAGTATATTAAGATAATATTACTAAAGTTTTCGCCGCTACGATCGAGGTATGGCTCTGCTAGTCAATTAGAATAGAGACAACATAACACTTGCGATTGAAAGAGTGGTTTTTCTGTTCTAGCAACAAGAAATTATAAAGATTTAATTTTTCTATGCGAAAAGTAAACTCACTAGTGTAAAAAATAACAAATTATAGTTGCTAAGGTTTTTCATATAATTTTACAAAGTATTTTAAACAACGTAACCATGAAAAAATAGAATATGAATTTTGAATGTTTTGTTGTCGATTTATAACTTTATAATTTATAGTAAATATCGATTATATATTATTATCATAGAAAATAGTATATTTTCCTACAAGAGATGAAAACATTGTTTTTTCGTGAGTAAACATTTGTTCACGAGACGCGCTAGCGTCGAGTGAGACATGTTTACGAACGAAAAAAGTTTTTATCTCGCGTAGGAAATGCAATTTTTTCTATGATACTAATATATAATCGATATTTACTACAAATTATAAAGTTATAAATCGACAATAAAACATTCAAAATTCATATTCTATTTGTTCATGGTTACGTTGTTTAAAATACTTTGTAAAATTATATGAAAAACCATAGCAACTATAATTTGTTACTTTTTTACACTAGTTAGTTTACTTTTCGCATAGAAAAAATTGCATTTCCTACGCGAGATAAAAACGTTTTTCGTTCGTTAACATGTCTCAATAAATGTTTACTAACGAAAAATATAATGTTTTCATCTCTTGTAGGAAAATATACTATTTTGTTGCTTTTTTCTGTATAAAAATTGCATTAGTGTTAGTTTTTTATTACTTTTTCTCTTTTCTTTTAAAATTCTTTCATATTCAAAAGCAAACTCCTTTTTTTATTTTTGCTTAAATAAATAAATCGTTAAAATGCAATATTTAAAAATATACATTTTACTGATTATTTTAAATTTTATTTTATTAATAATAATATAAACTTCCTTATAGTAACAATTTGGGATTTTATTTTTTATTTTATAGAATATCGATTTCGACTTACGTCATCCTCAGTTCTTAAATTATTATTACAATTTTTGTTTAAACTATTACTTATATACTATTTCAACGGCTTTTTTTTATTATTATGTCATATATTTTGTTAGTTTTGTGTTTAAAGATTTTAGACGTAAGTCGAAATCGATATTCTATAAAATAAAAAATAAAATCCAAAATTGTTACTATAAGGAAGTTTATATTATTATTAATAAAATAAAATTAAAAATAAACAGTAAAGAGTATATTTTTAAATATTGCATTTTAATTCAAAAGTGACAAAAGCACACAAACAATGAATAATATGGAAAACCATAATAACACATATAGAAATAAATCGTATTTCTTTACATCGAGTTCATTGACATACATTTTTTTATTCATAACATTTTAGAAAAAATAAGGGATTTGCCAATTGTAAACTAAAATTTTGATATGCTGAAAAGTATTTCAAATATCTTTTAATTCAAGAGCTTTAGTATATGCTGGGCAGTTTTTTGGTGGTAATGGTGCAACTAGGTCTAGGTTAGCTAAAAAAAATATGACCATTTTTTCATAAAAGCATATATTTTTTTAAAGATGACCCAGAAAAACTGTATCATTGGATTCAACGTCTTCGAATTAGCTTTTACCTTCAGGTTCAGACACTAATAGAGTAAAATAGTAACTGATTTGAGCAATAAGATAATTTATTAAATATACTATTATGTTTATTAATAAATGTATATAGGGAATACTATTAATTATCGTTTTTTAAATTTTATTAACATCAATTAATTTTATATGGGGATTTTCGTTAAATAAACGGTGTTTTGTTCTGTTGCGTCGCAACAACACAATATATTTCAAGGTCCAGGTCTAAAAAACAACATGCTGTTTAAAGTATGAGCGAAAGTAAACTCACGTAGTTTCCCGAGCTTGACAGCAATAATCCATACAGATACAAAAGTAGGACTTGCATTAGTAACGAAAAGCTTAGTATTTGTTAAGTAGGGAAATTATTTTTGCATCTATTGAATAGTTCAGATATAGATCTCTTTTACCCTTTATAATTGATCTACTGTAAATCATTTCAAATTGTAAGGTCAATAAAATGATGCGATAAATTATATTTAACAACGATGATATGTTTGCTACCAAAATGTATGAAAAGATGTTCGATGTTGTGCAGAGGAGCACGATCTCTATGTATATTTGCACATAACAGACAAATCCTTTTCTATTGATTGTTCGGCATGTGTATAGCTAATGTCCTATGCCACATGACTTCAATCCTCCAAATTATCTGAACAAGCCCAAAAAAACTGGAAGGTCGAGTTTTATAGCTAAATTCAATCATTTCGGATGTTATGTTCCATATCAAGTTATTTATTTAGTTTATACAAATTCGGGCCAAATTCCTCTTACGAATAAACATTGTTCGTCGTCTGACTTTCCGCTGTTCATTTGTATTAAGAAAATTCTATGAGATGATCTTCAAAAACCTAAAAGCCAATCAAAAGTGTACAAATTGGGAGATCGGTGTTTATTTATTTGTAAATATTTGCTAATTTTTTATCTGGGGGGTGTGACCATTCCACCCTACGTACTCCAGTCCCTACGATTGACATACGAGCAAACTAGAGATATAACTTACAAATTTTAATTTTGAAGAATGGATAACTAAAAATATATATACTATCACATAAAAATATGACATAAGTCCAATGATAAAAAACATAAGAGGTAAGAAAATTTTTTTGAAAAATTTGCAGCAATTAAACTTAAATTGGATTGTAAATAATCTAGCTAAAAAAATGCTATTTAATCGCATGATGTACTTCCTTCCTTACTGATTAAATCCCACATATAGATTGAGATGGTGACTCATATCATCGCTCAAGCAGTAGAGCGGCATCAACAAGAGATGCTCCTTGACTAGGATTGAGAGTAGTACCATTGACCTAATAGATTGCATCCGCCAGCATAGCTCAAAACTTATCAGACCTAGTCAAGTGATATATGATATCTCACATTAACTTGTATTTCAATAGCAGGAAGTACACAGAGTTGTCGCACAAATAGATCCCCGTTTTAGTTTTTTTAACAAAATAATTAATTTAGAGTTTTTTTCAAAATTTTGGTTTTTACATAATTTTTCATTTGTTTTTCTCCATATCATCATGAAATATTCGCATTTATCATATTTTATTATATATGTATTAGGATCCGTTGGTTATCCGTCTTTAGACAACAATATTTTGAAGCCATTAAGTACTTAGAACGCATGGTATTGTGGGACCTAGGCCTTAAAAGGTATCGATGTGCTACTGTGACACATGTTGCAATTTCTAATACACAACACTTTCTATTAAAAAAATATAAGCATAAACTCGAAATATAGGGCCTGTATAATATCTAAGATTTGCTTTAAGTGGAATTCATGAAACAAAAATAAGACACTAGTCTACTACCTTTGCAGTAATTAAACTGAAGCAGAAATTTGAGTTTGCTTTATCATAAATGGTCGCGTGAAACAACATCAACTTTTTCCCTATTAATATGAGGAAAAGGTACACAAAGAATGCACACCGAAATGGAATGGAGTATCCGTAAGGTTCACAACTGAGTATCAAGGCTCAGGAAAAGCCTAATAGAAGGAAAAAGATAATCAAAAATATGAAGAAATCTATCGAAAACATATGGTTAATTGAAAGCTTAAGACACGCTTTGCAAATGATCGACATATAATAAAAGATTTCTATCAAAAATCCACAGACCACAGCCATCAGTAATAAAAACAAAGAACTTATCACAAAAGAATCCAGACATACAATAAACAACTATAGAATAACAATCAAATTATCAGTGACTGATCTTTTGATATAGCATCAATAATAGCCCGCGCTATTTGATTTAAGGCTTAAGTTTGCGATAAGGTAAAGTGAAATCGAGACACAAAATGTCACCTTTAACAAATCTAGTCAAATTCTTTAGAATAGCCTTAAACCACTTTTAAATCTAAACGATTTCATTTATTTATCAAAAGCAGTAAAACTAAATTTTTAACAACATCCGGGAAAATATCTTCCGGAACCATAAATACTAGCGACTACGCAGTAGAACATGTGAAAAAACGTTGTTTTTTATAACAAGGTCAAACGACTTGCACACCCCATGCCTCTACCGCAAACAGAGTTTTCTACTTATCAACCAAATCCTATCAACATTCGAGAGGAATGTTATATTATGATCTATGTAAAGTTGCTTAAAAAGTCAGTATAGAATCTGAATGAAACGTGAAATTAATCACAAAACATTGGAGGCTGCGATGTAATCAGATTCATTAAATTTAATCGCGTTAGAAATTTAACCACATTAGAAAGAACAACCAAAAAGTGATCCATTAACCAGTTGGTGGTGTTCGGAGGAGAGAGAAGCATGGGCAACTTTGGCTTGACGACGTAACTATCAAGACGTTCACTACAGGAAAACTAAAGTCAAATAGCGCTGAAACGAGATAAATGGAAGATGATTGTACATACAATTATGTAACTGATTTCCCAAATATAGTTCAAATAATAATAAACAAATAATCATTATCAAAAGAAAACACAAAACTGATCGCTTTAAAATATCAAAATTAATTACCTATAGAATACCTCCTCATTATTTACCTCGCTATCCTCTCCTCATTATTTACGTAATTTAATATGGAATTTCATTTTCGTAAATTATTAAATTTCAATATTTTGGTTAAAAGTGGTTTGTTTTTGTTTTCGTTGTTGGAAATTTGTTCCTTAGGGTGTCAGAGATAGGGTTCTTAATTTTCTTGTGAAAAAAAGAGAAAATATTGTAGAAGAAGTTTATGATTTTTAAATGGTATTTTATCAAAGTGTTGGTAAATTTTGAGCATAAAAAAAATACAATGTTTTATTTCGTTTTCGCATCATAGTTTTACAATTATTCAGCCTGTTCCACCATAAAGTTTAAACCATAAGTATTTAAACTAGTGATACTCTTTTTTTGTAATATGTTAGAAGCAACGGCAAATAATTTTTCTTGTAATTCATAGTAATATTATTTTATAATACTTAATCAATGTTTTTATTTAGAATGAAATTAAAATAAAATATATATTGTTTGGCAGTTATTTCTTTCTGGCAATAAAAGAATAAAATTATATTTTTTTCTATAAATGGAAAGAGATAACCATGCTGCATGGGACCCTGTATTTTTGTGTTTGTTGTTACAGGAGCCTTTTCTTTTGTGGAAATTATTTTCAATGCGAAATGTGAATTTAAAAAACAGCTTCAATTTTTTTTTATAGTTTTATAGTGTACATACACAAAATATACAAAATATTGCTTATCCTGTATATTTACTAATCTAAGGATTTAACTGATTTAAAATTTATTTCTAAAATCAAATTATTGTGTAATAAATTCAAATTCAAATTAAGTTAGTTACTGAAGCGATTTAGCTGTTCGATTTGTTTGCACCAGAAATATGTCAATTTCAGTTAGGCAAATGCGAAATCATTATTTTACTGAGAGTTGCAATTTCAAATTACTTACTCTCGAATGACCATATAATGACAATATCAAAGAGTTTATAGAAAACTCGACCGCCTCAATAGATGTAAAACAAATTTCAGTCTGTATCAATTACTGCACATTTATAATCCCTATATTCGTCATTGTATGGAGTATTGTTATTAAGTTTAGGGCGATACATCTAATTCCATTTTGAATCTTGAACAGGGTCCCAAATCGCAGCTCCCCGAATATTAGGGTCAGCTTATAACAGAAACCGACAAACTATCAGTCAATGGTTTTTTCATGTTATTTAATTCTGGCAAAACGTAGCAGCAAATTCAGATTTTATAATCAATTTGATAATCCAAAACTGCGGCTATGGACTATTGAGAAATCAAGAAAAACTAAGCTGCGACAATTCTCCACGACCGAAAAAATAATTGGTTCTTGTTTTTCTTGAAAAAACATACCACAGGAACGCAATGACCCATCTATATCTTCTATCTAATATTGACCCATTTATATCTAACTTCACCCTTCATTAGAAGTCTGTCAAAATTTCAGCCATTTAAGTTTACGCATTTACAAGTAACAACAGGGGTGCGTTTCGAAATTAACTATGGTTAACCGCGGTTAACCATAAGGTAATAATGTCACTAATGTCATAGTTAAAAGAGTGACGTCAAGTATTGAATTAAAAGTTTTTGGTTAATTATGGAACGAGATTTGGTAGAGTAAAGTTGACCGCGGTTAACCATAGTTAATTTCGAAACGCACCCCAGTGAGAAGCAAACAAACCTGTGTTTTTTTAAAAATGGAAAAATCTGAGTTTTGTGTTATCATTAAACAATATTATTTAGGCTAGAAATAGATATCATCGATACCAAAGCCAAGTAAGATAAGTAATATCCGTACTATGCACCGTCGATGAAGATCATTCAAAAGTGGTTTGTTGACTTTTGTTGCGGTCGAACAAGCGCCAGTGATGCTGAACGACCTGGACGTCCAAAAGAGGTTCCTACACCAGAAAACGTTGAAAAAATCCCAACGAGCCTAAAGTGAAATTGAGGAAGATAGGTGAGAACACTAAGATTTCGCGTGAAAGTGTGTTCAAAACCACACATGATATTTTGGGTATGAAGAAGCTCTGCGCACGATGGGTACCGCGTTTGCTCATCAAAAACCAAAAACGAATTCGTGATACGACTTTCAAGCAGAATTTAGCAACGTTTATGCGAAATTCAAAGAAATTGGCAATGTATACGCGAAATTCAACGGGAAATTCTTTTTGCGCCGATTTAAAACCAGGGACGAAATATGGATTCATTTTTACACACCAGAGTCCATGCAGTCAAAACAATAGGTGACATCGGGTGAAAGTGCTCTGAAGCGTCCAAAACCCCAGCAATGGACCGGAAAGGCAATAGTCTCCGTATTTTGGGATTCTGGAAAAATATTCATTGACTATCTTGAAAAAGGTAGAACCAAAAACAGGTTTCTAAACCTGTAAAGATGGTTAACCGATAAACGATTTCTCTCGAAAGAGGAAATCGTAGCTGAAACTAAGGCTTATTTTGGAGAGCCTCTGAAGGATTACTTTTCGGACGAGATAAAAAAATTAAAAAAAACGTTGGACTCGCTGTTTCTACTAAAAAGGAATGTCGAGAAATAAAATCTAATTTGAAAAATGTTTTCTTATTTCACTTATTCCACATTTATGGATTCACCTAGTACTATAACTTTCGGTTGAAAAATTTATAGAATTCAAACCGCAACGTTTTTTAGTGTCACTGTATTTCATTAAAGTACACAGCAAACAAAAATTGAATAACACTTGCACTAAGTTTACACCATGGTAGTATAATAGAATAATAGCAAATAGCTATTAAACTATTACAGTGTAAATCGATAGAATAATACTTTTTTTATTTGACAGATAGTTATTTGATATTTTCCTTTTGATTGATAGTATAATAGTATATTCAAAAAAATTGTAACCGTCAAAACGTAAAATGTAAAACACAAGTTCATGCGATTGTAAAAAATGTGCAACATCCAAATCACTCAAAATTTAGTTTGAATTTTAAATTAATATGAGTATTATATTTTTTTGTTGAAATACTTTTCGATTGATCTTTCAATATTATTCTGAGCGTTTATACCACATGATAGAATAATACTATTTAGTGGTATAACCACCCAATGTATCGATAGTTTAATAGCAAAAAACTATTATTCTATTAAACTATCGGTGGTATAAGCTTAGTAATATTTTGTAACATATTAATGTGGTTTTCGTTTGGTAAGTAGGATAAAAAAAATCGATTTTATCTAAAATCTTTTTTTCAAATCTGAAATTTTAGCAAGATTTACCTCGCAGCTCTAATCCACTTCAATAATACCAATTAAAGTGAAATTTGACATCTGTCAATTGCATACATATTTTAGTGTAAAAATGAAATAATGTGTTGGGAATTGTCATTTTTTCACACAACCAAATTTTAAAAAAAATCTTATTTCAATTTCGTTTGGTCACCGAAATGTAGATTTTTTTTCGATTAAATCTGACTTACCAAACGAAACCGCCAAGTTGTATGACTTATTACAACCGAAATGTACTTACGGATATTTCTGGATGAACGTCGTTTGCTCGTTCATTTTAAATTTACTTGTATCAGAAAAAGAATTTCGTGAATCTTTATTATTATTAAATCCTTTAGGTTGATATCGATTCCTACTATGAACAATAACAAAATTATTAATTTTACTAATCAATAATAGAGTGTGCAAATTTACCTATCATCTATCTGCGGTGGCGGATTTGAATACATATTATTTGTATGCGTATTGTATGATTTATTTGGTTGATCCCTTGGTCGAAATGAATGATCAGATTCTCTGTAAAAAAAAAAATTATAATTAAAAATATGTTGAATCCGGAACAATGATTTTAACTACCTTTCGTTGATTTTGTCGAATGATTGCTTGAAAGATTGATTGCTTTCTTGATTACTATTATTACCCGATGGTTTGTTCGGCTTGTTTGAATATTCAACTCTCATACCATTTCTTAACGATTTTATTTTCGTAAAGGCAACAGCAGCTTCACTAAAAATAATTAATGTATATTAATTTTAAAAAATATTGTTCATTCAAAAATTTCAATATCAACCTTGGCTTCGAAAAATCAACAAAAAACATTTGGCTCATATCGGATTTTTTATACCGAAGATCAACTATATTACCATACGGAGTGCATAAATTTCTTATACCATCCATATCAAATTCGAGAGGAACAGATAGTAAAACTATTTTAGATGGATTTGTTGCCTCCGAATCAAAAGATGTGTTATTCCTCCATCCGGTGTTACTGTTATTAAAATTGTTTGACATTTTAAGGTTTTGTTGCAACTATACATACACAAATCTCTTTTTAATTATTAAATTCTATTTTATTTATCTAATTAAACACGATATTTGCATTAATAAAACTTGTTTAAATTAAAATGCTGGCTTTTTAAATTGTTTTTCAATAACTTGATAACGAAGCAAACACTATACACACTTCAATCAAATGAAATGATAGAAAAAAAAAATATGTATCAAAAAGGTTTACCAGTATTAGAGAAAAAAAAATCAATGAAAATGGGGCGAAAACTTCACGGCGCATGTTTTCAACACATAGAAATAAAATAAATTGATTTAAATTCAAATTTTTAAATGTACTATTTTATAAAATTTTGAAAAAATCGTTTTCAACGTTACCAGTACAGAGTTAGTGTGTTACCACTATCTTTGTGTTCGATATAATCAGGCTGATTCAGAGTTAAGAGGTCTTACTTATGATTATTTTTGTTGTGACAATTTTTTTAAGAAGAATATCTTAATTGCGATTCTGTGAACGTTGTCATAAAAAACCTCATATTAACTCTACAAATATATTTTGGAGATCTTTCAAACGGCTATTTTTATAAAAAAAATTACTATAAAATGTCATATTTTCTATTAAATTATTTAAATTTAAATGCAAATTCTTAAAAAATTTTTATTAAGAATTATGGTATATTATATAATAATTTTTTATAAAAATAAAGCTGATTCTGAGTTAAGAGGTTTAGCTATGATTATTTTTGTTATGACAATTTTTTTAAGAGGAATATCTTAATTGCGATTCTGTGAACGTTGTCATAAAAAACCTCATAATAACTCTACAACGGCTATTTTTATAAACAAAATTATTATGAAATGTCATATTTTCGTTTTAAATAATTTAAATACAAATTAAAATACCATATAAATTATTATATGTGTTATTATGGTTTTCCATATTATTCACTGTTTGTGTGCTCTTGTCACTTTTGAATTAAAATGCAATATTTAAAAATATACTTTTTACTGTTTATTTTTAAATTTATTTATAATAATATAAACTTCCTTATAGTAACAACAGAATAATTTAAGAACTGAGGATGACGTAAGTCGAAATCAAATTGTTACTATAAGGAAGTTTATATTATTATAAATAAATTTAAAAATAAACAGTAAAAAGTATATTTTTAAATATTGCATTTTAATAAATTATTATTAAGAATTATGGTATATTATATAATAATTTTTTTATAAAAATCAAGCTACTTTTATAAAATTTTTCAAGGTATTAATATTTTTGTTTGTGAAAAATTCAACCGCCATTTTATTGAATATCAATCTTAAAATCAAAAATGTATTTTATTTTATAATATTTTATATACAATTAATATAAAATTATACCATATATTATTATTTATTTTGCAAGAAATTTGTGATTGAAAAGAATGATTGTTTTTCCTTAAAGTTTATATAAAATTTGCAAAATTTTCTTAAAACAACATGAGACGTCAAGGCTTGATATTGCAAATATGAAAGTTACAGGCTGATTCTGACATACCCTCACAGATGTAAAAATAGTCATAGCAAAGATTTTTCTCTTAGCTAAGACTAAAACCTCTTAAATGCGATTCTGTATGTTGTCACAACTGTGAGATGTCAAAAAATAACATCTTAATTCTTAACAAACGTAATATTTTTCTTTGTTTTTTTTTATTATAGGAGGGTTATTATTTTGAAAACGTACATTTTTTTGTTGATTTTTAAATTTTTGATTTTTAAAAAATCTGAAATTTTGATATTTTGTTGGTATTGACGAAAGGAAAAAAGTTGTTTCTGCTTTTATTTTTTGTGTACTCTGAATCGGAGTTATGCGCGGTTGAATTTTTGAGGCTTTTTCACGTAGTTTTGGTATTGGTGTCAATGTTTTGTGAATAGGTGCCACAAATTTCATCCGACCTAAGTATATTTTTGCAAGTAAAAAGAAAAATAACTGAATAATTGAAACTAGGAGGACCCGGCGTGCTTCGCTACGCTTATAAATAAAGTTTTTGCGTAGACATTTTGTTCAAGCAATGATTTCAAAAAGTGGTAATGAGAAATGCTAGCATATAATTTTTAATTTTTCTTTTTAAATATATGAATGAAAAATAATCAAAACTCTAGCTGATCAGTTCGGATATATGAAAAATTAGCGATCAAATAAGTGTTCAAGTAAGCTTATTTGATCACTAACTTATTTGATCGCTAATTTTTCATATATCCGAACTGATCAGCTAGAGTTCTGATTATTTTTCATTCATATATTTAAAAAGAAAAATTAAAAATTATATGCTAGCATTTCTCATTACCACTTTTTGAAATCATTGCTTCTACGTCAACAAAATGTCTACGCAAAAACTTTATTTATAAGCGTAGCGAAGCTCGCCGGGCCCTCCTAATTATTATTATTGGGCTATTTTTTTGAAAACGTACATCGAAAAAAATCGACTATTTTTAAGAAATCCGAAATTTTGATATATTGTTAGTATTGACGAGGGAAAAAAACAATTACTGAATTTTTTTTGAGTACTCTGAATCGGACTAATGCGCGTGTGAATTTTTGACTGTTTTCACATGTGTTTTTTATGAAATTAATTAATTACTAAATGTGAATCAAATATATTGAAAAATTTATATTTTAACATCCGTGCTTAATTTGAAACATATTCTGTGCATTACTCATTAAAACAGGTTTTTATTGAGAATAAGAATTGGAGATCCCAATCAACGAAGATTTCGATATACTTTCAACATCTTAACACTAACATAAGAATACGACTATTATAGATAAATATTTTTTTCTATAAAAATTATAATTTTCATTAAATTAGTTTAAATATTACAAACCTTTAAATTGTAATGTTTCTGATTATCGGCAAAGAAAAACATTTTGGCAATTATTTTATTGGGTGTAGTGTTTTCCGGTGAATATCCAAGAAGGGTTTAGTGGACTTAGAAATGCGACCAAGCACTGGGCCATTATTTGTTAACAGGACTTGGCTATTGTTATTTGGCCAGTACTAGAACCATTAATCGGCATATCTATGATTTACAGAAAAGAGCCAATATATAGTTTTACCCTTGAATTGTCAACCATTAGTTCATGAATGGTAAACAGGACTTGGCTATTTTTATTGTGCCATTGCCGGAACAAGCAATTAAAATTAGTAGAAAAATGCCTGGTCTTAAATATGTTGTTACAAGAATCAAGAAATCAGAGCGGTTGGTGTTATGGACCCTCACCGACATCTAACAAATGTTCTTGTAAGAAAACCCTGATGTCCAAATCAGCTTCTCAAAGTTCACCATGTTGCGACTGAGGGAATGTATTTTAACCTGATATGGAAACACACAATGTCTGTATATGCATGATACATAAAAAGGTACGTTTAATGTGTAAACCACTCCAAAATTTAAATAGAAAATGAAAAATACCTGCTTAAGAGACTAAGTTGTTCTAATGATACAATGGATTGAGCAACAAATATATGAAATGATCGTAAAAATATCGTAGAAGCTTACACAGAAAATATTTTGGAATCTCTTGAATGTTACGAAAAAAAACATTATGACTATGAGCAATGGTTAATGCAAGATAGATATTCGTTAGAACCCATCTAAAAAAGGATGAATTTGTAGAACATTTAATTCAGAGTAGAAGATTTAATTTGTAGAAGACTCAAATCGGTCAATATATTAAAAATTCATAATTTCATAGCTCCATGTATTTATTTTAAAATTTGTGAAAAACAAAAAATAAGAACGATTTTTGAGATGAGCTTTGAAGTAAACCAAGGTTTAACGCACCGCCTGGAGGAAAAGAGGAAAATTATTAATTTCTAACTTACACATTTCGATTATTCTACTATTATCTCTTTACTTGCAAAAATATACGTAAATCGCATGAGATTTGTAGGATCTATAAGCAAAACATTGAACACCATAACAAAACATCGTGAAAAAGTCTCAAAAATTCACACGCGCATAACTCCGATTAAGAAAAAAAAATAATTCAGAAATCACTTTTTTCTTTCGTCAATACCAACAATATACAGGTTTTGCAGTCCAAATTCAACATTTTGCAAATCAAATTTAACATTTTGCAATTTAAATTCAATTTTTACATTTCAAATTCAATATTTCGCAAATCAAATTCAATATTTTGCAAATCAAATTCAACTTTTTGCAAATCAAATTCAATTTTTTGCAAAACAAATTGAATATCAAAAAATTGAATTTGATTTGCAAAAAGTTGAATTTGAATTGTAAAATATTGAATTTGATTTGCAAAAAGTTGAATTTGATTTGAAAAAAGTTGAATTTGATTTGCAAAAATTGAATTTGATTTGCAAAATGTTGAATTTGGACTGCAAAACCTGTATAAAAATTTCAGATTTTTAAAAAATCAAAAATTTAAAAATCGACAAACAAATGTACGTTTTCAAAATAATAGCCCTTTATGATATTTTTAAGTTTTTCTATCCTTCCTTCGAATTGGCCTAACTTACAATTCGATAAACGTAATTCCCAATCTCTTTCTGAATTCGATCACTGATCAGTAAGCAAACACACCAGGTTCTATTAAGTATTCAACTCCTTAATTGTTCCACAACAACAGGAAACAATACAGCAAACAATATTCCTAACTAGAATATTCTTTCAACAGCTTCGAAACTCCAACGGTTTATTGTAGAAATTTCCAATTCAGAACGTTCAAAATAATACACAAAATATTTCTTCTTAATAACACTTAAAACTTTATTCACAAAAACTAATTTAAAAATCACTTATAATTTTAACTTCACTATCGCAGGTTTAAAATAAAACTAATTCATTCCACAAGAAGTAAACTGCTTATATACGATTCTGCATAGTTCTAGACCATTCCAGGTCACTCTTTAGAAACCTTGAGAAAATAGTAGAATATTCGATTAATTTACGTTATGCTGTTTTGATTCATAAAATCATTCGATTTTATATTGACAATGACCCTAATTCTAAGAACAGGACAACAACAACAACATTATTCATTTCATTCATTTTTTTTTGTTGTATTTTGTTGATTTTATTTTCCTGGAAGTGACCGTAATCGTCTAGATCTTTCTGTAATCGTCTAGATTTTTCTGTACTCGTAACAATATTATGACACACAAAAATATAACAATAGGGTCATTCCATTTCAAACCAACCAGTCACTCAACCCGACCATTTTAGATTTTTATGAAACTCACAGAAATTGTTTTCCATGAAAAAACAAGTAAAAAACGATCTTCCCAATTTTTTTATCTCTTTTCATTTTTGTGTAATTAATGTTCAAAATTTTGGAAATATCGTCAATTTGGGGCTTACCTGTATAGTTAGATAGTCGAATATCTCAAGTGTACAACTTAGCGAACTAATAGACTCCTCATTTTAAAGAGAATTGTACAAGGTTTCATTTGATATGCTACTTGCCTATGTTGGTTCAAAACCGGTTATCTTGAAAATCTGTAAAAACTTTTTTTGAAAAAAAATCAAAGATGGTGTTTTTTTAAAATTTTGAAAAAATCATATTTTTTTTGATATATTATATTAAAGAAATCGTGACAGTTTCAGAGTGGGACCAATATGGGACCAGAGTTATAGTAAAATATAAAAAGTTATGTTCAACTAAAACTGGAACATTACTCTCGATTTATTATTTTTACATGTAAATAACAATAGGTTCAAATTTAAAAAGATTTGTAAATTAAAAAGCTACTTTAGTAAGGAGTTTAAATATATTTATTTTAAAATGAAACTCATGTAATTTTTAATATAAGATATAAGATATGGTTAAACAAAATAATATAAGATATGGTTAAACAAAACAAGAAAGGTGAGGTTGCAGCCTTTAAAGATTTTATTACAATGCGCACTTACGAAACACAAAGAGTCTGTAAAAAATTAACTTGGTTTTGCCAAGTGACTGTATATTCCAAAATACCTAAATATTTCCCTATGCGAGTTTATTAGCAGCTAGTAAGTTTGCTTACCAGTAATTTGTAAACTCGATCAATGTAATCGATCCATTGCTCAAAACATACACCGAATGGAACTTCTTTGCATCATCATATGGTAAAAATGCATGCACTGAGAAAAAAAACATGTTTGGACATGTTTGCGACCAATATATACATGTTTCAGTAAACCTTAATATGGTTAAATTTTAATTTTTAAACATAATAGTTTAAATATATTACAATAATATGTTTATTTTAACTATATTAAATTTGTCAAAAATATGGCATGTTTAAAAATTTACCTAAAATATGGTTACTAGAATTATGATTCTTAGAAACATATAATTGTAAACAAATTTGGTTTCGAACAAAACTAATTATTATTGTTACAAACATTCCTTATCTTGCTATAGTAAAATTAACTATAGTATGATGCCAAATAACATATGTTGTCTTTAAAGTTCTATTTAAACATGATTATGTTTAATATGATTGCTATGCAAATAATAAAATATATTTAAATATAAATGAAATTTTTGGTTCTTTAATTTTTTCAGATACATATTTAAAATTGAAAAATATAACTTTTATTTGAACTTATATCAATTTATTATCTAACCGTATAAAAGATAACATATTAAATGACATTTCATGGAAGGACATATATGCATTTGTTTGCCATTATTATTATATTATTCAGAATTTATTTTGAATACCATTTTTGAATTTAAACATAGAAAATAACATTTTAACGTTGAATTCTAACATATTATGTTTGAATTCTAACATATTATGTTTAGTATTCATAATCAAACATATTATGTTTCGTATTCTTAATCAAATATATTATGTTTGAATAAGATTTCCAAATATGTTATTTTTGTTACGACCATGAATATAATGGACACAAAAATACAATGTTTGAAAAGCGAATATGTATACATGTAAATGTACTCTTAGCCAAACATAACATGTTTGGAATTGTTTAGAAGAGATCTAAACAACTTGCTCAGTTCATTTTTCGTGTGTTATTTTTTATCGTTATTGGGAAATGTGAATTTAAGCCAGTGAATTTAATTAAAACAAAAAAATGATTGCATTTAAATATATCTATTTACATAAAATAAAAAACAATTTCTTAATTTTTGTGTAAAAATAATAAGACTAAATTAAAATAATATATAAACTTCAAAAAAAAAATAGAACCGACTTCAGAAAAAACAAAAGAGGCACAAAAAAGTGAAAAATAACTCAATTGTTGCTTTTAGAAACAAAAATACGTTACATTTTGATTAATTTAATTTAATTATACTTACTATAGACAAAAAAATTACGCTATTAAACAAAGTTACTATATTAAAATAGTTCCTTTGATTATAATTATTATAGTTATTATAGTTGTTATAATAGTTATTATATTTTAAAAGTTATTTGTAGTACAAAACTGTTGGAAATGGGTGCCAAGCCCGAGACATATTAGTCGGTTTTTCGTCAATGTGGCACCGACTTCGAACAGTTTTGTACTACAAATAACTTTTAAAATATAATAACTATTATAACAACTATAATAATTATAATAAAAAGTAACTATTTTAATATAATAACTTTGTTTAATAGCGTATTTTTTTTGTCTAAAGTAAGGTCTAATTAAATTAAATTAATCAAAATGTAACGTATTTTTGTTTCTAAAAGCAACAATTGAGTTATTTTTCACTTTTTTGTGCCTCTTTTGTTTTTTCTGTAGTCGGTTCTATTATTTTTTAAAAGTTTTTATTTTTTTATTTTTAGTGTAGTCATAAAGCAAATGTAGGCTAGAAAGCGTTCTAAAAGTAATAACTTCAAATGCCGGAAAAACTTTCATCAGTGACAATCTATTAATTATGGTTTTGCGATTTTTGGCACAAACGGCATACATATTTCCCGTCATAGAAAATTATTTACGATAACTTCGACAAGTAAAGCAATATAATACTGCCTACAACACCCAAACAGAATAATATGTTTTGACGAAATCAACGAAAATGCATAAAAAATATGGTTTTTTCCAATTTTCTGAATAACGGTATTTTTCACATCATAAAAAAAATTATGGGACCCTCTCGGAATAAACCCAAATAGAATACAATTTAAATCATCCAAATCGAACGAGCCGTTTTTGAGAAATCGGTGTACATACATAAAAACAAAACCCACAATGAAACACAGAACCTCCTTCTTTTTTGAAGTCGGTTAAAAATAGAAAGAAATAAGAAGAAATTAAAATAATAAAAATAAGAAGAGTATAGTTATTCCGCATATATAATATGCTTGCGCTCAATATAATTTTTTTAAATAATATGTTTGATAGAACCTTATAATGTTTCTAAAGTATAGTTGCGGTAAGCATAATATATTAACACTAAACATATTATGTTAAAATAACATGATTGACGTCAAAATAGTATGGTTACTGATTATGTTTTATTTGATCATATTATGTTTATAGTAAACACAATAACAATGGTTCAAGTAAACATGTTACATGTTTGTCATTTTCTAAACATGTACATGTTACCAGCAGAATATGTTTGGGGTAACCACATTAATTTTCTCAGTGTGTGAAGGTGTAGAAGGCACAGTAAAAAGATTAGCCGCATTAGCCAGTTTACGGATGGTGTATAACGAACAAATAATGACTCCTCGCCAATTGTATAACTGGGCCAATGATAAGATAGTCAACATAAGCTTTTATTTATACTACTAACGTAGAGCATGAAGCAGAACAAAGAATCTTGAAGAACAGACTCGAAACTGGAAAAACAATCAAAGGCACACAAAAGTTTCACTGTTACATTCGACAAAACGATTCTCGGATCTTGGTAAAAAACTACTCATTTTCAGTAGATTAAAGTTTTAAAATAGTTTGATCTGCGGACACTGGTGAAGATTTGGACATTAATGAGATTGTTGGCTTTGTTACATGCCAATATTCAGATAAGTGGTGGTTAGGTTGTGTAATAGCAACAGAAGAAAATTTTGTGCGAATAAGCCTCTTGACACCACATGAATCTTCTTCATATTTCAAATACCCTTTATTGCCAGATATATTAACTATTCATAAAACGGAAGTGTTGACTAAAGTTGATCCTATAACAACTACAGACGTATTGAATCCGACAAGGCGAATAAAAAATTATCGGTTAAATTAAAAAAAATTACATCAGTTTCATTTCAAAATAAATATATTTAAACTCTTTACTAAAGTAGCTTTTTTATTTACAAACCTTTGTAAATTTGAACCTATTGTTATTTACATGTAAAAATATTAAATCGAGAGTAATGTCCCAGTTTTAGTTGAACATAACTTCTTATATTTTACTATAACTTCTGATCCCATATTGGTCCCATTCTGAAACTGTCAGGATTTCTTTACTATATCAAAAAATATATGATTTTTTCAAAATTTTAAAAAAACACCATCTTTGATTTTTTTTTTCAAAAAAAGTTTTTACAGATTTTTAAGAAAACCGGTTTTGAACCAACATAGGCAAATAGCACATCAAATTAAACCTTGTAATTCTCTTTAAAAATGACGGGTCTATCAGCTCTCTAGGTTGGACTCAACTTGAGATATTGGAAATTTAAACCATACAGGTAAGCCCCAAAATGACGATATTCCAAAATTTTGAAAATTAATTACACAAAAACGAAAAGGGATAAAAAAATTTGGAAAACTGTTTTTTACTTGTATATATATGGTCAGGTTGAAAAATTAAAGTTTTTTGGTTGGTTTGAAATGGAATGCCCCAATACAAACACATACCAGACCTAAAATAGTCAGGTTGAAAATTAAAGTTTTTTGGTTGGTTTGAAATAGAATGCCCCAATACAAACACATACTTTTGTAGTTTTTCAATATGTAAAATTGTGAAATGCTGATAATTATTCAATTTCTTTGAAGTAGTTTTTATAAAAAACACTAATTCAGCTTCTGTTTTAAAGTTTAGTTTTGTAGTTTTTTTAAGGCTTACCCTTCATTTACACTATTATCACAGAAATAAGTAATTATTTGCAGGAGCACACGTGTCGCCGGTACCAAAAGCTCGGTACAAAATGACGGTTAACATGGATTTAGCAGTTTTGTTGTTTTGAACGTTTTGAAGTCATGGATTTTACAGTTTTACTCATCATGCGTTTTTGATGGTTGGAAAATAAAACTGACAGTGAAATTTATTCTCGATTTTGTATCTTTTTTTACACTATTTGAATAGCATAAAAAACGTTATAACGATAAAAGTGGATTTAGCAGGTTTACACTCTAAGCCGACGAAATGTAGAAACGCAAGCATTCTCAAGAAAATAAAATTAAAGAAAAATTCACAATTCGCATTCCGCACTTATATATTGAAAAAAAATCTTTTTCTATTTGTAATAAAAAATAATTTGTTTTTGTTTTTATAATTTCAGGAATGGCATAATTTTATTAGTTCATCATTAACAACATTGATTCTCTTAGGATCATCTACTTTAATTGCACTTGCATTTGTAATACAACTTGAATGTGGTCCAAATCAAAGGAATAAAACTAATAATATAGGATATACAATAAGAGGAGCGATTGGTTTAAGCTGGTTGTTTCCAATTTTATGTGCATTGTGTGCACCACTAGTTCATAATATCATTGAACATACTTCTACAAATTGGTGGTTAGAAAAAGGAACATTTGGATTCACTTTATTTCTTGCTATCGAAACTCTTTTTGTGATATTATTTTGCTTGCTGTTTACAAATTTAATGAATAAATTATTGCATTTAGCCAAACAAAATGACAAATACAATACAACGATATTAACAAGGTATATTATAAAATTCGTAACTATTATCTCTACATTTGCAAATGAATATAAGTTCAAAGTTCAAACAATATAAACAAAACTCGCAAACGCATAAACAAAAATCGTTGAACAAGTTATTGTTAGTAGAATAATTCACTCATTAGGCGACGATTATTTTATACACCGGCACGGAGATATTTTTCCATTCGACAAGTAGTTTTAGTTCCAGATTGTATACACGTGAACCGAAAACTACTGCCAAGACTGCTGGTCCATTTTAATTAATTCTGCGGCGATTCCATCGAATAGCTTTTCCGTTCTTAAGCTCGATGGTGACTTCCACTTCTATTATGGAGTCACGGAAAACAATGTGCTTACTTGGTGGAGCAATTGCTCGAACAATATGGACTGCATTCATCCAATTTGGTAGATATTTGATGGTGGATCTTATTTCGTAGATTATTTCTATTTCTGGCCACCGTAAATCTTCAATGGAAATATTTTGTTTGAGACCGAGCATTGTTAAAGCACTAGTTCGACTTAGTTACATTTTCCTTGATGATGGCACGTTGTAGCTTGCTCGAAGAAATGAGCCTTCATATAATTTAATTAACACTGTTTGCCGTTGGCACTTGGCGTAAGTTTTCAAATAACATAATGTCAATCTCTTGTTACTTTACGCAACTAACTTATTTAATAAGTTTAATAAAAAATTAAAGAAAACAAAGCTTTTTTTAATTTTACTGTTACTCTATATATATTTCAGCTTGTTAGGCCATCTTCTGGAGTCCAGAAGATGGCCTAACAAGCTGAAATATATATAGAGTAACAGTAAAATTAAAAAAAGCTTTGTTTTCTTTAATTTTTTATTAAACTTATTAAATAAGTTATTTGCGTAAAGTAACAAGAGATTGACATTATGTTCTTCATATAATTATATATCTAAGCTTTAATCATTGAGGAAGATAGTGCGTCACATAATCAAGGATTATGCCATTAGCTGGACTATTGGCAAACACATTTTAGTTTGTTCCTGCAAATTTTTAAAATAAATTTGCTTTTATCTTTTATTTTATTTTTGTTTTCCCTATCCTATCACGAAATATTGGCCTATGTCATATTTTATATGTGATAGGATTTATTGTTTAGTTATCCATTATTTAAAAAAAAATATAAAATAAAACAAAAAAAAGATTTGCGTCCATTAACATCCTTAAAACGCATGTTGTTGTGGGAGCTTGGTCTTAAAAGGTTTTTATGTATTGTTGTGACACATATTGTAATGCTTAATACACAACACATTTTATTAAAAAAAAAACATTAATTGGTTCATATTTTCGCTTATCTTTTTCTTTAGAAGTTTAGCTATTCTGACGAATGGATAATCAGTTTAATATTTAGGTTTATTTTTGCAGTTTATTTTTTGTTTTGCTAGGGGAACCATTCATTGCACGTGTTCAGTGATCGTTTTACTATTGTGTTTTGTTCTGTAGATACGACTGGTCATTATGCGGTTATTGTAATACATACATTGTCCGTTGACATCTTAAGACTTAAAGCCAAGAAAAGCAGCTGCCTCTGTGAGGACTGGGGTTTGTCCACAATGATACCAGATTAGTAAAATTCTTTGAGCAGTTGTTTGTTGCTCTTGTCTATTCTAATTAAATAACGATACCTTCCCGACTTTAGTTGGAATAAAGTCGTTCTGGGTGACATAGATAAATGCCGTTTTGGTTGGTCTAATGGTAGTGGTTGTTCATCAAACATTTTTTTCCGGTTATCTTTTACTGTATCGACTACCACTTTTCTGTGTAACTCTTCCAGGTGTCCCCATCGTGTTTCTTGGTTTAGTCCTAACGGTGGTATCGTGATTAAATAACCTATTTAAAAAATTTCTGATGTGCCTCGGAATCGATGGCGTGTGCACCAGTTATCGTGCGACCTCGATATCCAATGTCTCATATATTTCACAATTCCATGTCGTGAATAGTGTTGGTGTTGATTTGTCAGTGACACTCAGTGGCGTACGCAAGCGGGGGTTGCTGGGGATTCAACCCCCCCCCCCCCATGTTGCATCAAATCGGTTAAAAAATTATTCTAATATATACTTACTTGGAATTAACATTTCAATTTACCATAGTAAAAACCTAATTGTCCCTATCAGATCCCTTATTTCATAATAACAGTAGTTATTTTGTGTATGTACATTAGACCGACCCAAAAACAACATGTTGATTTTTTTTTTGTGCTCAGGGCTTGATTCGTTTATTGGTCCATACTGAATATCCACACAAAAAATTGGGCCAATTGGTGCATCCAAGAGCCAGCGCTTTTGCATATAGTAGAACAAGATTCAGATTTGACGGCTATAAATAATTATATCTCAAAAACGCTTAATGATATGAAAAAAAAGTTAAAGCAAGCTCACCTTATTTTGTGATTGCCTAACTTTTTTAGTACAAACTTATTTTCTCAGAATTACAACAAAAAAATTTTAGTGGAACTTTACAAATTTGAGATCAATTTTTCAAAATGGTCTCATTGCGTCCAGTGACATTTAGGAAAAAAAAGTTTCAAACAAAATATTAATATTTTTGCTAAACTAACGTTTATTTAGAACATACTTATAATTTTTATTCAAAAATAAAAAAGTTTTAGAACAAAAGTTCCATTATTTTAAGTATTTCTTCAAATTTTCAGTTTAGCTTAACAGTGTATTTCTAAAAATATACAAAATTTATTAAAATTAATTAAACACAATATCATATTAATAAAAAAGTTATTTGCCTTTAAAAATATTTGACGAGTCACTTAGGAAAAACAACTATTATGGCAAGTGTCAGAATATGAGTATCAATCAATGCATTCCTTGCAGTGTAGTTTACCGAGAAAAATTTTTGAAAATCGAATTGTTACGGTTTTGTGTTAATTCGTTAGTATTCTCAAAATTTGGATGCAAAAACTAATTTTTTAAGAAGCAGTTCAAAAAATTTTAGGTATAAACTGTTAGGTCACGAAATTTGCATTTGCCTGTAGAACATTATTTAATAATTCACTAAAATGTCCATATCTTTTGATTAACTTAATCGAATTTCGTGATTTTATATTTTTTTAAAAGAACTAAGTAATATCAGTTATTGAACTAAGTAATATCAGTAAATTATTTTTGCAGGTTTCAAATTTAGAAGCATAGGGTGACTGAAACATTAAATATAATATTTTGAAATAAACAAAACGAAATATTGATTGTAAAAATGTTTAGACAAAATTATGATGTTGAAAAGTTTTGAAATGAAAATTCAAGGTAATAAACCGGCATGTGTGGTACTCAGCTCAGATTACTCTCCATTTTGCTCTCTGCTCTTCTCTCACTTACAGGCGCGCACACAAGGGGGGGGGGGGTTTTCGGGTCCGGACCCCCCCCCCCCTCTAACCGATAATCTTCAAGTATTGTTTTTTAAAGTTAGACATTATTTAGTGTTAACCATAAGAAATTATAGATTAACATCTCTGAATATTGTAAGATACGATGCTAACCAGGAATCTAAGGTTACTCACTATTGATCAATTCTCTTTGAGGATTTTACGAGACTTTATGAGGAACGCTATTTTTAAAGTTTTGTGGACTACAATTATCAAGGAAGACCAACGTCAGTAAGGCATTCCAGAGATGCTAAATTCTGTTAAAAAAATTTCTTTGAAAAGCTACATCTTGTCACTCGAACCTTAAAAAGATGGGCTGCTATTGATACTCTGTTCAGGTAAAATTGATTTGATCTAGGCAGACACGCGCGTTTATCCATAGTGTATTTGTGTACCTTCAAATCAGCAACATACAACGAATCAAGCAGCAGTGAACGAACAGTGACGAATCTGAGCAGCAATGAAAGTCTCACCAAGGTTTTCAACCGAATGTTCCAGATATGTGTGACAAAGAAAGTAAAATTCCCTTCGCTCTTCCTTTACAAAAACCGCGTTGTCTTTCATTAAGTAACGACTTAAGAAGCTCATAATATTAAAATTAATGAACATTTGTTGAATTCATGTTAGCAGCATTTTTGAAATTGGCTGTATACTGGCCATTTTTTAAAGAGCATTTATTTTAAATTTTATTGCTTCTTCACATTTACACGAATCCTAAAGATCAGCCTTCAGAACCATATATCCGAATAAATCTACGCATACCCACGTGTATTATTTCTGAAAAATTAGAAGCAGAAATGTTTGAATTAAACATATATCTCTAAGCCCCTGCCAATCTGCAACCCAAATAAGACTAGGATTAGATTGAAACTGTTTGGGAACTGGTAAATTTAAATGAGTGGAAATAAAATTATGGTCTGAACCACCTAAAGGTTCTGATACTTTAAATTGTACAAACGAAAGATCATTTATCAAAAACAAATAAAGCTATTTACTAATTTGACCATGACTGTCAGGAGCTCTGGTAGGTTGTTTGGCCGTTATATCCGAGTGAAAATAAATAAAAAAATAAAATAATAATATAGTAATAATATAACTTATAGTAGTATAAATTTTAATAGTAGTATAAATTTTATAGTAGTATAAATTTTGTTTCACTAAAATGTTTTAGTATCAATAAATTCGTTTCCTTCTTGATAATGAAACCCCAACAAAAATATTTGTTTTCCAGCCAAATTGGCCTTTAGAAACAAACAAATATTATTTAATATTTGGTTCCATAACAAAAATCCCTTAACGATTTAGGTCCTAATATCTATACAGCCCAATAGTATATTAAACCAGATAAACGAAAACGAAAGAAAACAGAAATTGACAGAGCGAAAGCGCGAGAAAAACCACATTGTTTGCGGAACGTTTTGCTGTGATCTCGACTGTTTTAGGCGTCAGTATGAAAGATTTTTATTTCAAACCCAAAATTGTCAAAAAAAATCTTAAGGGGGTTAACTACCAGCAAAGTCTCCGGTCTGAACATCATTCCTCCTATTCTAACAACATTTTCAAAGGAACTTGCACCTTCTCTTACTAAAATTGTCTACATATCCTATTGATCTGATATTTCTCTTTCGTGCTAGAAGTTAGCCAATTCATTCCCAAAACGAAACAAAATGTGATATTTCAAATTAAAGGCCGCAATACCCTTGCTCTCAGTTCTATCTAAAATATATGAGCATTATATTAATACACACCAGTAATACCAGATCGGGTGATTTTTTTCCGTTTATGGGACATTTCATTTTAAACAGGAATGCGGACAAAAACTTGGCAAGTGCGGGCTTTTTCACAATTAATTGTAGAAGCTTTTTAAATTTTAAACTTATTCAAAATGATCGCAACAACTATTTTTTTACTATCCTTCCAGAAAGATGTTGATTACTCAATAATTTTGTTTAAATGAATCTGCCATTCATCGCTTTTATAGTATACAGTAAAATCGATGAAATTTCAGCCTTCTGATGTTGATGTTCTGATATTTCTTACGAAAATAGAAACAAAACTTTCGAAAATCCCACAAGCAATAACATATTTCTGAGTTTCAGGAATATTTTCACACTACGAGACGAAAAATAAAATCACCTACAATAAGGAACTACAAGATCCTTTCTATGCATCGATGCATTTTGAACATATTAAAAAATATTGTTATAGTGGTGGATTTTGAAGTTTTTTCCATATAAACAATTGGATTTATATATATGTATATTTTTTTTAATTGTAAGCTTGATGGGAAGTTTTTCCTTAAAGAAACGGTAAAATCGGTAAGTTTTGATACGGCAGCGGGAAATTTATTTTATAAAGTCTAGCATCACTGATACACACATATCAACATTTTTGGAAGACAAATCTGACAGCCAATACATTTTTTGAAACAAAAGATCAACAACCGATCGAAACACACCGATTTACATCGTACAAATGAAATGCTTTGTCCGAATCAACAGTCCCGGGGGTGTACAATCCAAAGGCTTAAAAATCGTTCATCAACACCTCAACAGGCATATTGTTGTGGGACCTACGTCTTAAAAGGTATCTATGTGTGTTGTTGTAATTCCTACACAGTGCTTTTTATTAAAAAAAAATTTGTTGGACCCCCCCTAGAACTTTTTCTGTGTGCGCCCCTGCTCACTTAGTTATCCTTAGTTTCACTAACTTATTCACGCAAGATTTTTGCAACAGCAATTTTTGTTAATTTAGGAATTTTTTGTCGATGATTCTCTACAACTTGAAGGATGATTTTTGGATGAATAAAATTATATATGGTCTCAAAATTTACTGGTCCAGAGACCAGTTCAAGTTAAACGGTAAAAACATGAATCATTTTATAATACTTCGGTAAAAAAATTTACATTTCCTCTATTGCAGCAAAAGATTTGAATGGACTGCGTGATTTTAATATATTTATTATCAAAGTGTACATTCCAAAATGGATCACTTGCCAACGCCCGACGTTAGCACCCAGAAATGATTTGCATTTGTTGCAATAAATTCACGCTTATAAAAATATAAATGTGATTGCATTAGACGCTGCCTTCAAATCTTTTTCAAATCACTTGTGGTGCTTAGGTACCATATTCTAGTAGCTCTAGCATTTTTTGACAGGGGTTTGAGTAACAATGTCAAAACAACAATGGCAAAAAAGCTACAATTTATTAATCAAACAAACATGATATCCAAGAAAGCAAGGTTTTCCAAATTAGTGCTGGATAAAATAAATTTTTGTTTGAAAACCCAGATTCTTGGACAGCGAATTAAGAATACTTGAGCATGGAACAGGAACTTAAAAGAATGTTGATCGTAAATGACGTTGCCGAACGAGGAGTAAAGTTGATGACAGATTACAATACCATTTTAAGTCAAGATGAAGAACAGAAACAAATCATCCTTCAAGTTGTAGAGAATCATCGACAAAAAATTCCTAAATTAACAAAAAATGCTGTTGCAGAAATCTTGCGTGAATAACTTAGTGAAACTAACTAACTTTACGGATAACTAAGTGAGAGAAGAGCAGAGAGCAAAATGGAGAGTAATCTGAGCTGAGTACCACACATGCCGATTTATTACCTTGAATTTTCATTTCAAAACTTTTCAACATCATAAGTTTGTCTAAACATTTTTACAATAAATATTTCATTTTGTTTATTTCAAAATATTATATTTAATTTTTCGGTCACGCTATGCTTCTAAATTTGAAACCTGCAAAAATAATTTAATGATATTACTTATTTCAATACCTTTTAAACAAATATAAAATCACGAAATTCGGTTAGGTAAATCAAAAGATATGGACATTTTAGTGAATTATTAAATAATGTTCTACAGGCAAATGCAAATTTCAAGACCTTCTAACAGTTTATAAAACTTTTTGAACTGCTTCTCAAAAAATTAGTTTTTGCATCCAAATTTTGAGAATACTAACGAATTAACACAAAACCGTAAAAACTCGATTTTCAAAAATTTTTCTCGATAAACTACACTGTCAGGAATGCATTGATTGATACTCATATTCTGACACTTGCCATAATAGTTTTTCCTAAGTGACTCTTCAAATATTTTTAAAGGCAAATAACTTTTTTATTAATATGATGATATTGTGTTTAATTTATTTTAATAAATTTTGTATATTTTTAGAAATACACTGTTAAGCTAAACTGAAAATTTGAAGAAATACTTAAAATAATGGAACTTTTGTTCTAAAACTTTTTTATTTTTGAATAAAAATTATAAGTATGTTCTAAATAAATGTTAGTTTAGCAAAAATATTAATATTTTGTTTGAAACTTTTTTTTCCTAAATGTCACTGGACGCAATGAGACCATTTTAAAAAATTGAGAACGAATTCAGAAAATTCCACTAAAACTTTTTTGTTGTAATTCTGAGAAAATAAGTTTGTTCAAAGAAATTAGACAATCGCAAAATAAGGTGAGCTTGCTTTATTTTTTGCATATCATTAAGCGTTTTTGAGATATGAGTATTTACAGCCAAGAAATTTCGAATCTTGTTTTGCTATATGCAAAAGCGCTGGCTCTTGGATGCACCAATTGGGCCAATTTTTTGTGTGGATATTCAGTATGGACCAATAAACGAATCAAGCCCTGAGCACCAAAAAAAAAACAACATTTTGCATTTCCATACAAAAAAGGGTCGATCTAATGTACATATTATTATCTTGAATTCAATTTGAGTTATAATTAATACCGTATATTTATATTATATTTAATTACCGACAGTGTTAAATGGTAAATGCCGATTTTTTATTTTATTATTTAACCTTTTAAATATAAAAAAAGTCGGTCAAGTGCGAATAAAATTCGCTCGCATGCTCATGCCCCTATTTCCTGATATCTATTCAACGTTGCCGGATTTTTAATGCGTCGAAATTCTAGTACACGTTCTTTTTTGCTTGTCTATTAAATATAGATGACAACTTGAACTTGTACTAAAAGATGACAAACATATGATCGGTGTCCATATCAGCACCTCTGGTATGATCAACTCCAGTTACACTTGTAGAGTGTCTCTTATAGAACATGGCATGGTCGATTTAATTTTCAGTTCTGCCGTCGTTTGATTTCCACGGTAAGTTTTCGAATCTGGTCTTAGGATTTGAATATTCCAGATTCCCATTTTTAAACCGTTATTCGGAGTTGCCGAGATCGTAGTTGCAATAACCATAGTGTGCAACAAAGACTAGTGTAAAGAGTTCATAAAAACTGCTTTTTACACGTTTATATAACGAGCCGCGTTTTATTAATTTTACAGCGACATAATGCGCCGCAATATCGAGGATACGCCGTATTTTGTTTGCATTGTCTCAATGGCATGGCACTTCCTAATTTTGTTAGCATTACCCATGTAGCACAAATAATTGAAGATTATCATGATAAATATTTGCTTGGGATTAAAAATACTGTGATGAGATTTCAAATTTCGCCAGTCACATCCAGTCACATACTCACTGGAGATTGAGTTCAACCGCTGAGACTCGCGAAGAGAAAAATAACGCTGAAAGGGGTGTACTTGTATAAAATTTTAAGATCCACAACGTTTCCTCTGTGCTGCAAGGAATCTAGCTCATTAGTAGTAAGAGTTGAGTTACCAAACAGCGTAATTGCTATTATTTTCCTCGGTAGCGTTTTATGGTTGCTTTCCATTCAGGACTCAATTCGGTGCGGTCATTTATTGTATCTTCATGTACCGTATATATTGTATCGGCCATTTAAAGACGATTTTGTATTGTGGTAGTTCTTGTTGTGGGTGTAGCAACAGGTGCTTTGCTACTTTTCCGGCTCAGCATCGAAATTCTGGAAATCTGCTACCCCATATCTTACTTCGTCAGGTGCATTAAATTCCCTCGAAATTTGAATAGAAATTTGAATTTGACACACAATAGCCGGACACTTGCAATAATTTTCAGGATCAATTTTACTCATATAATTATTTAAGACTAGGAGGGCCCGGCGTGCTTCGCTACGCTTATAAATAAAGTTTTTGCGTAGACATTTTGTTGACGTAGAAGCAATGATTTCAAAAAGTGGTAATGAGAAATGCTAGCATATAATTTTTAATTTTTCTTTTTAAATATATGAATGAAAAATAATCAGAACTCTAGCTGATCAGTTCGGATATATGAAAAATTACCGATCAAATAAGTTTTCAAGTAAGCTTATTTGATCTTTAACTTATTTGATCGCTAATTTGTCATATATCCGAACTGATCAGCTAGAGTTCTGATTATTTTTCATTCATATATTTAAAAAGAAAAATTAAAAATTATATGCTAGCATTTCTCATTACCACTTTTTGAAATCATTGCTTCTACGTCAACAAAATGTCTACGCAAAAACTTTATTTATAAGCGTAGCGAAGCACGTCGGGCCCTCCTAGTATATATTAAAAATTCTAACAATCAAATTTACGATCTGAAACTATTATACCAAACACACACATTACAAAATTGTCGCTGAAAAAAAAATTCAATAATCAATATTTTATTCTCTTTCATTCACAAACAATATATATTAAAATTCTAATAATCAAATTTACGATCTCAAACTATCATACCGAACACACACATTACAAAATTGTCGCTATATATTAAAAATTCTAACAATCAAATTTACGATCTCAAACTATCATACCAAACACATTATCCTCTTTCATTCACAAACAATATATATCTAACTAAATATTCAACGTATTAATATATAAGATAAAACAAAGAAGAAAAATAACGTCCATACTCTCCTAGATCAATGCATAAACTGAAAAGATATATATTAAAAATTCTAACAATCAAATTTACGATCTCAAACTATCATACCAAACACACACATTACAAAATTGTCGCTATATATTAAAAATTCAAACAATCAAATTTACGATCTCAAACTATCATACCAAACACATTATCCTCTTTCATTCACAAACAATATATATCTAACTAAATATTCAACGTATTAATATATAAGATAAAACAACAAAGAAAAATAACGTCCATACTCTCCTAGATCAATGCATAAACTGAAAAGATATATATTAAAAAATCTAACAATCAAATTTACGATCTCAAACTATCATACCAAACACACACATTACAAAATTGTCGCTATATATTAAAAATTCTAACAATCAAATTTACGATCTCAAACTATCATACCAAACACATTATCCTCTTTCATTCACAAACAATATATATCTAACTAAATATTCAACGTATTAATATATAACATAAAACAACAAAGAAAAATAACGTCCATACTCTCCTACATCAATGCATAAACTGAAGATATATATTAAAAATTCTAACAATCAAATTTACGATCTCAAACTATCATACCAAACACACACATTACAAAATTGTCGCTATATATTAAAAATTCTAACAATCAAATTTACGATCTCAAACTATCATACCAAACACATTATCCTCTCCTCATTCACAAACATTATATATCTAACTAAATATTCAACGTATTAATATATAAGATAAAACAACAAAGAAAAATAACGTACATACTCTCCTAGATCAATGCATAAACTGAAAATAAAATATAAAATACTATAAACAAAGAAAAGATTTGGACGATTCCATTTGATTTGATTTGAGGGGAGGCAGTTGAATTCAAAAATACATTATAATTCGTCTATAACTTTTTTATTTATGATCCGAAAAATCTCTCAGATCTAGGTTACACTAATATCAGTTAGCAGTGAAAATTTGGAATCAGTGAAAATTCGAATGAAAAAGCCTTAGGCTGTACAAAGTACAAAGTTAGCGTATTAATATATAAGATTCCTAACTAATCGGATTTTAATTGCGCTAGAGTGAATCTTCGAGATAATTTAAATTCTTCAGAAACGATTTGTGGTGGCTTTCCAGTCAGATCTCGGTTTGACGAAGTTTTTACTAATTTTATGAAGTTTTTTAGGCCAGCTATATACCTAAGCACATCGATGTTCCCAGTGGTTTGGTCATTTACAATATTTGTCTTTGTGACAGTCCTATAGGTATTGTTTAGTCAGCTTTGTTCACCGACCGATAATATAGTACATTCCTCGTGCAGGTTATCTTGGTGAGACATCAAATGACATCCGATTCGTTCGAAAGGCTGAGTTTTGTTTGTAACTTATTCTGGCCACCAACTGTTTTCAGTCCATCATTTAATCCACTATATCCACAACACTACTCCGTTGATACGTTAGGTAATTTACTACTCCTTTGGATTCATTTTTTAAGCATGATAGCTGACATAATTAAGTTTCCGAAAGTGTCTTAACACGGATCTAGATTCTCTTCACATTTGCTTCGCTTTCCTGTCAACTGTGTACTTCTTTTTTAATAAAAAGCGTTGTGTAATATGAATTATAATATGTGTCACATTTATATAAGCAAAAACAACACCGTTAAAAAATAAATAGTAAATTGATTTCAGCAAAATTAAAGAAAATAAATCGTGAACAAAACCACGTTAAATTAAACAAGAATAAGTCTACCATAAGTCATTTCAACAGGAGTTGTTGTACAGTAGAATTACAATTTTTTAATTTAAAATAACACCACATACCTTTACCTCATTACAGGTTAGGGTTACTATACAGAATTGCTGTTATACTAACAGTTAAATTAGCAACAGATATTTTATATCTTGTAAATATGAATACAAACGAATTTATTATAAATTGCATATTTGGACTATGCAACATTTTATTAGTAAGTATACTTCTTTATTGTCAAGTAAAAATTATTTTAAATTTTATCAGTGGATTTTATATAAAATGGTTGAAACTATTACAATAGAATGTAGCCAATAATAATCTTTATGATGTAATCGTTTTAAGAGATTTATTAGAAGAGCTTGATCCGCATGCATACTTTATTAGTTATAAATAAAATTAATACAAGAATTCCAAAATTCATTTACCTTTTTTTACAGGGGTTTACAATACTTTTTTGTTTTATTATTAAAGCAGAGATGAAAATACAATGGAAAATAAAACATAGTAAGAGAAAAGGGCGTGAAAAAAATATTATAGAAGATAAATTTTATTCTGGATCCATAAACAGTCCATTAAGTTGTGAGTATTAGAATATTTTTTTCGAATTGAAATAGTATTGTCTGTTGAACTATAGTAACCCGGCTATTTTCTTCTTTTATAAGATTTATAATCATTTATAATTTTGTTTGTGCTTTTAATACTTCATATGAGCGTAGGTCATTTAGTCATTATGCGACTTTCAGTATTCATTTGAACCATTTAAATGCAGTCATATTGGCAAACTTTTAGTTATTATAGTTTTTAACGTTAAACACTTTGACCTAGCAAAGTTTCCAACACCAACTTCAAACTCAGTTTGTTTTACCACTCGGCCACCCAACATCCTATCAGTTTTAATGTTACAGTAAATACTTTAACCCATAAATTTTTCTAATTTACAGTCTTTACTAACCAAGAAATAGAAAAGGATAATCAAAGTGGAGCACCTCCTACAAAAATACCACTTCAAAAATTATCTTCAACTCATCCGCACACAATTGAACGGCTTCAAAGTGGGACGGTTGAAACTTATTTAGTTAGTATACCAATAAATACTGTAGGATCACATGATATTAATTTAGTTGCACCAATTCATACACATAACATTGTGAATTATAAGAATACTATTCACTCATATCCAGAATCAAAACTTATTGAAAGACGACAGCAAAACGAAAATGCTCAGTTGCATCATGGGACATATTCTGAAGAATATCCAATCAATGAGTTTGTAGGGGTTGGTGGGTTAGATATATTACAGGGAGTTGCAACAGGTAAGTTATTCAAATTAGCTTGCATAATTAAATATAATACGCTAATTTTTTTATGTTTATTCAAACAGATAGTATTATTGGAATTAGAACAAACTCTATAGAATCATCAAGTAATAATAAAAGCAAACAGAAAGAGCACAGTATTTGTCTTAATCAACAGGTTATAAGCACTGTGCCAACACTGTCGCACATAACTATGCCTGTGAGTTCAACAAATGTACAGTCTTTACCACAAATATCTTTTTCGTCCACACCGTTGTCATCAATTGACCATGCACCAACATTACACGAATCATTACCATTTTCAACAATATCTAAAACAACAATCGTTACATCGACAACAACAACAATGGCACCAAGTAATCCACCAATAATTACCATTACAACAACTGAAGATCAGGAGGCAATAGATGGAATGCTAGATCGTATCTCGCATGATTTAGATTACTTATTAAATCGTACAACTGAAATGACGGTGCGACGTTCAATAAAACAAACTAGTATGAGCGGAAGTATTAACGATTCAGCTATTCACCCATCAGAAACTCAGCTTCAAAATAATAACATAGGAAACTCATCGTCTCACATAAGTAATCTTAATGTACAGGAAGTAATTATTGAAGAGTCTGAAGAGTAAATTTATCTATTTTCCAAGATATTATTTTTCTATTTAATTGGTTTTATACTGTTTTAAATTTTTAACATTGTGTTTCATGGATTAGTATTTTTAAATTCCAATGCCCTAAGGAAACGCATTAACTTTCAGTCAGGATTTTATTTAATATTTTTAACGCTTTGTAAATTGTAGTTGGTGCTTCCACCTACCAACTAGAACAAAATTAATTTTAAAGCTGTAATCTGTCACTGTTTTCAAGAAAACTTAATACAAGTATACCGTTAGTAGTAGCCTAAAAGTTACTAAAACAGATAGCATCGCTACAGTAGATGTTGCGATTGAAAGTCAATTTATCTTTACAAAATTAAAGTGATTAAAGTTTAACAGCTTGAAACAAACAGCGTCATTTTTCTAAAGCGTTAAGTGTGATATTAAAAATTTAATTAAATTGTTAGTGTTTCAAATAATACAAATCGACTGTGAAGTAAGCTGTGAAGTACTAATATCCGGTGCTAAAATTTCTTAGTATACAAATCTCCTATTTTTTGTTATAAATTATTTTTTCAAAATATTAGTTGAAATATAATAGAAAATAAAATAATTTTACTTAAGTAGCTAAAAAGATTTTCATCTGATACTAAAAGTTAGGAAAATAAAAAAACAAAAATATTGTATTTTTCTTGTAATTTTCATGTACATTATTTTCAATAGTTTTAATTTACGATTTAATTATAGATTTGTAATTAGAGAATATATTAAATAATATATTATTTCATTCAAGAAAAAACTTCTGATTCAATGATAAGGTTGAATTTTCCAACCGATAAATATGTATAAAACAAATTTGGTTAAATAAGGTAAAATAATAATGTAAATAAAAATAAATTTTTTATATTTATCTAAAAATAAATTTGAATGGTTTTCTTCTAACATAAAAAAAGTCTATTAATTTGAATACGAACGATCGCAATCTTCGAAATTGAAATACGCATTATCTCAACGAAACTCTAATCTTCATCTTTATTCACACGAAAACTTTCTACCGAATTCAGAGACAGCGAAAATACTTAATGTTATTGCTAATTTCTCTTTTAACTTTAGGCCAGTTATATCTCTAGATTACAAAAACAAAATGGTTTTACTTTACGTTGCAAACTTGATTCTTGCAATGGCTCTTGAGACGCTTTTATCATTCTATCTAATGGAGCCATTTCTACAAGACCAAACAATCTAATCCGTTTGAATTTAATGTTGTTGTTGTTGTAGCGACGCTTGGTGGTGCTATTCTTCCGGCTCCAAGTCCAGATTCAGAAACTCTGCTACTGCCCTTGGGCGGTACCACAGATCTTCCTTCGTCAGGTCGGTTGGTTCCTCTGGACAATTCAAAAGGTGGTTAGCATCATGTGGCGTGCCCTCACATATGGGACACTTGTCGACAATTTCATGGTCTATTCTACTCATGTAGTTATTTAAAATGCGTGACCAACCGGATCTTAACTGCGCTAGGATGGTTTGACTATACTAGACTTGTGGTGGTTTGTTATTAAGAACTCGATTCAGGGCGTAGTTCTTTATTGTGTCTTCAACGGTTTTTGTATGTATATTTTTCAACCCCCTCTTATGCGTAGGCTCGTCGATGTTATTTATGTCTTCATTGTTTTTAACATCTTGTAGGAAGCATTTCGCCGTCCTTCTTATGTCTCTAGGTGGTGTTGTCATGGATAAGGTGTCATTGCAGGGATGCTGCTCTCTATGACAGGACCAAAGATATTGTTTGGTGAGCATTTTGTTGTGTTCGCGGACCGGCAATATGTTACATTCCTCGTGCAGGTAATCTCGGTGCGCCATCAGGTGACATCCTGTACGCAAGGCTGCGTTCTGTGTTATCTGTAACTTATTCCAGTGGGTGTCAGTGACTTGGGGAGCAGCGTAATTTATGAATGGCCTTCCTTTTGCTTTATATGCCGTTATTATTGTGTTTTTATCCTTACCTGACGAACTGCCCGCTAGAGCTTTCAGTGCGTTATTCCTGTTTTTACGTTTTGTGTTTACTTGTTGAGCATGAGCGTAGAATTTAAGTAGTAGATCGAATGTTACCCCCAGCAGTTTTGGATTTTTCACAGTAGGAATTAGCATGTTGTCAATGCAGATATTGAGTGTTGTATTTACCTCCTTCGTCCATGTGGTGAAAAGTGTGGAAGTGGACTTTTCAGTGTACAATTTCAATTTTTTAGTTTTAAACCATTCATTCAAGGTGTTGACCTCAACCTACCTAGGTGTTTAGGACATTGGTGAGTTGTTCCAGGTTGTTTCTTGTTGCAAGAACCGTGCAGTCGTCTGCATATGACGTGATAGTTATTCCTTCCGGTGGTGCAGGTAAACTACTTAAATAAAGGTTGAATAATGAAGGCGAGAGAACTCCGCCTTGTGGACCTCCTTGTCTGAGCACTCTCATCTTAGATCTAGAGTTACGGATCTAGAGTTACGGAACGTACGTTTGGCGGCCTCTTAGATAATTGCACAACCAGCGCTTTATTAGACCTGGCAGATTGGTGTTGAATATGTCGTTCAGTAGTGCAGCATGTGACACTGTGTCGAAAGCTTTTGACAGGTCAAGTGCATCTAAAATTGTTCCAGCACAGGGTTGTTTTTCGTTTAGACCATCGCTGATTTGGTTTTGGATTCTATGAAGCGCGGTGGTTGTACTGTGTGCTTTCCTAAGACCATGCTGATGTGACGCCAATTTGCAAGATTCTGTTAACCGAGGTAGTAGTAGTGCTTCTATCAATTTTGCGACCAATGAGAGGATAGAGATCGGTCTATATGATTCTCCCTTTTCTCTTCAGGCTTGCCATGTTTCAAAATAGGACTTATTCTAGCCGTTTTCCAGATATTTGGTATCTGGAGCGTATTTAGAGATGTGTTGAGTATGGTAGTGAGAAAGTTCAATCCTTTGGGTCCACTGTGTTTTAGCATAATGGCTGAGATGCCATCTGGTCCAATAGCTTTAGATGGTTTGGATTTCTTTATTGCGTTTCCAACATCTTCTTCGGAAAATATGATACCTTCGAGAGTTTCAGTATTAAGTTTGCGCATACGTCTTAATACTGACCTAGTTTCTTTTTCATGTGTACTTTGCTTTTCTGTAAACTGCGTGTTGAATTTTGTTGCGCGTTTTCTATGGTTTTCGGTTGGGTGGGATATCATCGAAGGAGATCATGCAGTTGTTATGCGATTGACGCGGATGTGTTAAGCCCTTAATCACCTTCCACAGACTTTTATTTGTGCTAAAGTTTGACTTACTAAATCTTTCCATTTGTTACGTTTGTGTTCGTTCCATTACTAGTTTATTTATATGCTTACTCAGGCCCGGAATTCTAGAATCGGTTGGATCTGCCTTACGGATGTCATCTCTTTGGGAAGAGAGTACACAAGCTTCTTGTGGGAAGTTTGGTTTAATATTTTGTATTCTGCCGGCTGGAATAAAGCGAAATCTAGCTTTGTTAAAAATTTCTCTGAATTTTCTTTCCCCAGAGAGGGCGTTAATTGGTAAAATTTGCTTACTGAATTCCAATTCCGTAAAATTGGTAAAATTATCCCAATCTGCTTTGTTAAAATTAATGTATGTCTTCTTCTCGGGTTTTATTTCGTTTAAGGAACGGCTGAGCATTTATGTCGCCGAGAATTAGACAGTCTTTGGTATAAAATAAATGTCCTATGGACGGTTCATAACTTATATCACAGCTGCTTACTAGTGGAACATAAATATTGACTAAATTTATCTCCGTATTTCCGGATTTTATTGTAATACCTAGTTGTTCTAGGTGTTAATCAGTTCCCGGGACTGCTGGTAATGCGGTTGTACGGTAGATAATGGTTTTGTGTATGATAAAGGCAAGGCCACCACCTTTGTCCTTCCCTCTATCCAGTCTTATAATTCTATAATCACAGATACTATCACTAATCTTAGATCTAACATTTAATTTGGTTTCTTGTAAAACCGCGACTAGAATATTGTTTTTGTACATAAAGTTGATAATATCATCGATTTTGTTTAATAGTCCGTTACAATTGTCCGTTTTCGGATGTGTGCTCATTCGCATTGTGTTCTGTTGCGAGCTCGTATTTATATGTTGACTTGATGCATTGCAACATGGCGCTATGTAGTTTTTGGTCAATTGCTTATGTGTTGCAAGGCCTGAGCATTTCTTGAGATGACACCATTCTTTACAGCTATTACACTGGACGGATGTAGTGTTTGCCCTTAAAATGTTTTTGCATATTGCACAATGCCATATTTTAGTTGGTCCAGGATTTCTTTCAATACCGGCCATGACTAGGAGGATCTGAAGCTTCTCAAGATGGACGGGTCTACGCCCCAGAAGCACTCGGAACACAATTCCGACCAAGGACCATCACAACAATTTCGACGGAAGGTGCAAATCCGACGCTCCATTTTTTTTGGTAAAGAAGCAGCTGTCACTGGCTTCACTGCTTCAAATACTCCTCGTCATGGCTGGTATTGAAACAAATCCAGGACCAACTAAAACATGGCACTGTACAATATGTAAAAACATCTTAAGAGCAAACACAAAATCTATCCAGTGCAATACCTGCAAGGAATGGTGCCACCTCAAGAACTGCTCCGGTCTTGTCACACATAAGCAATGGACCAAGAACTACATAGCGCCATGTTGTCAAGCATCAAATCAAAATACCAACACGAGTCCACAACAAAACACATTACAAATGAACAAGCTATCGGAAACTCCGAGTGATGTACAAATTATGCAACTAAATTGCAACGGTCTCACGAATAAGATCGACAATATAATAAACTTTATGTGCAATAATAATATTCTAGTCACGTTTCTCCAAGAAACAAAATTAAATGTTAGATCTAAGATTAGTGATAGTATCTGTGATTATAAAATTATAAGGCTGGATAGAGGGAAAGACAAAGGTGGTGGTATTGCCTTTATCATTCACAAAAGTGTTATTTACCGTACAACCACACTATCTGCAGTACCGGGAACTGACAAACGACTAGAACAACAAGGAATTATAATAAAATCCGGAAATACGGAAATAACACTAGTCAATATTTATATTCCACCAGTAAGCAGCTGTGATATAGGATATGAACCGTCCATAGGACATTTATTTTATACCAAAGACTGTCTAATTCTCGGAGATGTGAACGCGCACCATGATCTATGGCACTCACATCTAAACACTGATCCACGAGGTGAAAGCATTGCTGATCAAATTGACGGCTCCAATTTTGGAGTCCTCAACGGCCCACAACCGACAAAGGTAACAAACAACTCATACTCTTCTCCAGATATCTCCCTTGCCAGTATGTCACTAATGCCAGTTGCAGAATGGAGAACTGAAATTGCACTGGGTTCAGACCACGTGCCGATCATAATCACCTTAAGCCGTTCCATAAATCAAATAAATTCCGAGAAAAAGACATATATTAATTTTGGATTTTTGAGATCAATTAAACTCAAGTAAGTAAAGAAGTATTGGAATATTTTCAATTCAAAGGTATGGTTTGAAATTTCTCAGAAAAAAACTACAATTCACATTTTACGTGTTTCGGATCGGATTCGAACCTACCCTCGTCAGTGCCCGGCTCGAATCCTTGGGCAGACACGCTATCGATTACGCCGTTGAGGCGATGACAATTTCAAAGTTGAAACTTCTTCATCACTTAATTATTTTTTTTTTTACTTAAGTTGAATTTTTCCACTGTCATTAGACTCCATATTATGGAAATGCTTTTTACATTATATGGGATTTTTACATTAAATTTCTAGACAATACTTTGTGTGAATTCATAGAATGGGGAACATTTCTATTCTAATTAACATCCTAAGTCACGATTGTATAGTCATTATTGAATGTTTCCAATCAATGTGAAATCAATGGCTGACACTTGGTCAATTTGTAGTTCTATATGTATTAACATTAGACTACATTAAAGGAATTTAAATTTATTTTGGATTTTTGAGATCAATTAAACTCAAGTAAGTAAAGAAGTAATTGGAATATTTTCAATTCAAAGGTATGGTTTGAAGTTTCTCAGAAAAAAACTACAATTCACATTTTACGTGTTTCGGATCGGATTCGAACCTACCCTCGTCAGTGCCCGGCTCGAATCCTTGGGCAGACACCCTATCGATTACGCCGTTGAGGCGATGACAATTTCAAAGTTGAAACTTCTTCATCACTTAATTATTTTTTTTTTTACTTAAGTTGAATTTTTCCACTGTCATTAGACTCCATATTATGGAAATGCTTTTTACATTATATGGGATTTTTACATTAAATTTCTAGACAATACTTTGTGTGAATTCATAGAATGGGGAACATTTCTATTCTAATTAACATCCTAAGTCACGATTGTATAGTCATTATTGAATGTTTCCAATCAATGTGAAATCAATGGCTGACACTTGGTCAATTTGTAGTTCTATATGTATTAACATTAGACTACATTAAAGGAATTTAAATTTATTTTGGATTTTTGAGATCAATTAAACTCAAGTAAGTAAAGAAGCAATTGGAATATTTTCAATTCAAAGGTATGGTTTGAAGTTTCTCAGAAAAAAACTACAATTCACATTTTACGTGTTTCGGATCGGATTCGAACCTACCCTCGTCAGTGCCCGGCTTGAATCCTTGGGCAGACACCCTATCGATTACGCCGTTGAGGCGATGACAATTTCAAAGTTGAAACTTCTTCATCACTTAATTATTTTTTTTTACTTAAGTTGAATTTTTCCACTGTCATTAGACTCCATATTATGGAAATGCTTTTTACATTATATGGGATTTTTACATTAAATTTCTAGACAATACTTTGTGTGAATTCATAGAATGGGGAACATTTCTATTCTAATTAACATCCTAAGTCACGATTGTATAGTCATTATTGAATGTTTCCCCAATCAATGTGAAATCAATGGCTGATACTTGGTCAATTTGTAGTTCTATATGTATTAACATTAGACTACATTAAAGGAATTTAAATTTATTTTGGATTTTTGAGATCAATTAAACTCAAGTAAGTAAAGAAGCAATTGGAATATTTTCCATTCAAAGGTATGGTTTGGTGTTTCTCAGAAAAAAACAACAATTCACATTTTACGTGTTTCGGATCGGATTCGAACCTACCCTCGTCAGTGCCCGGCTCGAATCCTTGGGCAGACACGCTATCGATTACGCCGTTGAGGCGATGACAATTTCAAAGTTGAAACTTCTTCATCACTTAATTATTTTTTTTTTTACTTAAGTTGAATTTTTCCACTGTCATTAGACTCCATATTATGGAAATGCTTTTTACATTATATGGGATTTTTACATTAAATTTCTAGACAATACTTTGTGTGAATTCATAGAATGGGGAACATTTCTATTCTAATTAACATCCTAAGTCACGATTGTATAGTCATTATTGAATGTTTGCAATCAATGTGAAATCAATGGCTGATACTTGGTCAATTTGTAGTTCTATATGTATTAACATTAGACTACATTAAAGGAATTTAAATTTATTTTGGATTTTTGAGATCAATTAAACTCAAGTAAGTAAAGAAGCAATTGGAATATTTTCAATTCAAAGGTATGGTTTGAAGTTTCTCAGAAAAAAACAACAATTCACATTTTACGTGTTTCGGATCGGATTCGAACCTACCCTCGTCAGTGTCCGGCTCGAATCCTTGAGCAGACACCCTATCGATTACGCCGTTGAAGCGATGACAATTTCAAAGTTGAAACTTCTTCATCACTTAATTATTTTTTTTTACTTAAGTTGAATTTTTCCACTGTCATTAGACTCCATATTATGGAAATGCTTTTTACATTATATGGGATTTTTACATTAAATTTCTAGACAATACTTTGTGTGAATTCATAGAATGGGGAACATTTCTATTCTAATTAACATCCTAAGTCACGATTGTATAGTCATTATTGAATGTTTCCAATCAATGTGAAATCAATGGCTGACACTTGGTCAATTTGTAGTTCTATATGTATTAACATTAGACTACATTAAAGGAATTTAAATTTATTTTGGATTTTTGAGATCAATTAAACTCAAGTAAGTAAAGAAGCAATTGGAATATTTTCAATTCAAAGGTATGGTTTGAAGTTTCTCAGAAAAAAACTACAATTCACATTTTACGTGTTTCGGATCGGATTCGAACCTACCCTCGTCAGTGCCCGGCTCGAATCCTTGGGCAGACACGCTATCGCTTCACATTGATTATATTATACTTCACATTGATTTTATATTTACATATAATGTAAAAAGCATTTCCATAATATGGAGTCTAATGACAGTGGAAAAATTCAACTTAAGTAAAAAAAAAAATAATTAAGTGATGAAGAAGTTTCAACTTTGAAATTGTCATCGCCTCAACGGCGTAATCGATAGCGTGTCTGCCCAAGGATTCGAGCCGGGCACTGACGAGGGTAGGTTCGAATCCGATCCGAAACACGTAAAATGTGAATTGTAGTTTTTTTCTGAGAAACTTCAAACCATACCTTTGAATTGAAAATATTCCAATTACTTCTTTACTTACTTGAGTTTAATTGATCGCAAAAATCCAAAATAAATTTAAATTCCTTCAATGTAGTCTAATGTTAATACATATAGAACTACAAATTGACCAAGTATCAGCCATTGATTTCACATTGATTGGAAACATTCAATAATGACTATACAATCGTGACTTAGGATGTTAATTAGAATAGAAATGTTCCCCATTCTATGAATTCACACAAAGTATTGTCTAGAAATTTAATGTGAAAATCCCATATAACATATATTAATTTTAACAAAGCTGACTGGGAAAACTTTACAAATTTTACCGAACTTGAATTCAGTAAGCAATTTTTACCACTTGACGCCCTCTCTGGGGAAAAACAATTCAGAGAAATTTTTAATAAAGCAAGAGCTCGCTACATACCAGCTGGCAGAATCCAAAAAATAAAACCAAACTTTCCACATGAAGCGTGTGTGCTTTTTAATAAAAGAGATGACATCCGTAAAGCAGATCCACCCGACTCCAGAATTCCGGACCTGAACAAGCAAATTAACAAATTGGTCACTGACCATTAAAAGAAACAAATGGAGAGAGTTAGTGAGAGAATCAAACCTGGGTACTAGTAAAAGTCTTTAAAAGGTCATTAAGGGCCTAACTCATCCTCGACAACCACAAAATAACTGCATGATCTCCTTCGACGATACCCCCGTTGAAAACCACAGGAAATGCGCAAACAAATTTAACATTCAGTTTACAGAAAAGCAGCGAAGACACGAGAAAGAGACATGCGCAAACTTAACACTGACAACTTGGAGGATATTATATTTTCCGAAGAAGAGGTGGAGAATGCAATACGGAAAATTAAGCCATCAAAAGCTATAGGACCCGACGGCATCTCAGCCATCATGCTCAAACACATCGGACCCAAAGGTTTGAACTTCCTCACTACTACACTTAATACATCTCTAAATACTCTACAGATACCAAATATCTGGAAAACGGCCAGAATCAGCCCCATTTTGAAACCAGGAAAACCGGAAGAAAAGGGAGAGTCCTACAGACCAATATCCATTCTTTCATCGGTCGCAAAACTCATCGAAGCACTTCTGCTCCCTCAGCTGACAAGATCCTGTAATTTGGCGCCACACCAACATGGTTTCCGGCGAGCACACAGTACAACCACCGCGCCTACACAGAATACAAAACCAGGTCAGTGATGGTCTGAATCAAAAACAACCATGCGCTAGAACAATTTTAGTCGCACTTGACCTGTCAAAAGCATTCGACACAGTATCGCACGCTGCTCTATTGGATGATATCTTCAATACTAACTTGCCAGGTTTAATGAAGCGCTGGTTGTGCAATTACCTCAGAGGTCACCAAACATATGTTGAGTTCCGTAACAGCAAGTCCAAAATGAGAGTGCTAAGACAAGGAGTTCCTCAAGGCGGAGTTCTCTCACCGTCATTGTTCAATCTCTACCTAAGCAGTTTGCCTACTCCACCAGAAGGAATAACTATCACGTCATATGCAGACGACTGCACAGTGCTTGCAACGGGAAATAACCTGCAGCAACTCACAAATATCCTGAATACCTACCTTAATACTCTGAATGATTGGTTTAAAACCAGAAAACTAAAACTTTCCACTGAAAAGTCCACCTCTACACTTTTCACCGCATGGACGAAGGAGGTAAATTCAACACTAAGCATCTGCATAGACAACATACTTATTCCTACAGTAAAAAATCCAAGACTGTTGGGTGTAACATTCGACCCACTGCTTAAATTCAATGCTCATGCACAACTAATAAACTCAAGTCTGAAAAACAGGAATAACGCATTGAAAGCACTAGCGGGTAGTTCATGGGACAAAGATAAAAACACGATCTTAACAACGTACAAAGCAATAGGAAGACCCATTATAAATTATGCTGCACCCATATGGACCCCTCCAAGTTGCCCAACACTCACTGGAATAAGTTACAAACAACACAAAATGCTGCCTTGCGAACCGCAACCGGATGTCACCTGATGGCCCACCGCGATCACCTACACAAGGAAAGTAGCATATTGCCGGTCCGTGAACATAATGAAATGCTAACCAAACAATATCTGTTGGCCTGTCACAAAGAGCAACATCCTTGCAATGACATCTTAACTACAATAGAACCACCCAGAAACATAAGGAAGACAGCGAGATGCTTTCTGCAAGAAATCAGAGAGAGGCAGGTTTCTGGTAACATCGACGAATCTACATATAGAACTGGTTTAAAAACACTCCACACCAAAACGGTCGAAAACGTAATAAAGAACTATATTCCAAATCGTGTTCTAAATAGAAAGCCGCCAAAAGTCGCTGCCGAAGAGATCCAATTGCCCCGTAGCACTAGATCCATCCTTGCTCAACTTAGATCCGGTTGGTCACGCATCCTAAACAAGTACATGAGTAGAATTGATCCTGAAATTATTGACAAGTGTCCCGCATGTGAGGGCACGCCACACGATGTAGACCACCTATTTAATTGTCCTGAAAAGGAAACAAACTTGACGAAGGAAGATTTGTGGTACCGCCCAAGGGCAGTAGCAGAGTTCCTGAACCTGGACGTGGAGCCGGAGGATTAGCACCAAAACTGTCGCTACAACAACAACAACAGGAGGATCTGAAGCAGTGAGGCCAGTGACAACTGCTTCTTTATCTAAAAAAATGGAGCGTCGGAGTAACACCTTTCGTCGAAATGTTTGTGATGGTCCTTGGTCGGAACTGGGTTCCGAGTGCTTCTGGGGCGTAGACCATCCATCTTGAGAAATGTTGTTGTAATGGTGCTATTACACACGAATTAAATTCAGATGCTATCATCAACTTTTCAGATGATAGTATTAATTATTTTTGACTGTAGATGGCGAAAAATCAAAAACTGCAAGAAAATACAAATAACTTTACGAAGTAATATTAATTTTTAAACAACAATTTCTACAAAAATCATTAGTTATTTAGTATTGATATTATGTTATATAATCGATTATATCTGAATTAGTGGTATATAAATTGAAAAAAAATTATATACTGTAAAAGCAAATCAAACGTCAAAATGGCGACAACACATTATAGAGCAATTTTTGTAGCTTGTACAATAAGAAAATGCGCTAAGATTTGAAAAAAAAAATGTGAATCGAAAATACGTAAAGAAAACGTAAAATTTTGACATTAAAATCTTGAAATACATATTTAATCATTTTATACCTAATAGTCTAAGATCCGGCTGCAGGATTAGTGCGCTCATCGATTTTTTGCTAAAACCAAATTTTTATGTATATTTATAATTAGGAGAATATATATCTACCAGGTTGCCTATCAAAGTTTGGCCGCCAGTATTTTTAATTAAATTATTTTTAATTGATTTTTGGGAACAAATTTCGTTCACTTGTTTTTTAAATAAAATGTCGTCTACATCACGGCAATTTATATAAAGATTCTAAAAATTCACGGTTGCCGTTGCGCACCTGGCCGCACCTCTTCGCAGCCAGGTTTAAACAGGTATGATTTCGATACATTTATACGTTCATAACGTACATTGCTTAATTCTATATCAAATTAAAGTTAATTTTTTTCTATTTATTATCATATATGGTTGCCTAATTAAATCTGGCCGCAAATAAGGGTTGCTGGCTGTTAAAGATGATAAATATTTAAGGTAGAGTGAAAGAGAGCTAGCGCGTAACATCATTTGTCAGACGAGGATAGCGATTGCCAGCTGTGCGATGCTCTTAAGCCATTACCCATGCGTCGAATGTTAGTGTTCTCAACCACCGGGGAGTAATAGAGACGACTTAATAAATACTCCCAAAAAATTGTCTTCGTTTTCAAAATGACAAATTTAAAAATTACAACAAAAAATGGTAGAATCCTAGTTTATCCCCCCAAATAAATTTGCGTTTTTTTTAGATAAATAGAAAGATTAGGTCCTTTGCATTCTAATTATGAAAAAAAAATTTGCGGAAATGAGGGGGTCAAAAGTTATAAAGGATCAAACATTCAATTTTACCTTGGTCCCCCCTCTGTTTTTTTTTTAGTTTTATTTTTCTTTTTTCCTTATTTTTATTTATTTTTCATTTATATTTTATCACACACTAAAATCACACTAAAATCATCACACACTTATCACCAAAGGGTCCCCCCTTTGAGTTTTTAGAAGTAACTTGATTTGATTTTTGATTTTTTTTTTTGCACAACTTCAATCAAAAATAGCACCGAATGCAATCCCCCCCTCCACGCGTCGCCTCCGCGTCCAGGGGGGAACCAAGGTAAAATTGAAAGTTTGATCCTTAATAACTTTTGATCCCCTCATTTCCGCAATTTTTTTTTTCATAATTAGGATGCAGAGCACCTAATCTTTCTATTTATCTGAAAAAAAAACGTACATTTATTTGAGGGGATAAACTAGGAATGTTCCCAAAAAATTAATATTGATTTAAGTCTCTTTAACTCTACCTTAAATATTTATCAACTTTAACAGCCAGCAACCCTTATTTGCGGCCGGATTTAATTAGGCAACCATATATGATAATAAATAGAAAAAAATTAGCTTTAATTTGATATAGAATTAATCAATGTACGTTATGAACGTATAAATGTATCGAAATCATACCTGCTTACGCCTGGCTGCGAAGAGGTGCGGCCAGGTGCGCAACGGCAACCGTGATTTTTTAGAATCTTTATATAAATTGCCGTGATGTAGACGACATTTTATTTAAAAACAAGTGAACGAAATTTTTTCCCAAAAATCAATTAAAAATAATTTAATTAAAAATACTGGCGGCCAAATTTTGATAGGCAACCTGGTAGATATATATTCTCCTAATTATAAATATAGATAAAAATTTGGTTTTAGCAAAAAATCGATGAGCGCACTAATCCTGCAGCCGGATCTCGTACTATAATATAATACAATTATTGCTATGATTTTAATATGAAAATCAATTAATTTGATAATCGGTTTTCAACCGGTTGAATTTGCAGATGAAATCATCTGACAACTTTCTAGCAGTTAATTAGTAAACCAAATAATTTTTCAAAAAGTCAGTTGCTATCAGCTAACTTTTCTTGCAGTTTTTATATCTATCTCGCGCATGCTATCCCTCTTTTTCTCATACAACATATTTTTCATCAACTTTTCAGATTATGGTAACTGCAAAATTGATTATAGGAGCTGAATTTAATTTGTGTGTAATAGCACCATAATAGCACCATAAGGCATTTTTTTTTTTTTTTTTTTTTAGTTTTATTTTATTTATTTGGCTTGGACGTGTCATAAATATTTATGACATTTGTTTTTGCAGTCCACATCGCCACCATAAGGCATTCATTAAATTACTTTTTCTACGGTCAAACTAGAAAATGTCACTTACGATTCAGGTTTAAGTGATTAAATGTAAGGCGTTTCATTATTATTTCTTTATTACGATAAAATCACCAGGGTAGGTAATTACACGTAATATATTTATTATGCACTAGTGCGTAATGAAATAATAAACATCCAATATTGTCATGACAACGGTTGTCAGGAAAACGAATCAAATTTTATCAATGTTTTATCAATGTTTATGTAATTATTTTTTGAAAAATTTGTGTTGAGCCAGATTTTAAGTGCGCTTCTTCAACACCTTTGGTTACATAGGCGTGATCTGTTGTTTCTTATTCGAAAAGCTGTAAATTTTTTTTTTAATTGACTAGACGTGTTTAGCACATTAAATATGAATATTTATTATTTAAATTCTTTCAACATCCCAAAATACAATCTCAACTAGAAACGGAAGGAATGGGAGAAGATGGAAGGATTGAGCAAATGGAGATAATTATACTAATTGTTTTAAATGATGATGTACATTTTGTTTTAATGTCTGAGGGAATAATATAATTGAAAGAACGAGGGCCGGTATTAAATTCCATAGTTTGGGCACTCAATCAAATAATCGCATATAGATGGAATACTTCTGAAGTTTATGTTTGTCGATTGTATTGCGCACACAATAAAGGGATATTTTAAATTTTTCTAAAAAAAACATTAAATTTGAATTTATAATATTGTAGATTGACAGTTTGCCCACATTTCTCTAATGCTAAAGAGAATCAAGCTAATCAGATAGTTCAAGATTATCAATAAACCGTATTGTCCTTCTTGGCACAGATCGTAAACATTTTACTGCTAAGTTACTGCTAACAAACACCTCTTCATACATGACGCGGGCTTCTTTGTTTAGTTGCCCAGTCCTCGGGTTGATGCTACCTTAACAGCATCCGCACCGGAGGGCACCGAAGGATGAATCTAGTTGGGTTAAACTAGATAAGCATACCAACCTCTGAGCACCTGCCGCCCTGAGTTGTATAAAACTTCCAAAAGATATGAACGAAGATTTGAACAACATTATAAATCCGAACCCGTTGAAAAAACATTGGATGAGTTAAATGCAAAAATATTGTGAACTCCCAATTCCAATATACGCTCCGCGTCTCCGTTGATAGAATCAATTAACAACTCTCTATCAGTGGTAACTGAAGTATGAGATCGAAATTTAGGAGATGCATACAATTTGCTGTCATCAGCAGAACTATGAATTGGATGTACGTTAGAAATAAGTAAAACAATAATGTATAGAATAAACAAAGTTGGTGAGAGCACAGTACCTTGAGAAAATTCAGAATTGGTTTTGAAAATATTGGATATAATACCATCTAAATTAACAGGAAATTGGCGAAATTTTCCAAATTTTAGCCCAAACCGACAAAATTGCAATGGATCTATAATTATTAGGGTCAATCTTACAACGTTTCTGTAGTTCAATGCAAGACAATGGGAAGATTCAACTATGGTTGAGTTTTCTAGGCATATACGACCTAAAATATTCGCCTTCTCGTTCGAATCGCTCACGAGAATGTTATTCAGAACTGATGTTAGAACGGAGGATCGAGTGAAATTGATCTATATTGATTTAACTAACTGAAACAAGCCAACCAGACACCCAGATGGGTGCTCGGCGAATTGTTTTCCTTTTTTTTGGATAAACGCGTCTTTGTCCTAGTCGAATCTATTTTGTATTTGCTAATATTTCTTGCTTTCAATAGGTACAAAGCGATTCACGTGTTTTACTTGAGTTACACGCATTAAATGCTTTGCGTTTATTCCTCATCGTCTCATCAACATCCCACGTGAACCAAGGCGCAGCATAAGAGACGATTAGTCGATTTGGCATAAACCGCCGCATTAGATGGGCTTGGATCCTGCTCAACACAACAAACAGTTTTCCAAGGTGTTTCTTCATTAGAAAATGTGTTTCTTCATAAGTTTGTCAGTCTTTCCCAGTCGGCACGTTTAAAATTCCATACGCGACGATGATTAGATTTAATTGGTGAGGGAGATGAAAAATGTATTACTGCTGATATTAGTAAATGGTCCGAAGGTCCAAAGGGTTGTTCAACTTTTCTCTTCGTTGTATCTGGTTCGTTTGTAAAAACAGATTCAACAAATTATTGTGTGATGTGTATTATCTCTTATTCTAGTGAGACACTATCATTTGAGTCAAACCATGGTAATTGGCGAGTATCAGTTCAGCTTGCTATTGAGAACCCTATTTGGGTCGTAGTTCTTTGTTGTGTCTTCAACAATTTTGGTATGGATTCTTTTTAAGCTCGTTTTATACGCAAGTTCGTCGATGTTACCGATGACTTGGTTATTTTTAACATTTTCACTTCGCAGTTCGCCTAATGTCTCTAGTCGTGGATAAGGTGCAATTGCAGGGATGTTTGAAACAGGCCAATGGATATTGTTTGGTTATGTTCACGGACCGGCATTATGATACATTCCTCGTGCAGGTGATCTCGGTGGTCCATCAAATGGCATCGGTTTGCGGTGCGGAAAGCTGCGTTCTGTATTATTTGTTTATTTATTATTATTATTAGTTTTACAACTTTGATTCTATAAACAAATATAAAAAATATGTTATATAGTTTTACTCTATAACTAGATGAAGTTTTTATAAAAATTCCAAATAAAAGAACTAGTTCTTCTAATCGAATGGATGAACTGGCTATTCTTTTATTCGTAAGAACTGGAGCTTATGTTTGCGGTAAGACGGTAGCCCTATAATTCTATAATCACAGATATTATTACTAACATATTATCTTAGATGTAACATTTAGTTTGGTTTCTTGTAGAACCGCGACTAGAATATCGTTATTGCACATATATTTTATTATGTCATCTATATTGTTTATGAGACCGTTGTAATTTAGATGCATTATTTTCACATCGTTTGTAGTTTCCGGAAGTGTGTTTATTCGTATTGTGTTCTGGTGCGAGCTCGTGTTTGCATGTTGACTTGATGCTTCGCAACATGGCGCTATATAGTTTTTGGTTCATTGCTTATGTGTGGCGTTGCTTATGTCTGAGCAGTTACTTACAGCTGTTACACTGCAAGGATGTAGTATTTGCCCTTAGAATGTTTTTACATATTGCACAGTGCCATGTTTTAGTTGGTCCAGGATTTCTTTCAATACCAGCCATGACGAGGAGGATTTGAAGCAGAGAGGCAGTGACAGTTGCTACTTTACCCAAAAAATGGAAGTGGCACCTTTCGTCGAAATTTTTTGATGGTCCTTGGTCGGAACTGTGTTCCGAGTACTGTGGTGTAAGCTCGTTCATCATGACAAGAATATAGTGATGAACCTGGGTTAGGTTGAAATTAAGAACTTTTATGTTGGTAAAATCAATGCAAAGCTGTTGTGTAACGACGGACTATTTCGAATTTTACTCTAAAAATAAGAATATTCATATTTAAAGAAATCTGCTAATGATTTGGTAATTTGAATCGGTTCCGGCCTTTAAATTATAACCAACATAAAAGCATTTATGTGTGCTGCAAGTCAGTCAATAATATTTTAACTTTTTATATTTTTATCAGTTAATTGCTTGATTGCGTCTTAATTATTAATACAAATTTTTGTCTTCATAAATGATGAACATTTTGTTTTGTAAAGCATAGTCATAGTATTACATCTAGATGTAGGACGGTTGTTCAATGTAGTTGTAAAGAAGTTGTTTGATGAGATGATGTGTGGAAGTGGTTGACTTGCATTATATTGAGATTTGAGAGATATGGGGAAATTATAAAGTTTTGTACGATGGAAGAGATAATAAAAGGAAACAAGAGATGAAAAATTTTAATATAAAACCTCGATCAATTGTTTGATTCGGTGATTATTCTTTAAATCTTAATCAAACTAACATGACGAGTAGTGTTAATGCCACAAATGGAAATTTATGTACAATTTAATAAATTCAACTGTGAAAAAAAATATAAATAAATTGATACAATCGATATGTTTTGTTTTATAAATTTACAAATAAGTCAAATTTAGATATGATGATAGTCTATCGATACGCGATGGTGTGCGACACTAAATTTGTATTTGGCGGATAATGTGCAATTGGGTGAAAATTACAGATATTATTTGTGAAGCACAAAGGATAACACATTAAATGGTTTGGAAGGTATACAAATAGTTCTGTGGATTGGATTAAGTTTGGATTGGATTAAGTTTGGATTGGATTAAGAGTTTCATTTGGGAGAAAACAAATAGTCATACTCAAAATGTTAGCTGTGATAAATATAATTTTGAGATTAGATTAAGAATTTAATAATATGATAAACATTTTCGGAGTGACGTGAATTATCCATTTTAATATACGATTTTTTGTAGTTACACTAACACCAAAAATAATTCACTTTAAGAATAAAAAAATAAACAAAATTGATTTGATTTTTAATTTTTATCCAATTTTTATTTTACTGTAAAATAAAATTGGATAAAGATTAAAAATCAAATCAATTTTGTTTATTTTTTTTTTATTTTTAAAGTGAATTATTTTTGGTGTTATTGTAACTACAAAAAATCATAGATTAAGAATTTGTTTTGGGAAAAAAGGTATGGAATTGGCGTTGGTTGATGTTATGACATCTGGACAAGTTGGTGAGGGTATAACGTCGCTTTAATCATGAAACAACGTATTCGCAAAAGTGTAGTTTCGAGATAATTGAGTTTAAAGATTTTTCGATTTTCTGATTTTCGTAAACTCGGCAGCACTATTGAATGAATAAAGATATTGGAAAAAAAATTTCTACCAACTAATCTTGACTAATTTCCCCACAACATATTAAAATTTCACATTGGTACCTGCTGGCTTTTCTACCTAAAAAGAGGTGAAAAGTCATTCAGGTACCTTATACGTTATTTCATATTTCATATACGTTATTTCATTTTGCATGGAAGTACGATTAAGCCTAAAATAAATTATAATTGAACTAAAGCATGATATTCTTACAATTTTATATTTAGATGAACCAGTCTATCATGTAGTCATGAATGATGCTTATACAATATTTTAGATTTACCATTTCGTGTGGCGATCGTAATGTATGTAATATATACGACAATGATTTTACCCAAGTTATTATTCTGTAGGAATTGAAATATCGTACATGCATTTACGCTGTTTCAATATTTAACCAAATTCAAATTTGCATGTACGTTAATTATCAATATATTAATTTTCACCCCCAGTTATAAAATAATTGGAAAATGTTAAAATGCCACTCTATAGACATGCTTATGGGGAATGCAGCGCACCCATTATATAATAACAACGTATATATGGCATACGTTATTTCATTATTAAGGCGACGATAATACCAACTGTTAGTTTCAATTCAATATGAGAGAAATCACAAATGTGAATGTAATAATCGAATATTGGGATATTGGTGCACTATCAATTTACAGTTGATCAACATACATAATAATAATGTAAGCTCTCTTATCTTGATTTGATTTTATATAATTTTTATGTAGGTTTCCTTTTGTATTAAATTGTTATTTTGTTATTAAATTTTTTTTTGCGGTATTCAACACTGATTTTTTGTTTTAAATTTTTTGGTCATAAATAAGAGATTTTCCAGGCAGGACTCCCGTATAATTGTATATAAAAGTCCAATCGTTTCAATTGGTTCACTCTGGTCATTTTGTTGAGACAGAGAGTTACCTTTTGACATTCGTATAGTTGCTGAATATCGGTCAGGCCTAAATTCCCCACTCAACACAATACAATAAGATATGGGTGCCTCTGTCACAATAGCACGATAGCAGTTTTCATACAACAGCAGCACGTAACGAAAAAACAACGAAATTGGAGATACAAAAGAAGAGACAAACTGAATTAAAGATCACAATGATAGGGTTAGTTTAAGTTAAAGATAAGAAAAACGGATGAAATTTTTACTGCCAATAATTTAAACGAAATTCTATCTTTCCTGTTACCAGGCAATAGAAAAAAAATATAATAGAAAATAATAAATGTATAACTTTAAAGCAATAAAACTTAAAATTTTACCTGGCTACCACATGATGGCAACTGAATATACAAAACAAACATACAAATCTTTAAACAAAAACCGATCACACCCATTAGTTTTATTCAACTCCACAGCTCTGGAAACAAAATGTTCTGGATATATATTGAGCTAATATCCATCAATTAATGCTAACCGATTTAAATATTTCGCCCTCTGGGGAAAAACAATTCAGAGAAATTTTTAATAAGGCTAGAGTTCGCTACATACCAGCTGGCAGAATTCAAAAACTTAAACCAAACTTTTCACAAGAAGCGTGTGTGCTTTCTAATCAAAGAGATGACATCCGTAAAGCAGATCCAGCCGACTCCAGAATTCCGGACCTGAACAAGCAAATTAACACATTGGTCACGGACCATAAAAGAAATAAATGGAGCGAGTTAGTGAGTAAATCAAACCTGGGTACTATTAAGTCTTTGGAAAGTCATTAAGGGCCTAACTCATCCTCGACAACCACAAAATAATTGCATGATCTCCTGACGATATCCCCATTGAAAACCACAGGAAATGCGCAAACAAATTTAACATCCAGTTGACAGAAACGCAGCGTAAACACGAGAAAGAGACCACATCAGTGTTAAGACACATGCGCAAACTTAACACTGACAACTTGGAATCATGCTCAAACACATCGGACCCAAAGGATTAAACTTCCTCACTACTACACTTAATACATCTCTAAATACTCTTCAGATACCAAATATCTGGAAAACGGCCAGAATCACCCCTATTTTGAAACCAGGAAAGGGAGTGTTACAGACCAATATCCATCCTTTCATCGGTCGCAAAACTCATCGAAGCACTTCTGGTCCCCCAGCTGACAAGATTCTGCAATTTGGCGCCACACCAACATGGTTTCCGGCGAGCACACAGTACAACCACCGCGCTACACAGAATACAAAACCAGATCAGTGATGGTCTGAATCGAAAACAACCGTGCGCTAGAACAATTTTAGTTGCACTTGACCTGTCAAAAGCATTCGACACAGTGTCGCACGCTGCTCTATTGGATGATATCTTCAAAACTAATATGCCAGGTTTAATGAAGCGCTGGTTGTGCAATTACCTCAGAGGCCGCCAAACATATGTTGAGTTTCGTAACTGCAAGTCCAAAATGAGAGTGCTAAAACAAGGAGTTCCTCAAGGCGGAGTTCTCTCACCGTCATTCAACCTCTACTTAAGCAGTTTGCTTACTAAACCAGAAGGAATAACTATCGTGTCATATGCAGACGACTGCACAGTGCTTGCAACAGGAAATAACCCGCAACAACTCACAAATATCCTGAATACTTACCTTAATATTCTGAATGATTGGTTTAAAAGCAGAAAACTAAAACTTTTCACTGAAAAGTCTACTTCTACACTTTTCACCACATGGACGAAGTAGGTAAATTCAACACTAAACATCTGCAAGACAACATACTTACTCCTACAATAAAAAATCCGAGACTGTTGGGTGTAACATTCGACCCACTAGGCTTAAATTCAATGCTCATGCACAACAAATAAACTCAAGAGTCAAGATTGAAAAACAGGAATAACGCATTGAAAGCACGAGCGGGTAGTTCATGGGGCAAAGATAAAAACACGATCATAACAACATACAAAGCAACAGGAAGACCTATTTTAAATTATACTGCACCCATATGGACCCCCCCAAGTTGCCAACACTCACTGGAATAAGTTACAAACAACACAAAATGCTGCCTTGCGAACCGCAATCGGATGTCACCTGATGGCCCACCGTGATCACTTACACGAGGAATGTAACATATTGCCGGTCCGTGAACATAATGAAATGCTAACCAAACAATATCTATTGGCCTGTCACAAAGAGTAACATCCTTGCAATGACATTTTAACTACGATCGAACCACCTAGAGACATAAGGAAGACAACAAGATGCTTTCTGCAAGATGTCAGAGATAGCCAAAGTACTGGTAACATCGACATATGTACATATAGAACTGGCTTAAAAACACCACACCAAAACGGTTGAAAATGCAATAAGAAACTATATTCCAAATCGTGTTCTAAATAGAAAGCCGCCAAAAGTCGCTGCCGAAGAGGTCCAATTGCCCCGTAGCACCAGATCCATCTTAGCTCAACTATGATCCGGTTGGTCACGCATTCTAAACAACTACATGAGCAGAGTTGAACCTGAAATTATTGACAAGTGTCCCGCATGTGAGGGCACGCCACACGATGTAGACCACCGATTTAATTGTCCTGTAAATATAACTAACTTGACGAAGGAAGATTTGTGGTACCGCCCAAGGGCAGTAGCAGAGTTCCTGAACCCGGACATGGAGCCGGAGGATTTGAACCAAACACGTCGCTACAACAACAGGCAAACCATCAATTAAATTCAGTTGTCCTGAATTGTTATATAACGACACAGAAAACATATTGTTTTGTATTGCTGTCCTAAAGATCACAAGCTTAACATTTTTCTTATGACAATTCAAATTGATATCTAAATTTACAGAAACTTCTAAAATGGTTTACATACAATGGTTTAATTACAAAACGTTAAACACAAATACGCAATATAAATACGCAACAGATATTTATAAAATAAATAATTTACCTTTACAAAATAAATATTTTCACAACACTAATTTTCACACTAAAATATTTGACTGAACGAATAACTGTATTATATATCCGTTTGTTGAACCGCAAACAATTTTTATAAATTCGACTTGATTTTCGTTTCGTCAAAATTGTACAGTTAAATTTTTGATTTCTATAGGTTGGTATTAATTCTTTTGTTAAAATTTTTCACTATACAATCAAGCCATCATTCAAAAGATTTCAGTTCCAACAGTCACTATTAAGGAATAATTTATCCTTTTAAGTGTATTAAACGTTATTGGTTTATTTAAATATTGTCTATTATAATTTATTTCATTAAAAAATAAGTAAGTAATTCTATTATTAATAGATTTTGTGTTATTTATTATAGTAAAATAATAAAACATAGTTAATGCTATGCCGGTTCCATGTGTCCATAAAATAATTTGATATATGCAATATCGGCTTTAGATTATTTTGATTGCCACATTTAATTATATTGACTGAATTGTTGTTCTTGCATTTAAATTTGACTTTTGTTAAATATTTTTCAATTATTTTAGCAAAACATGTCTGAGAATATCAACGCTAATAGATTAGCGCTCTACAAGAATCATGCGAAACATAACCAGGTAACATAAGTTAATCATTATTTTAATTGTAGTATTCATAAAACTAAACTTATTATTATTGTGTATATCTTTGTATCAATGTCCCGTTATAAACAATCCAACGGGTTTGCTAAAATTCTACTAAACTTAGGAATAACTTATCTGAAGTTATAAATTATTATTCAATTACTTTGAATAGGATTCTTTGCGTCAACGGCGTCATGATGTAACTGTCGAGTTAAGAAAAAACAAAAAGGATGATCAACTTTTTAAACGTCGGAACATAAATGATATGGATCCTACATCTCCATTGCAAGAAAATAATGGACAATCTCCCGCTACATTATCAATTGAAGAAATTGTAGAAGGTATGTGGAGTAAAGATCCCAAGCAACAATTTTTGGCAACTCAATCTACACGTAAAATTTTGAGTCGCGAACGTAATCCTCCCATTGATTTAATTATTAATCATGGTATTGTACCGATATGCGTAAAGTTTTTGGAGAATTTCGATTATCCTGAGTTGCAATTTGAGGCAACATGGACTCTTACTAATTTAGCGTCCGGAACATCAGAACAAACTAAAACCGTAGTTGATGCAGGTGGTATTCCTCGTTTGATAACATTACTTAATTCGCCTGCATTGAATGTTGCTGATCAAGCTGTTTGGGCTTTGGGTAATATTGCTGGCGATGGCCCACCAACCCGTGATCTTGTTTTAAATCATGGCGTCGTTGATTTGCTGATTCAATTACTTCAAAGAGAAATTCCGGTAAGTATTTTGTTAATATTAGTTTTAAGTTAAATCTAAATAAATTTTAAACTTTTTCTAGCTTTCATTTCAACAAAATGTTGTATGGTTAGTATCAAATTTATGTAGAAATAAAAATCCTCATCCACCATTTGAAAAAATCAGTCCAATGCTTCCGATACTTGCACAGCATATTCTTCATCATGATACTGCAGTGTTGTCAGATGTATGTTGGGCGCTCTCTTATATTTCTGATGAAGATAATGAAAAGATTGGTGCTATTATTGAAACTGGGATATTACCACCATTAGTAAAACTATTGGAACATACAGACCCGAGCGTCGTAACTCCAGCATTGAGAACGGTTGGAAATATTGTAACAGGCACTGATTTGCAGACTGATGAGGTCATTGCAGCAGGAGCTTTACCATTATTAAAGAAACTTTTGGGAAGCAGCAAATCAAATTTTGTTAAAGAAGCCGCATGGGCGATTAGTAATATAGCAGCTGGTAATCGGGGCCAAATACAAGCGTTACTGAATGAAAACCTGTTCTCATATATTATACAAGTATTAACCGATGGTGATTTTCGTGCTCAAAAAGAGGCTGCCTGGGTTCTAACAAATATATCAACAGGAGGATCATACCAACAAATCGCAGAAATTTTGAATTTAAATCCATTAGAACCATTCTGTAATTTACTAGAATGCAAAGATCCTCGCGTAATCAAAGTAGTATTAAATGGAATTGAAAATATTTTTCAAATGTTTGAAAAAGAAGGCGATCTCGATGCTTTGTGTATTAAGATTGAGTCAATCGGAGCTTTAGATAAATTAGAAAATTTACAAAATCATGAAAACGAAGAAATTTATAAAAAAGCATATGCAATCGTTGATAAGTATTTCAGTGTGGTAAGTAAAATAAACTATATTTAAATTATCATGATTTTACATGTAGTTTTATTCCAGGAAGCTGTAGATGGTCCAGTTGATCAAAATGGTCAGATAGCATTTGACGCAGTAAATAGCAATACTAATAACGGATTTAGTTTTTAATGTCTTATATTTTACTGAATTTAATATTAATTATACAGCGTTTTTTTAAGAATCTAAGTTTAGGAATTGTATCGAATAAAATTATTATATCGCATTAATATTATGTTTTAATTAAATCGACAACAATATGGTCTACCTAGTGGTATTATTCTTTAAAATGCATAAATATTAAATATAAAAACATTTTGGATTGTTGCAAAACCCCCGATATATCATAGCCATTCCATTTCACGCCATTTGCAATAAACAATGAACATTGCCATATGCAAAAAATTGAATTAGTGTTTTTGATTAAATATTTTTGAATTTTTTTTATATGGAGTTTCATTTTTCCAGATGGCGTTATGAGCGTTATGGCGATTTTTTGAATTTTTTTTATATTGAGTTTTAATTTCAAAATGGCGCTACAAGTTCACGATTTTTATTGTGCTAAAAAATGTAGATGGCTTCTATACCGGGGGTTTTGATTGTTGACATTGATAATGGCTTAAGTAAATGCTCTACATATATGTAGAGCATTTTGCATAAAAGAAACTGAAAACACTTCTTCGAAGTTGAAAATAAAGATGACACTATAAATTGTTTTTGTTCTTTTTACAAAATACCACCATTTTAAATTCAGATAATAAACGTCACTTCAAGAACAGCTGTAAAACGTGAAATTTTAATTTTAAAATAGTTTTTGTTACATTTAGTCAAAAAACGATATGAAATAAGAAAATTTAAAGTTAATAGTTATAGTTTACATTAAATATGAGTTATTGTTTACGTTTTCATTTTAAATCTTTCATTTCATAATATGTAATTGTTGATCTTTATTTATTTTTGATATAATTATGATAAAAAGAGTTGTTTTGATAAGTTGAAATATTATGGGATTGTTCTGCGTAGAACTATAATGACGCAAAGCATGTCAAACTCTATTGATGAAAATGGAGGTAAAAAAGGTCGGGAAACCATTCATTCGGGGCAATTTATGGTATCACATTTCGAACCAGAAACAAAAGAGGATGATGATGAAAAAATTCCGATACCAGATCCGTACGAGGAAAACGATGAAATTGAAACAATTAAACATTCAATTATTTCAACCAATGTTCAAAAATATAGCCCAAAGCCAAATAGCCACCAGCTGATGATTGAAACATCGTTATCAAAATTATTTAACTGTATGCAAGTGACCTACAAGTAAGTCATATTTTTTTACATCTATTGATGATAGTATATGTATTAATTTCTATAAAAAAAACTTTTGCCAAAGCTTTCAGGTTTTTATATTAATACATATTTCAAAATATTAAGACTATCATTTGTTTAAATTTAAATAATTTTTTATGCTCTATATTTCTGTTTCTCGATTTTGATATATTTAACGGTATCGTTAAAGTATGAAAATGAATATATCATTTTTTTATTGTTTACATTCTATTTGTTGAAAACAACGTGGTTATATTTTTGTTTGTGTAATCATTTTAAGATAGCGTATATAATTTAATAAACTTATCTAGATGTATTTATCCTATAATTGTTCAGGATATTACTATATTTTAGATTATTGTATTGTAGGCATCGTAAATATTTTGCCAGCTTGGAATGAAAACAACTATGTAAGTATTATTTGTATGATTAAAAATAGGCTGACCAACCGTCCCGGATTTAAGTCTGCCGTCCAGCATTGAAAATGTCCCGGAATATTAAAAAAGTGCCGAATTGTTCCGTTTTCCTAGCACCAATTACCATACAATATATCTTATGAGATATTAAAAAAAATTCCAATAAAATTTGATTTTGAAAATTGCATAAGTTTGACTCGTCGACTTCTTGGCGCAAGCAAAACAAGATGGTTGGCGGTTAGGCTCCCAATAGAAAGAATGTTGCAATAATTTCAACGTTTAAAGTCATACTTTTTATCCTGGTGCAGAAGAAACAAATTAAGCTTGTCGAAGCAAAAACATGTTATGCTACAGCTAAAGGCAAGTACGACAGAGCTGGACCACCAACCATTAAGGTAAAGGAAAAACAATCAAAATGGTCAGCTCAACCAGATACCTTGGTGTTGACGTCATTATCCATGTCATTATCCACGAATATGCTAAAAATCCAAGTCGCTCTTCCACAGCTTCACAAGGTTATCTCATGAATGGTGGGGTCTTGATAGAAATATACTACATCTTATTTATAAGATCGTAGTGGAATCTATTATGTCGTACTGCTCAGCTGGTTGGTATGAGCGGACTAACGTTAAGCATAATGCACAGATACTAAGCGCTCAAAGAAATATGTTACTCCGCATGATGCGAGGTTACAGATCCAATTCTACAACCCCGACTCAGGTCATTACGGACACAATCCCAAATTATACAGCCGTGCTGTCAACACAAACAGCAGAGTTGAAAAAAAGCAAATAAAAAAGGGATTGCACCAGGAGACCCTCAATGAATGGAAGGCACGTTGGTAGGTCTCAGACACGAGAAGGTATACGTTTTTTTTTTATCAGCGATTCAACTTTTGCTTTAGGCACGAATAAGGTAGTTCTGACAGGTCCTATGGTCCAGTTTATAACTGAACACGGCAAATTTAGAGAGTACTTGAAGCGTGTTGATGTTACGGACAATGCTTTATGCACAACATGTGATGTGGATGATAAGCATTACATGTTTTTCTGGATTGCACTAATTACTTGAAAATGAATTTGACGGTTGTTTAGCAGCAGATACACTTAGTAGGGTTTCTAAATATCCGACCTATTTGATTATCCGGCTATCGAATACATAAAAAATAAATTATCCGGATAATCCGGATATCCGGATAATTAAAACAAATAATAAGACATGCTTTTTATTTTGCGGTATTTAATTCATTTATGCATATTTTTTGTATATCTATATTAATTCATATTTATACATAGTCACAAAATAACAAAAATACTAACAAATCATAAAATAACAATAAAAAATTGAATTAATCATAAATTTAACGAAGTTATTGATTCATTTTTAAAAACGCATATGTTAGAAAAATTATTGCATTAAATGTTGTTCGAAATTGAGTCGAGTTCTAATTTTTGTCCTGGTGAGACCAGCAATTGAAAATACGCGCTCTGTTGCAGTCCAGATAGGTTAATATATGTTAATAATGCGCGATATGGAATTTTTAAATTGTCTGTCATTTTTTATTATAATTATTTAAATAAACGAAATCTTTTTTCACCAATGTGGAACTTTCTTCATTCTGCTTCTCAACATGATTATAATTGAAGGATTTGCATTCTCAAGTTGTTTCTGCAGTGACGATATCTTACAAACTTCACTACTTAGACTTTCTTCATCCTTACTTTCAATAGTAATTTCTTCAGTGACTTCTTCAGAGTCATCATAATCACAGGTGGATGTATTCTTCTAGAAATTTCTACCGCCAATGCAATAGAGGCACCATTTGTAACATAATGAAAATATTTATTGGAATGTGCCATATTGCCTGTTTGTAAAAAGATCAACATAGTCATAGGGAATTTATCACGACGTTCATCCATTCGACTTTTTATCTGTTTAATTAACTTTTTTGAAAAATTCGTTCCACATTCTTCTAACTTTTTGAAAACAACTTTGTAAACCCCTCCAGCAGTCAAAAGCGTCCCTGAATTTTCGCTTAATTCTTTTACAGCTTTTTCCAGTGGAAATAAAAGATCTAACAACTCTCTTTTTTTATACCATAAAGTTTTAAAATATTTTTCGTTACAGTAGAGAAATTTTTATGCATGACAAAGCCATTACTTCGGACATATCTATGATTCCACTATAGCATTCATTGAAAACTCATCTTCTGTCACACATCGAGACAAAATTTCATACGTTTCATTTTAAGAATTTTAAAATTCCACCCTCATCGGAATCACTTTTAAGTTTTTTTGATGTAGATGGTTCATGAATTTTATCGATTTAAGTTAAAGTTGAAGCTGAATTTACGATTATTTTATGAACTTTTAAATGATTTATCCTTTACATCCAATTTGTTTACTGCAATGCATAACAGAAAGCAACATTTTTTTAATTTTTTTTTAAATGATTCCAAACTTCAGAGCGTTTTGACGATGTATAGCCAGTGCTTTTAAAAATTTTAAATCTGTTTGTTGTTAAATAAACTTACTAATATAGTTATAATTTACTGTATTTATGAAGCAGATGCAAAATATATAAATTATTAAAATATTAAAAAATATTAAAAAGAATTCTCTGCTCTAATAATCTTTAAAAAACTAGCGCACTTCAGATTTTATTGGCGGGCTGCATGTATTTAAAACATTAGTTTTTTTTAATCAACATCAAATAAATATTTGTAACAACCCTTTACACTGCAGATTCACGAAGTGTGTCATAAAATATTCAAAGATTACAGTTTTCATAACATTGAAGTTGTAAATAAATTTTTAACTTACTGTCACTTCACTGCACTAATAAACTTTGCAACGCAGCTTAAATATTTATTTTTAACTTTGAAACGCAATTTGATTATTTTCTTTACAAAATAGAGGTTTTTTTAATATCCGGATAATTACAAAAAAGTATCCGGATAGTCGAATATTGAAAATTGGGTCGAATAATCCGGATAGTTCGATATCCGGATATCCGGATTAGAAACCCTAACACTTAGTATACTGCTGAACACAAAAAATATGATCGCGCTTAAACAATTTTGCATTGAAGCTCATGAACTGCTCCAATCAGTTAAATAAATCACGTCTAAGCCTTCAGGTTAAACTACTTTCTGACATACTTAGATAGTACAACATACAGTTGCTCTGTATGTAAACCATCAACCTTCACGAGGGTAGGGATCGAAACGAGCAACTAAATAAATTTGACTGAGGTAATAATATATAACTATTTTACTTTTTGATGACAAATAAACGTTTTAGACACAGTTGACTCGGTCGTTCGATGGTTGAGCTTATGAAAAACCCTGTAAAAGCTTTTTGAACTTAAAACAGAGGTGCTTGCACTAAAGAGCGTGGTGGTGTGAAAAATGCCAAGAACCATTCAAGTTTTTTTTTATGAGAAGCCTGGGCCTTGGCTTTTCTTTCTACATAATCAATCAATCAATCAAGTTTTCATAACGCTGTAAAACGTGTTGAATAAGAAAAATACTGCAGTGGAAGTTTCAGAAGATATACGTGATCTCATTGTGAAGTGTTAAGCATGAACCGACCACGAATTCCTTTCCTGGGGCTGTAATTCGAGAGTGGTTTATTGGCCATGTCCTAAATTTTTACTATGATTGTGTGGAATATTGAAAGCTTTGAAGCACTCAACTTTCAGAGATTTGTCATTTTAAATGAATTATTAAACTCATTAGTGATGTTAAATGGAGCGACATCGAATCGAAAAAATCATGTCAATGTGTTCGTAAATATTTTGATATTAACGAAATTACCGAAATGGAAAATAATTCATCCCATGATTTGACGTATCTTAAACAGTATGTAAACAATGAAAAACCAGCAGAATGGTCCAACAGCAACTTGAGTATTGAGACAAAATTGGCCGACCATAAAAAAAAAATAAAAAAATATCCAAAAATATCCTAATATTAGAAAGAGAGAGAGAAAGAGA
>OY856186.1:120924388-121029090 GCA_963693315.1 Diogma glabrata | reverse complement strand
TTATAAAAAAGCGCAGCACGAACGATGCTATCAAAAGCTGCCCGAAAATCTACGAAGAATGCATAAACTCTACCTTTTTTGGCTAATAGCTTTAAACGAATTATACAAGCTAATGAGTATATGCAATCTACTGTCGAGTAACCACGCCTGAAACCTGCCTGAAATTCATTTAAAATCGTGTTATCCTGAACCCATTTTTCCAGTCGAGCTAAAAGTATTCCTGCGAATAACTTTCCACATGTATTCATAAACGATATACCCCTATAATTTACCGCATCATTTGTATTACCTTTTTTGTAGATGGGGAATATTATCGATTTTTTGAATGATTCTGGATTTTTGCGTTCTCGAAAATAATATTAAAACATTTTGTAAGTTTCTCTATGTATGCCGCTGGACAATTTTTGTAGAATTCATACGGAATTCTGTCAAGACCCGCAGCCTTATTGTCCTTAGCACGCTCCAGCACTAATTCGACTTCATAATTTTGAATTTCTCGGTCAAGTTCTTCGACAATAATTTCAGACTCTGCGTACATGATCCGGCTTGCTGTTATTTGCGGATTTAATAATTTGTAAAAATAAAAAACGCATATAGAACATATTGACAAATACCCATAAAGTCATTATACAGAAATATACCAATATGGCTTTTTTGGTCCCGGATTGGCTAAAATTTATATTGGTCACCTTAATTAAAAATCCACTTAATTGAAAGCGTCTTATTAAGACAGGGTTAATATGAGCCGCAATCCCCAATGTATGAGTTGAAATTTAAAGCATTCACATTTTTTAACCATCGTCACTGCAATTTTATTCCAAGAGTTTCACAAATAAAACCTAAAGGTGTGTTGCTTATGGTAGACATATGAATGGAAGCTGCTTCGAAAAAAAGAATAACCTCAGCATTTTGTATGCGCTTTTGTAATATGTTATATGACCAGTGCATATTAGATTCAAGGAGGACGGGTAAGGTTTTGGATTAGGTTCAATACGGTTGGTAGCCCAGTCCTCACCACCCAGTTCCACGCTATTCGAATCCATATTACCAATATTCATCCGGTTATAGATAGTGCGTACAATAAAATATTTCATTCTGACTCGAAAAAGAATATGGTAGAATTTTTTTGCCAGCGAACACAAAATTTGTTTGTTATGCGCATATTGTTTGCACATGCGCATGCACATGCGAATGCGCATGCACATGCGCATATTGTTTGCACATTCAGTGTCTCGATTAAAATATTAAAAAAAACTATTGGGGTCCCATTGAAATGGACAAAAAAAACGCATAAAATTAATAAATTACTATTGAAATTCAACCAATTATAATAGAAAACCAAAAACAAGCAAAAATATTAATGATTTTGTAGGCAATGTAACAAAATTTTGATAATTAAAAATAATTATAATAAAAATAACGATGCCTATGGAAACAAATTTCACAACAAACAAATGGTACGAACTAGAAGCAGAAATTTAACTAATATAATTGTTTTGAAAACAAATTTATCCCAAAATAAATAATACATCTCTGTTATACTTTTTGTCTCATCTTTTATCTCTTGCTGCGTCGTATCTGTCAAAAATTTACTGGCAAAAAAATTCTACTTTAGTACAGGAGCAAAAAAAATGTGCAGCACGATTTTCTCATTTTCACAATTTCAGTTAACACAGTAATCAGGGAAGGAGATATAATTCTCTAGATGGTCAGGTTTTCGTCCCATAAGCACTTGAAACTCAGTTCCGTCAGTCAGAATAATTCCGACGAAAAGTGGAGCTCCGTTGTGTCGTTTTTCGGTAAAAAAGCAGCTGTCACTGTCCTCACAGCTTCAATATCTCCTCGTCATAGCTGGTATTGAAAGAAATCGTGGACCAACAAAAACGTGGCATTGTGCAATATGTAAAATCATATAAAATAGAAAATACAATATCCAGCCAGTGTAACATCTGTAAGGAATCGTGCCACCTTAAGAACTGCTCAAGGTTTACCACACATAAGCTATGAACTCAAAGTTGCATAGCACCTTGTAGTCGAACATCCAGTAAACATATCAACACAAGCTCGCAGCAAAATACAATGCCGATAAACACGCATCTGGACCTCCCAAATGGTGTGAAAATTATACAATTATACTGTATAAAAGGTCACACAAACAAGATCGATGATATAATAAACTTTATCCTTTTCCAACTATTATTATTGTTACCTTTTTCGAACCTTACTTCAAACGTACCTCCCAAATCTCTTCCTGGATTCGATCACTGATTAGTAAGCAAAAACACCCAGGTTTTAAGTATTGAACGCCTTAATTGTTCCACAACAACAGAAAATAATACAGCAAAAAATATTGCTATCTAAAATTTTCTTCCAACAGCATCGAAACTCCAACAGTTGATTATAGAAACTTCCAGTTCACCGCTTTCAAAATAATACACAAAGTATTTCTGGTTAATACAACTTAAAACTTTATTAACGACTAGCAGCACCCGGCGTACGTTGCTACGCCTAAAAAAAGTTTGTGTGCAGAAAATAATAATAATCAGAATAATATCATTATTAAATCCAGACTTATATACTAATCTAAACCAGTCAAATTACTTCATTTGTTGACATATTTGCATATATTTTACCGATTTCTTTAAATAACCTACATTGTTTGTTGTTTTTGAAATTAATGGGGACGCCTATTTTTCTTAATAAGTAAAACACTTTCAACCTGTAGCTTTGATATTATTGTTCATAATCCTATTCTTCAATTCAACGGTTCCATTGCAAAAACTTGCTGCATCAATGTTTATAAAAAGAGGAAAAGAAACGCCCATATTCTATATTTTGAACATGTATAACATGTATATATATATATAAACCAAATGAAATATGTATTACATATGTATATACACCAAACCAAGAACATGTTTGTTGTAAATTAGAAATATTATTTGCAACGTAATGTGTTGGATGCATATAATTGTATGTATATAATAAATATATAAATGTATATAATTTAGATCTAAATGAATTTGTTTGTCAACTTTAATTTTCCATTTGAATGGTAATTCTGTTTTGCGGAAAAAAAATCGATCAAAGATAACTGAGTGAAAGTTGAATAAAGCCAAGTATAAAATATAATATACATTTAGGCATACATTTAACCATTAGGAAAATTAAAATTATTAATTAAAAAAAACTAAATTAAATGTTAAAATTTCGGCTCCGAGGTGCATTAGTACCTGTTAATGGCCTTCTCCTGGCAAATTTTCAGACTCCTGTGTGCTACAGATTTCTCTGGAGAGCGCACGCAGACAGACAAACACTTTGTTTTATTATTATAGATTAAAATAAACCCTTCCCTCTATTTACACAGTTTTATGTACACGATACGGCGTTTCGATTACAATTAATTTTTCTACCATACGAATACCTGCTTAACCCCTTGTGCATCAATCACGAGTCTGACTCGTGGACATTTATTTTGCTTTGTGAAACAATCACGAGTCTGACTCGTAGAAATTTATTTTACTTTCTAAGACAATCACGAGTTAGACTCGTGATAACAAAATAAATTAAATTCATGGAATCACTTGACTTCATTTCAAAACTGTGATCGAACGAATGAACCGATTTTAATGAATTTTTTTTTTGTTTAAAAGGTACATAGTGACGCCTTATGAAAATATTACTTTAACAAAAAATATTCATATTTTTAGATGATTTTTTAAAATTTTATTTGTTCAAACATGTGATTTCAAAAAGTATCGTTTTCTTCTCTTTCATAAATATATATATAAAATGGTGGAATCAATATGGCAGCTACAGGCTTACGGCCTCACTCTGAAAGTATAGAAATTTGGCTACCAACACAAATTTAAAATATCAACAGATGTGTTGTTTTACTTAGAATGTTGATAATTATAAGTAGTTTCAACTTCCGAGTGGTGTTAAATTTTTTATTCAAAATGGCGGCTCGTAAATATAAAAATATAAAATTAAAAAAAAAAAACAAATAACAGATCTCCCGTTTTTATATTTTCTTCCATAATTTAGAATATTCATTAACCTTTTACAAAAAACCTGGAAAATTGCACTTTGGAGATGTTTTTTGGAAATTATAGAAGTTTTGTCTATAATTTCCATAACAATCTTTCGGTATATATTAGCCGATTTTTTTTTAAAATAATTTTCTACAAAAAACTTCAAAATAAATAAATAAAAAAATAAATAAATAAATTAATAAATAAATAAATAAAAATAAATAAAAAAAATAAATATATATAAATAAATAAATAAAAATAAATAAATGAATAATAATAAATAAATGAAAAAATAGATAAAAATTATTAAAATAAATAAAAATAAATAAATAAATAAAAATAAATAAAAACATATAAAAATAAATAAATAAATAAAAAAATAAAAATAAATAAATAAATAAATAAATAAATAAATAGAAAAATAAATAAATAAATTAATAAATAAATAAATAAATATAAATAAATAAAAATAAATAAAATTAAATAAAAATAAATAAAAATAAATAAAAAAATAAAAATAAATAACATAAATGAAAAAAATTAAAATTTATAAATAAATAAATAAAAATATATAAATGAATAAAAATAAATAAAAATTAATAAAAATTATTAAAATAAATAAAAATAAGTAAAAATTATTAAAATAAATAAAAATAAATAAATAAATAAAAACAAATAAAAATATATAAAAATAAATAAATAAATAAAAAAAATAAAAAATAAATAAATAAATAAATAAATAAAAAAGTAAATAAATTAATTAATAACTAAATAAATAAATAAATAAATCAATAAATAAATAAATCAATAAATAAATAAATCAATAAATAAATAAATAAATAAATAAATAAATAAATAAATAAATAAATAAATAAATAAATAATTAAACAAATAAATAAATAAATAGATAAATAAATAACTAAATAAATAAAGAAATAAATAAATACGCAAGTAAGTAGGCAAGTAAGTAAATAAAAAAATAAATAAATAAATAAATAAATAAATAAATAAATAAATAAATAAATAAAAATAAATAAAAATAAATAAATAAAAATAAATAAACTACCAACATTTTTCGTCCAAGAACGCATATGTTGATATTTAAAATTTGTGCTGGCAATTCTAAATTGCTATACTCTCAGAATGAGGCCGTAAGCCTATATCCGCCATATTTATTCCACCATTTTGAATTTTGAAAAGGGGCACACGACATTGGAAACAAGAGACAATAAGCTACAATTTTTGCCCATAAACCTTCTGAAAAACCTAAATCATTCTGAAGAGCAGGGGGTCTCCGAGTTGCAAAGAATGTCTCATATATATAGTTATTACTTAATTCAAATAAATAAGTAATCATTTCAAACACATAATTTATTTTAACACATAAAACTATATGTTTTATGTATTAAAATTTAGTACCTTTAAAACAAAAAAAGTTCAATAGAATCCCTGCACTAGTTTTTAGTAAATCTAAATTTACAGTAAAATAAATCTTTCAAACATAAAAAAACAAAAGAAAAAATTAAGATTTTTTTTTAAATCGCAAGGTTTAAAATCTTAAAACTAATATAAAATATAATTTTTTTATCAGTATAGTACTTTATCAGTAAAGTAGCTTAACTTAAGTACCTTTCATTCCAATTAAGTACCTACTTAAGTACCTTTCAAACAAAAAAAAATTATTAAAATCGGTTCACCCGTTCAAGCACAATTTAACTTTTAACTTCCATGTTCCTTAAAAAAGTTCGAGCCACCCTGTAGCTTAGAACTAGTGAGAAAACAAAAAAATAAAAAACACGTGTTAGTTTTTTTTTATTATATTAACGATCATCAAAGTTTCAAGAAAATCGGAGCATTTTTTTAAAAGAATTATTTTCGGCACAAAATTTTTCAAACAAATAGTTCAACCAAACATAAATTTTTTTAAACAAATAAAACCTTAAGGGGTTAAATACTAAATTCCGTACAGTTCTCGAAAAATCGATCAACCGATCGTTATTCTAAACATCTTTAATCCAAAATGTTCCATAAACAAAATAACAAATAATGTTTGTCACCTAACTGTAAAAAAATGTTTAGAAAACAAATCCAAAAAATTTTTTTTTTTTTTACCTTTCCAAGAAAAACAACACCAATTCTATGTGTTTTATAATTGATGATGACAAAAGTTATAAATTTGAATTCATAATTTTGTACAGGTTACCTTGACTTATGTTGAATTGAATAGAATTTTATGTTATACTAGGGGCTATCCCGCGGGCTCTTATGAGTGTGAGTTCGAATCCTGGCACGAAACACAAAAAAATTTTTCCAAAGGAATTTTAGAGAAAATGAAAAATTATTTCGAATTACAAAATTCAAGTGACTTCCAATATGTACTTAAGTTTAATTGTTCACAAAAACCCCTCCAAATTAAAATTCTCCTAAAGTTGTATATATTTCCTAACCAAAAATATAGCAATAAATTGACCTTGAGTCAGATATTAGTTTCGCATTGATTGACAACAATCAATAACGACTCTACACTTGTGACTTAGGATGTTGATTAGAATGTTGACGAAATATTCTATCATCCTATGAATTCATACATCGTAATTTCTAGAAATTAAATACAAAAAATCCCAAAGAAATGCAATTACTTCGGTCTGAAAGACTTAAGTATTACATTCATGAGCTCAAAGTGAAATTCTTACTCCCACTTTTTTTGGCATTTCTCGACGTTTTAGGACCTACTGATTCTAAAAAAGCAAAAAAAATGTATGTCTGTCTGTCGGTCGGCCGGCCGTCACAACCTACGAAATCTAGAAAACCGCTGGACGGATTTGAAAATCTTTTTTTCTAAAAATAGGTTTACTCAATGGGAAGAGCCGAAAGGACGATGTGTTCGATAACTGTACCGGAAATGTGTCAAAACAAGGAAATTTGCATATTTTTTGCTTAAAAAACATTTTAGGTGATTACGAGTAGGAACATTGAATTTGGAGAAATCTTGATGGTCGTGATTGGTATGGGTGACCAAAATCTAGATTATTGCATTATAAGTTTGTCAAAAAATGTTGTCAAGTGTGTCAAAAGAAAGATTTGATACTGTGTATGTTTAATGGGTGATTAATAACAGCACCAATAGATTTGTAGATATATATTATTTATTTATGTGTTCACAAAACAGAATACAAGTTTTCTTGAATTTTGAAATCTTATGCACTAATACTGGCGTTTATAATTAATGTATAAAAAAAGGAATAATTCGAATATACTTTTAAATACAGAAAAGCTATTTACTGTGTAAGCAGCGAAAACGAAATAAAAAATTTTTTCAGGAAAAAGATCACTTTACCGCCAACCAAAATGACAAAACAAAACCATTGAACTAAATTTGATGTTCGAAAGTCGAATTGATAAAATAAATTAATTACTTAATTTATCGTATCGGTGGCGTGAATATGATTAAGTAGCAGATGGTTCATGTCATGAGTATGGTCGTTAACTGATCGTGTAATCGTTTAAGTTTTTGTAGTGATTGTTTATATAGATTTAAATATATTTACCACTACAGTACCCCGCTCGTAGATAAAAGCTCCCGCTTAGTTTGTCTGTTCGAAATGAACAGCTTTGTGTCTTCGAGAACCTGGTGAACGATCAACTGAACACAAGATACCATACGCTGGCTACAATCTGTCGATCGAGACAGATTGTTGTTTGCCTTTGATGTCGATAACGAAATGTTTTCGTAGACGTCGTATGATTCTGTATGGACCTTCATATGGGGTTTGTAGACCAATACGTACTCTATCAACCCTAACGAAAACGTAGTCGCAGTTTTCTAGCGACTTCGGAACAAAAATGTTGTTGTTGCTGTAGCGACGCGTGGAGGTGCTATTCTTCCGGCTCCAAGTCCAGGTTCAGGAATTCTGCTACTGCCCTTGGGCGGTACCACAGATCTTCCCTCGTCAGGTCGGTTGGTTTCTCTGGACAATTGAAAAGGTGGTTAGCATCATGTGGCGTGCCCTTACATATGGGACACTTGTCAACAATTTCATGGTCAATTCTACTCATGTAGTTATTTAAGATGCGTGACCAACCAGATCTTAACTGCGCTAGGATGGTTCTGGTGCTGCGTAGCAATTTTACCTCTTCAGCAGCGACTTGTGGTGGTTTGCTATTAAGAACTCGATTCGGGGCGTAGTTCTTTATTGTGTCTTCAACGGTTTTTGTATGTATATTTTTCAACCCCCTCCTGTACGTAGGCTCGTCGATGTTATTTATGTCTTCATTGTTAATGACATCTTGTAGGAAGCATTTCGCCGTCCTCCTTATGTCTCTAGGTGGTGTTGTCATGGATAAGGTGTCATTGCAGGGATGTTGCTCTCTATGACAGGACCCAAGATATTGTTTGGTAAGCATTTCGTTGTGTTCACGGACCGGCAATATGTTACATTCTTCGTGCAAGTGATCTCGGTGGGCCATCGGGTGACATCCGGTTGCTGTACGCAAGGCTGCGTTCTGTGTTATCTGTAACTTATTCCAGTGGGTGTCAGCGACTTGGGGTGTCCATATGGGAGCAGCGTAATATATGAAAGGCCTTCCTATTGCTTTATATGCCGTTATTATTGTGCTTTTATTCTTACCCCACGAACTGCCCGCTAGAGCTTTCAGTGCGTTATTCCTGTTTTTAAGTTTTGTATTTACTTGTTGAATTTAAGTAGTGGATCGAATGTTACTCCCAGCAGTTTTGGATTTTTCACAGTAGGAATTAGTATGTTGTCAATGCAGATATTGGGTGTTGTATTTACCTCCTTCGTTCATGTGGTGAAAAGTGTGGAAGTGGACTTTTCAGTGGACAATTTCAATTTTTTAGTTTTAAACCATTCATTCAAGGTGTTGAGGTAGGTGTTTAGGACATTGGTGAGTTGTTCCAGGTTGTTTCCTGTTGCAAGCACCGTGCAGTCGTCTGCATATGACGTGATAGTTATTCCTTCCGGTAATGCAGGTAAACTACTTAAGTAAAGGTTGAATAATGAAGGCGAAAGAACTCCACCTTGTAGAACTCCTTGTCTGAGCACTCTCATCTTAGATCTAGAATTACGGAACTCAACGTATGTTTGACGGTCTCTTAGATAATTGCACAACCAGCGCTTTATTAGACCTGGCAGATTGGAGTTAAATATGTCGTTCAGTAGTGCAGCATGTGACACTGTGTCGAAAGCTTTTGACAGGTCAAGTGCAACTAAAATTGTTCTAGCACAGGGTTGTTTTTGGTTTAGACCATCGCTGATTTGGTTTTGGATTCTATGAAGCGCGGTGGTTGTATTGTGTGCTTTCCTAAAACCATGCTGATGTGACGAAAATTTGCAAGATTCTGTTAACCGAGGTAGTAGTAGTGCTTCTATCAATTTTGCGACCAATGAGAGGATAGAGAACTGTCTATAGGATTCTCCCTTTTCTTCAGGCTTGCCAGGTCTCAAAATGGGACTTATTCTAGCCGTTTTCCAGATATTTGGTATCTGGAGCGTATTTAGAGATGTGTTGAGTATGGCAGTGAGAAAGTTCAATCCTTTGGGTCCAATGTGTTTTAGCATAATGGCTGAGATGCCATTTGGTCCAATAGCTTTAGATGGTTTGGATTTCTTTATTGCGTTTCCAACATCTTCTTCGGAAAATATGATATCCTCGAGATTTTCAGTATTAAGTTTGCGCATATGTCTTAATACTGACCTAGTTTCTTTTTCATGTGTACTTTGCTTTTCTGTAAACTGCGTGTTGAATTTTGTTGCGCATTTTCTATGGTTTTCGGTTGGGATATCGTCGAAGGAGATCATGCAGTTGTTATGCGATTGACGCGGATGTGTTAAACCCTTAATCACCTTTCACAGACTTTTATTTGTGCCAAAGTTTGACTTACTCACTAAATCTTTCCATTTGTTACGTTTATGTTCCATTACTAGTTTGTTTGTCTGCTTGTTCAGGCCCGGAATTCTAGAATCGGTTGGAAACTGCCTTACGGATGTCATCTCTTTGGGAAGAGAGTATACAAGCTTCTTGTGGAAGTTTGGTTTAATATTTTGTATTCTGCCGGCGAGATAAAGCGAGATCTAGCTTTGTTAAAAATTTCTCTGAATTTTCTTTCCCCAGAGAGGGCGTCAATTGGTAAAATTTGTTTACTGAATTCCAATTCAGTAAAATTGGTAAAATTATCCCAGTCTGCTTTGTTAAAATTAATGTATGTCTTCTTCTCGGATTTCATTTCGTTTAAGGAACGGCTTAAGGTGATTAAGATCGGCACATGATCTGATCCCAGTGCAATTTCAGTTCTCCATTCAGCGATTGGCATTAGTGACATACTGGCAAGTGAAACATCTGAAGACGAGTATGAGTTATTAGTTACTCTTGTTGGTTGTGGTTCATTGAGGACTCCAAAGTTGGAGTCGTCAATTTGACCAGCAATATTTTCACCTCTTGAGTCAGTGTTCAACTATGAGTACCATAGATCGTGGTGAGCATTTATGTCGCCGAGAATTGGACAGTCTTTGGTATAAATAAATGTCCTATGGACGGTTCATAACCTATATCACAGCTGCTTACTAGTGGAATATAAATATTGACTAAATTTATCTCCGTATTTCCGGATTTTATTGTAATACCTAGTTGTTCTAGGTGTTTATCAGTTCCCGGGACTGCTTGTAATGTGGTTGTACGGTAGATAATGGTTTTGTGTATGATAAAGGCAAGGCCACCACCTTTGTCCTTCCCTCTATCCAGTCTTATAATTCTATAATCACAGATACTATCACTAATCTTAGATCTAACATTTAATTTGGTTTCTTGTAAAACCGCGACTAGAATATTGTTTTTGTACATAAAGTTGATAATATCATCGATTTTGTTTAATAGTCCGTTACAATTTAGCTGCATTATTATCACATCACCTGGGGTTCCGGATGTGTGATCATTCGCATTGTGTTCTGTTGCGAGCTCGTATTTATATGTTGACTTGATGCATTGCAACATGGCGCTATGTAGTTTTTGGACCATTGCTTATGTGTTGCAAGGCCTGAGCAGTTCTTAAGATGACTATTACACTGGACGGATTTAGTGTTTGCCTTAAGATATTTTTGCATATTGCACAATGCCATATTTTAGTGGTCCAGGATTTCTTTCAATGCCGGCCATGACTAGGAGGATCTGAAGCAGTGAGGCCAGTGACAACTGCTTCTTTATCCAAAAAAAAAAAATGGAGCGTCGGAATAGCACCTTTCGTCGAAATTTTTGTGATGGTCCTTGGTCGGAACTGGGTTCCGAGTACTTCTGGGGCGTAGACTCGTCCATCTTGAGAAGCGGAACAAAAATGTCGTTTTGTTTGGTTTGTCGTGTAGCTGTTGGAATTAAGTTGTGCATTGTATTTCGAAGTTGATCAATAACTGTATCGTGAGTAGGCATTTGTGAAAGAGGATTTTCAACGAAGAATTCACCGGGCAGTTTGAGTGTTTGTCCGTAGACAAGTTCTGCGGGTGAGAACTTCAGATCTTCTTTCACTGTAGCTCGAATACCTAAAAGAATGATTGGTATTTCGGAGCTCCACTGAGTAGTGCTACCTCTGGCCATAAGTGCAGCTTTAAGTTGTCGATGAAAACGTTCTACCATTCCGTTCGCTTGTGGATGGTAGGCCGTTGTGCGTATCCGATGTGAGCCTAAAAGTTACTCGAATTGTGTTCCCTGACCAGCGGAACACCGAATCGTGATACGTAATTGTTCGTGGCTATGGTAGCAGCAGACATGTCAGACATAGTATAAGCTTCTGGCCATCGAGTGAATCGATCAACGCAAGTTAAAATATAAGAACATTTATTAGAAGGAGAAAGTGGACCTACGATATCTAGATGGATATGTTTGAAACGAGATTGTGGAATTCCGAATTGTCCCGTAGGACTTATTGTGTGTCGTTGGACCTTAGAGCGTTGGCAAGATAAACAAGATTTTGTTCAGTGATTAATATCTTTATTTATACTAGGCCAAAAATATCTAGCTGTAATCAATTTACGTGTACCGTTGACACCAGGATGTGACAAGTTGTGTAAAGTGTTAAAGACAGTTTTGCGTAATGGTTCTGCGGTGTATGGGCGATTGTTTCCCGTTGATGTTTCGCAGACGATTTCGAATCCTGGAAGTTTAAAAAGCTCTAGTTTCATTGATGAACTAGCGTGATATACGGAACCAGAAAATAAATTCTGAAGTTCTAAGTCTGCTTTTTGTGCAGCGATGATAGCATCGTAGTTGATTTGAGTCTAAACTGATGCAGTTTCGTTGTCGGATGCACGAGATAATGCATCCGCCACTGTGTTGTCTTTACCTTGCACATGTTGGATGTCGGTAGTAAATTGACTTATGAAATCCAAGTGGCGAGATTGCCTTGGGTTTCGTTCGGTTTTAGAATGTATTGCACGAGTGAGAGGCTTGTGGTCGGTGTAAATTGTGAATTCGCGACCTTCGACAAAATACCTGAAGTGTTTTATAGCTAGGTAAATTGCGAGTAGCTCTCGATCGAATGCAGAGTATTTAGTTTCAGCGTCTGAAAGTTTCTTTGAGAAAAATCCCAGTGGTTCCCAACAATCATTATTACGTTGCTGTAGCACTGCTCCGACAGCAATGTTCGATGCATCCGTAGTGATACTATATGCAACATCGTTACGTGGATGAACTAACAATGTGATATTGCCCAATTCGGTTTTTAACTTGGTGAATGCGAGTTGACATTCGTTTGGCCAAGTGAAATTTTTCGGAGTCTTGGGCTTCTTTAGTAAAGCGGCCAAGTGTGTATGAATTGGAGCTAGTGTTTCAGCTAGTTTCGGTATAAATCGATGATAATAGTTTATCATACCGACGAATTGCTGAATACGTTTGATTGATGTTGGTGCTGGGAATTCCGTAATGGCATTAATTCGTTCTTGAGAAAGCAGAATATCATTAGGTGTTATCGTGTGGCTGAGGAATTCGAGAGTGTTTACGCCAACAACGCATTTTCAACTCTTAATATGAACACCAACCTCGCTTAGTTTCTGGAATAGTTGTTCCAGATGAAGTTTGCGTTGTTCCTCATATATCGATGCCACTAAGATATCGTCGATGTAGACGAATGCGAAGTCTAAATCTCGAACGATTTCGTTGATGAAACGCTGAAACGTTTGTGCAGCATTACGTAAACCGAATGGCATTCGAGTGAATTCGAAGAGGCCAAATGGAGTGGTAATTGCGGTTTACGTAATGCTGCACAAACGTTTCAGCGTTTGTACTTTAACAAAGTATACTTGTACTTTAACAAAGAGTTATGTTTGATATACATCGCTGCCCAAAACTAAACACCATGTCCTCATAAAAGTTTTTTGCCGAAAACTATATCAAAATCCTTAACCCAGACCGAAGTCTTGATATCTCAGAACTGTGATATTTCAGCCCCTCCATATTTTCCAATATGTAATTATAGATGAAAAATTCAACTTAAGTAAATTTAAATATGAAACATGATGGTTTCAATTTAGAAATTATCTGAACATGAAAATTAAAATATGGTTCGTCATCGCCGCTGTGGCTAAGTTGTGTGACACGTGATTTGAACATGTGTCTCTGATGAGTGTGAGTTTCAGGATTCGAACTCACACTCACACAAAAAAAAAATTCTAAAGGAATTTTAGAGAAAATGAAAAATTATTTCGAATTGCGAAATTCAAGTGACTTTCTCCAATATTTACTTAAGCTTAATTGCTCACAAAAAACCCTCCAAAATAATTTTTCTGTTATATAAAAATATAAACAAAAATAAGAAAAAACAAATATAGGGTCCGCGTTGAACTCCGGACCTTTCTCACAACCCTCTACATCGATAATGACAACGAAGTTTTTAAAACTTCATTTTATTAAATCTGGTTTAAATTATAAAAATGTATATTATAACACAAACTATTTTGTGCCACAAAAATATTGTTACGATTACAGAAAAATCTAGACGATTACAGAAAAATCTAGAAGATTACGGTCACTTCTAGGAAAATCAAATCAACAAAATACTACAACAGATTAATGAAATGAATATTGTTGTTGTTGTACATATTCTTAGAATTAAGGTCTACATAAAACAAATGATTTTATGAATCAAATAAACGTAACGTAAAATAATCGAATATTCTAATATTTTCTCAAGGTTTCTAAAAGTGACCTAGAAATTTATAGAGATTAAGCAGAATGTATATAAGGAAATTGCCTCTTGTAGTTTTTGATTAGTTTTATTTTAAACCTGTGATAGTGAAGCTAAAATTATAAAAGTGATCTTTAAATTAGTTTTTGTGTAAAGTTATAAGTGTTATTGAGTAGAAATATTTTGTGTATTATTTTGAACGTGGTGTACTGGAAATTTCTACAATAAACCGTTGGAGTTTCTGAAGCTGTTGAAAGAATATTCTAGTTAGGAATATTGTTTGCTGTATTGTTTCCTGTTGTTGTGGAACAATTAAGGTGTTGAATACTTAATGAAACCTGGTGTTTGTGCTTACTAATCAGTGATCGAACTCTGAAGAGATTGGGAATTACGTTTATCGAATTGAGAGTAAGGCCAATTCGAAGTAAGGTTGGAAAAACGTAACATTGGTGACATTGGCGGATTAGTTAGCTGTTTATAATGGTTTTCTTAAGTGATTTAAAAGTTCCTGAGTTAACGAAGGAACTAGAACAACGTGGATTGTCAACAAGCGGAAACAAAACTGAATTAATGCTACGGCTTCGACAAGGTATGGAAGCCAATGGAATGGACGTGGGAAGTTACCAGTTTGGGGTAGTGATCAAATATTGAATCTGAAGAGGAGAAAAGTTTTGTTGTGGAAACAACAACTCAAATACCACCTGCAAACTTCGATTTCAATCAACTGATGGCAGCTATCAATCAAATCAATGCTAATATGGTTGCCAATAAACAGGAAATGAATCAAATTTTGGTTGCGAATAAAGAAGAGATCAGCTGCAACATCAATCAACAATTGGCTGCAAATAAAGAAGAAATCAGTAACATCAATCAACAGTTAGAAGCAATAAACACAAACATTGCTATGAGTCGCGATGAAGTCAAACAAATTATGGATGAGAAACTTCTACAAATGTCAACGGCATTCGATGGAAAAGTCGAGAAGATTCAAAACGATATCCAAGAATTAGAACAAAAAGTGCTTGACGAAAACAAAAAGGTACTTTCCAAAGTTGATGGTTTCGAAAAACGGTTGCAGGATGTTGAGACGACTAATGTTACTCCCCAGGTGGTGCAGCAAGTAGCTAATATTAAATTGAACCACCATCGTATGACGGAACCACATCTTTCGGCATTTTTAAGTTCCAGTTTGAGACAGCAGCAGACCAGAATGTTTGGAACGCAGAAAATCGTCTTGCTGCATTAATAGTTGCGCTAAAGGGTGAAGCAGCTGAAACATTACAGGCGGTGCCAGAAAACGATCGCAAAAGTTATGCTGAAGTGATGAATGCGTTGGAACGAAAATATGGCAGCGACCACAAAAAGGAGCTATACCGGATCGAGTTAAAGGGTTGCTTGCAACGGAATGGAGAAATCCTTCAGGACTATTCTTCGGCAGCAGAACGGCTTGTACATTTGGCACAGTCGAATACTCCACCGTATTTTATGAAGAAAATGAAGATCGAGGCTTTTACTGATGGCATTCGTGATCCTGAGACAAGGAAAGCTGTAATGTGATCGCCAAAAGCAACATTCGAAGAAACTATTGCTTATGCCTTAACAAATGAAACTGCACAAGCAATTATAAAACCATCAATCAAAATACGCCGGGTGGAGTTGGCTGATGACAACGGTTATAAGCCAAGACTACGAGAGAATGTCAGAAGTGATAGAATCCGATGCTGGTTATGTGGCAAGTTGGGTCATATTTCGAGGGAATGCAGAGAAGTGAGATGGAAACGAGCAAGATCAGCATCACCTATGCAGCGACGTCAAGCAGAAGAACGGGTGCAGCAAGCTAGGGAAGACAATGGAGCAGCACCGCATCCGTTAAACTACAACGAGTCAGCCTAAAGGGGCGTAAGCTGGCTCCCACAACCGATTGCCCCATAACCTTCATCCATGTTTCGAGATTGACAAGGGGAGGAGACAGTCTTACTGTTAGGGCAAATATTGATGGAAAAAAGTTGTGTCATCACGTTAGATACAGGAGCAACAAATACAATTGTCCGCACTGATGTTGTGAAAGAGAAACTAAAACCAGCAGGAAGATACCGAATGCAGACAGCTACTGGTGAAAGTGCAAGTATTAAAGGAAAGAAAGTGGTCAACTTTGAAATCGGGAATACTCACTTTCAACATGAAGTGGTTGTAGCTGACATTGTGGATGAAGTCATCCTGGGAATGGACTTCATGAGGCCAAATGGATTCGTTATTGATGCTGGCAAAAGAGTACTCACGTACGGAAATGTTGAGTTGCCACTCCAATTTAATGGTGAAGATTTAAATTGTGTCCGTCGAATAATATTGGATCACAGAGAAAAGCTGCCACCACAATCAGAAACAATCATTTGGGGGAAATTGGAAGGAGGTTCTGGGTCACCCAGGTTGTGGGTTGTGGAAGCCAACAAAGAAGAACAACAAAATTGTAAAGAAGTCGTTATACGAAAAACCTTAGTTAGATCGGATGCTGATTACAAAATACCAGTAAGGGTTTTAAATCTGTCAGATACGCAGAAAAAAATTAAGAAAGGATCAATCATAGAACAATGCGAAGAGGTAGCTAAAATAATAAAGTGTGAGCAGAAAAACATCAATAGCTCGGTCAACACAAAACAACAAAAGGCAGAAATAGACAGAAGGGCTTTCAGAAGAGCAGAAGAAAGCAGCACGTCTGTATTCTGCAGTTCACCCGAAGGAAATGGCAGAACCAATTTAGTAAAACATCGTATTGACACTGGAGCAGAAAAGCCGATACGCCAAGCACCAAGGAGATTACCATTGGCTAAAAGAGAAGAAGCAGATAAAATGGTAAGAGATATGAAAGAAGCTGGTGTTATCGAGCCTTCAGATAGTCCCTGGAGCTAACCTGTGGTGTTAGTTGGCAAGAAAAACGGAAGCTTAAGATTTTGTGTTGACTACAGAAAATTAAACACAGTCACTAAGAAGGATAGCTACCCATTGCCAAAAATTGATGATACACTGGATACATTATCAGGATCAAGATTGTTTTCAACACTGGATCTGCAGAGTGGTTACTGGCAAGTGGAAGTTGCGGAGGAAGATCGGGCGAAAACAGCGTTCAGTGTAGGGAATGGACTATGGCAATTCAATGTCATGCCATTTGGGTTATGCAACGCGCCCGCAACATTCGAGAGATTAATGGATCGGGTACTTAAAGGCTTGCACTGGAAAACATGCCTTGTATATTTGGATGACATCATCGTCAAAGCAAAGACTTTTATGATCACTTGAGGAACTTGGCGGAGGTACTGGAAAGGTTGCAAGCAGCAGATTTAAAGTTAAGTCCGAAAAAGTGCTCACTTTTCAAGGAAGAAGTAAAATATTTGGGACATAAGGTTACGGCAAAGGGAATTTATACCGATTCTGACAAGATTGCAGCGGTTATGAACTGGCCAAGACCGAAAAACCTACATGAACTACGCAGCTTCCTTGGATTGTGCACATATTACAGACGGTTTGTGCAAGGATTCGCCAACGTTGCCAAAAGTCTGCATGAGTTAACAAGAAAACGTAAGGCATTTATTTGAATGGAATGAACCTCAAGAACAAGCATTTGTGGAGCTCCGAAGCAGTTTATGTACGGCTCCAATCCTATCCTATCCTATACCTAATGTACAGTTTATTTTGGATACCGATGCCAGTAGTGAAGGTATAGGAGGAGTCTTGTCGCAGAAAATAGATGGTCAGGAAAAGGTGATTGCTTATTTTTCCAAAATGTTATCCAAACCGGAGCGGAATTATTGCGTAACTCGAAAGGAGTTATTGGCTATTATGGAATGCGTTAAACATTTCCATAAATACTTGTATGACCAGAAATTTCATCTCAGAACTGATCATGGTGCGTTAAGGTGGTTACTCAAGTTCAAAAATCCAGAGGGACAAGTAGCACGTTGGATCGAACGATTGCAGGCGTACGATTTGGACATTGAGCATCGAAAGGGTACTGCACATGGGAACGCTGATGCATTATCGAGACGACCCTGTCAAGTTGAATGCAAGCATTGCAGTCGCCAAGAAAGTAAGGAGAACATTATCGATGTAAGATTACTACAAGTGCTACCTGATGATGAGTGGACTCCTGAAGCCATAAGGCGAGATCAATTAGCCATAAGGCACCCATAGAAGCCATAAGGCACCCATAGAAGCCATAAGGCACCCATCATCGAGTTCAAGGAAAAGGGTTGCAAACCAGTATGGGGAGAAATTTCTGATAAAACTCCAACTTTGAAGGCGTACTGGGCGCAATGGGACAGTCTCCAATTAGAGAATGGATGTTTAAAGACAGTATGGGCTCAGATGGCAAGATAAAGCAATCCCTTACAGTGGTACCAAAAGGGAAAATAGAAGCAGTACTAAGGGAGTATCACGAAGGAACGAGTGGAGGTCATCTTGGGATCAATAAAACTCTTGCAAAATACGACAACGGTTTTACTGGGCGGGGACTCGGCAATCAATTGTGGAATGGTGTCAAAAATGCGACAAATGTGCGGCGGTAAAAGGACCCTCACGAAGAAGTCATGGGAAAATGAAGCAATACAATGTAGGTGCTCCATTTGAACGGATCGCAATGGATGTAGCGGGACCATTCCCAACAACTGATAATCAGAATAAATATGTGCTTGTGATCATGGACTACTTTAGTAAGTGGCCGGAAGTGTGTGCGATTTCCAACCAGGAAGCAACCACAATCGCTGAAGCTGTGATAAATAATTGGATTAGCCGATATGGAGTTCCTATAGAGATCCACACCGATCAGGGACGGAACTTCGAGTAGGCCGTATTCCAGGAAATTTGCCAAATGCTGGGGATTAACAAAACCAGGACGACAGCTTCACACCCAAAGTCAGATGGGATGGTTGAGAGATTCAATGATACATTGGAGGAATTTCTAGCAAAAGTGGTCAGTAAGAACCAACGTAACTGGGATCAACATATTCCTTTATTTTTGATGGCATACAGATGAGCAGTTCATGACACCACGACCATGACACCAGCTCAAACTATTTTTGGAAGTGATTTAAGACTGCCTGGTGACCTTAAATTTGGAGCAGTACCTTCAACATCATTCATCTGCGCAAGAATACGTCAACCGAATCAGGGAGAACCTTGAGGACATTCACAAGCTTGTTCGGCAGAAGATACAACTGACCAGTGATAGAATGAAAGCCCGATATGATATACGATCTAATAATAAAGGTTTTGAAGAAGGACAATTAGTGTGGCTACACAACCCACAACGAAAACGAGGGTTATCACCAAAACTGCAAGCTGCATGGGAAGGACCTTACAACATTATAACCAAGTTGAATGACGTGGTTTATAGAATTAGGAAAGGCCATCGAGGCAAAGCGAAAGTAGTACATTTGGAAAGATTGGCCTTATACAAAGGAGAGCTAGATCCTGTTCGGGACGAACAGGCTTAAGTGGAGGGTATTGATACGATTACAGAAAAATCTAGACGATTACAGAAAAATCTAGACGATTACGGTCACTTCTAGGAAAATCAAATCAACAAAATACTACAACAGATTAATGAAATGAATATTGTTGTTGTTGTACATATTCTTAGAATTAAGGTCTACTTAAAACAAATGATTTTATGAATCAAATGAACGAAACGTAAAATAATCGAATATTCTAATATTTTCTCAAGGTTTCTAAAAGTGACCTAGAAATTTCTAGAGATTAAGCAGAATGTATATAAGGAAATTGCCCCTTGTAGTTTTTAACTAGTTTTATTTTAAACCTGCGATAGTGAAGTTAAAATTATAAAAGTGATCTTTAAATTAGTTTTTGTGTAAAGTTATAAGTGTAATAAAGTTATAAGTGTTATTGAGTAGAAATATTTTGTGTATTATTTTGAACGTAGTGTACTGGAAATTTCTACAATAAACCGTTGGAGTTTCTGAAGCTGTTGAAAGAATATTCTAGTTAGGAATATTGTTTGCTGTATTGTTTCCTAATGTAGTGGAACAATTAAGGAGTTGAATACTATAATGAAACCTGGTGTTTGTGCTTACTAATCAGTGATCGAACTCAGAAGAGATTGGGAATTACGTTTATCGAATTGAAAGTAAGGCCAATTCGAAGTAGGGTTGGAAAAACGTAACAATATCAAATGTTTTCAACCTACATTGTTTTTAAAAAATGTCAAAAATCTATAATTTTCTATGCTGTTATATATGTTTGCTGTTTTATATAGAACAATTTTCTGCCATAAAAGCGCTACAAAAGGGATATAAGAAAATAAATTTCAAAATTTTATATTGGCTTACATACAAAACACAACTATTTCTTCGGAAGTTTTTGTGAGCAATCAAACTCAAGTAACTAAGAAATTAATTTGAATTTTTTTTCAATTCAAAGGTATAGTTGGAAATATCTAAAAAAAATGAAGAAATAGACCTTAAATTTTGTACTTTCATTTGTTTACTTTTTTCTGTTGTAAATTTATTTTTCTTATTTATATTGAAATATATTGGATCCAAAATAGTAGATATTCTTTTCAGTTGTTTCTTGTATTTTTATTTCGTAATTTGTTTAGTTTAATTAATTAAAAAATAATACAAACTATGTATTTGAACTAAACAATGTGAACTAAATAATTGTAGATTATTCAATTCAAACCATACATACGTTAAATGTTTTTGATTAATTTAACTTGATTTATGTCAAATTAAATCTAAACCGTTTCAACCAATTAATTGTAATGCGTATATAATCTTGTAATTAATAACCATTAATAACCTTATTATAAAAACCATTTACCAACTTTACTATTTAATGTATAAATTATTCCTTTAAAAAATGCTCTATGAAACTTTCGAAATAATAACTATTTTTCATAATGCATATAACATATCTTGTGACTACTTGAAAATAAAAAAAAAGTCATTTAAAACAACAATAACAACTACATATAAATAACTAAAAAAAATCCCCTGAATGCATTCTAAATTTTATTAAAACAACAAAAAAAAAATATACATAACTTAAAAAAATCTTCGTAATGACATCACACGATCTCTTGTGATGAAGCTTATACCTCATATTGAAAGAGAAATACCCAAATAGTAGTTTTTGTTTTTCCTTATTTTATTTCACTCGAATCAAATTATGGAAAATAATGATCGGAAAACTACTATTATATGATTTTTAGCACTGCCTGTCAAAAAAATAATCAATTTTCTTTTTAATATCGAAATGATAATGATTTGAACGAAAGAGGTAGTAATAACTTTAACAGTAGTAATAACTTTAAAAAACTACATTCGATCATTTTAAAATTCGTAAAACGATGTTTTTTATGTATTTATGAATAAAAAACAATAATTTTAATGTTATTTAAAAAAATTAAAAAAAAAACAATAAAAATTGTACTACGCCAGGATTTGAACTCACGTCCTATAGATCATTAGTCGAACGCGATACCCATATTGCAATATGAGCGTTACGACCGTATAGAGGGATAGACTCACGGCTTTTATATTATAAATAGATAGATTTTGTTATATATCAAATTCATTTGTATGTTTTTTCCATAATAATAGTATGTACACTCAAAAAAACATGTCCTATTTCCAATCGAAATGCAATTGTCTCAACCTCACCGTGTGGTCACATATGGCGAATCAAACTACGAAATTGCTTCAACAACTCTACAATTATAAATCGATGAAGTTGAGACAATCACGCAAAATATTTATGTGAAAATAAAATATAATTCAATTAATCTCAAATACTTAAACTTTAAAATGAAAAATTCATGATATAAGGCCAAAGAAAATTTTTTTCAGGAAAATAGTTATTATCTTTATTCAACTACTGTTATATTGGATATAACACTTTATATTTTAAATAAACCTCATTCTGTTGTTAGGAAAATGTTATCGTGTAGTTGTCCCAATCACAGTGAAATTGATTGCAAATAATTTTTCTTTGCATGAATAATAAACTGCCAACTTCGAGATGAGGTTGTCATGAACTTCAATTTTTTTTCAGTGTATTATTGAAAAATCAAATCATATTTAAAGCCTCGTTGACACTAAGATAGTTTACAATCTACTATCCAGCGAGTTTACAATCTCATTGTAAACTCGCACAGTGTCAACATGTTCACTATCCAACTAGCAGATTGTAAACAATCTCATGAAAAAGTTGAAAGCCGGGCTACTTTACTCGCTGGCTTGTGTGAATGTTGGCTTATGCGATTGTTGGCTTGTAAACTAGCCGTATATAATCGTAGTTGCTAGTAGTATGATTATAAAATTTTACTTTTTAGTGTGAATCGCCGAACTGTAAGATAATTTTCTAAGTAAGCTAGTTGACTGTTGAGCAAGCAAACCATTTTGTGTCATCGACACTATCGAACAAGCGAACTCGCCCGCTTTTAAAGTCGCCAACTAGCATATTGTAAACTATCTTAGTGTCAACGAGCCTTTACTGGAAGAACACAGTCTACAAAGGCAAATGATACCCTGTGTTTAGAAAGTATTGTGGATCTTGGGATTCCCCAAGGATCAGGTTTTATTATTTATATTATATAAAAATGATATTGCATTGGTCCTAAAATATTGTAAAATTGTTCTATTTGCCGATGGTACTTTTCTATACATCACTGGTACAAATATTGAGATATTCAAAACAAAGTAAATGAAGATTTAGAAAGAATAACAGCCTAGATTTATGCTAATAAACTAAAGCTGAATGTTAAAAAAAAAACTAAATGTTTAGCTATTAACGATAAGAATAGAATCATGAATATTAAAATTGAAAAGGAAAATTGCTCGGTCAAAATTACGAAGAAAAAAGTCCCTTTTCAATACAATTGAAAAAATGTAAATTTAATCAAAATTCCCTTTTATAATATAAGGAAATACAACCCTTAATGTAGTCTAATATTAATACATATAGGACTACAAATTGACCAAGTGTCAGCCATTGATTTCACATTGATTGGAAACAATCAATAATGACTATACAATCGTGACTTAGGATGTTAATTAGAATAGAAATGTTCCCCATTCTATGAATTCACACAAAGTATTGTCTAGAAATTTAATGCGAAAAATCCCATATAATGTAAAACATTTCCATAATATGGACTCTAATGACAGTGGAAAAATTCAACTTAAGTAAAATAAATAAGTGATGAAGAAGTTTCAACTTCGAAATTGTCATCGCCTCAACGGCGTAATTGATAGCGTGTCTGCCTAAGGATTCGAGCCAGGCACTGGCGAGGAAGGTTCGAATTCATCCGAAACACGAAAAATTTGAAGTGGAGTTTTTTTTCTGAGAAACTTCAAACCATACCTTTGAATTGAAAAAATTCCAATTACTTCTTTACTTACTTGAGTTTAATTGATCTCAAAAATCCCAAATAATGAAATACAAGTTTTACCTCATAAAAGACTATTATCACGAAAACCATCTTGGCACTGAAAAAGAAAGTTAAGATGTAAACGCAGAGCGACAAAATCAATGAAACTATGTTAAGGTTCATAACTATGAACTAGTTAGGATATAACTGTTAAATGTTCTGGCTTTGACTTTAATAGACAAAATTGGTTACGTTTAAACCGTTTTCGTTATAGTTTCAGAAGATCTAAATATTTGTTAAATAAATGGAATATATCTGAGGATCTATTTTGTCAATGTGGAGAGAACCGAACCATGAATCATTTAGTTAATGATTGTAGTATTCATAAATTCAAAAGGCTAGCTGCCTTACATGAAGTTAAAAGAGGTGCCTTACAATAGATTCAAAACTTAAATGTTGAAGTTATTGGGGATTTTTAAGAACAATTAAACTCAAGTAAGTAAAGAAGTAATTGCAAATTTTTCAATTCAAAGGTATGCTTGGAAGTTCCTCAGATAAAAACTCCACCTCTTATTTTACGTGTTTCGGATGAGTTTGAACCTTCCTCTTCGGTGCCTTGCTCGAATCCTTTGACAAACACACAAATGTTGAAGTATAAGGTATATTGTTGCTAAAGTTTGTTCATATATTCGTACGACAATAATAATAATAATCGGAGAATTGTATTTCCTATATTACTCCAATTGACTTAATCGATCTTGCTCAGTTATCATTCCCAAATTTTAATCCAAATTTTCATCAATGTAAAACACAAATCACGTTATATACAGATCGCTTCAAATTTTCTCTTCACTTTAGATTTTGTATTATTTAATGTAAACTAATTAATTCACTTTTACGTTCATATTGTCATACACATTTTGATATCATTTCTGAGTTCTGAAAAGGCTTATTTGTTGTTGGTAATACTCACTATATATAACACTTTGCTCGAAACGAGCTTTTATTGCAAATTCCATAAACGTTTTCTATTTAATCTGTGCACCATACTAATCAATAAGAGTAAGTAGAAAAAACTTATCTTTAAAATTTTTTTGTTGAAACAAAAGTTAATTCCCAATTCAATTCAAATTTTTTATTTTATCCTCTACTACAATAATCACACAAAAATTCCAATCCTACTATCATTTTTACTACCAACATTATACTGTCCATCAAAAACAAATCATCACGATATAAAATTGATTGTTTAATTTTTTTCTTAGTTGCATTTTTTTTAATTCTGAGATAGAGACTCTCAGGTTCTACCGACTGAACTAGTTGGGCCACTGAGATTAAATTAAGCTGAGGACCGAATAAAGGTATATAGGATATATATAGGATAATCCAATATATAGGAACAATAGAAGGGACTTTTCGGACAATAGGAAATGAAAGGAGAACTGGGAGGAAGCATATTTCTACTGACGCACGTATTTAGAATGATATATTTCGCGTCGTCAAGAAATCACGTCCTTCAGTTCGTAGGACGCGTTACCAATTACCTTGATGATTTTGAATTTCACTTTTGGAGTTAATTTGACACTAAGCTGCTTTTCAGGGTCACTCAATATGAAGTTGCGCCGAAATACGGCCGCACTAAATTGTAGCGGGCCGCGTTTTGCACAAAGGCTTCAGCGGTCAGGTCTTTAATTCGGGAGCGAATCTTGGATAATTGATCTGGACGATCAAGGGTTTCCCCACTCTCGTCAAAACAATTCAAGCATCGGAGTAAAGAGTAGGACTTACCATGAGTGATCATGGGGAGCACAAAGCAGGCGTAATAAGAAAAACAACCTAAGGTTTGATGTACAGAACATCGATTAGCACAAGCATTTTAGCTAAGATGCACGTTACACCGAGTACGCTCCTCGGTCAGGTACGCACGTATTCCAGGGATGACACTTCTGTTCGCTCGCATCGGTTTAGGTGGTAATAATAAAAATTGCTATGTGACCGGACTTAGTTCGGGGGTTAGGACCGATTATGTATGTATAATCGTTGACCGAGTCTTTCTGAGTTCAGTTACGTTATCATGGGATTACATATCATGGTGTTAGGCGCTTTAACAGTTTTATAGATGTCACAATGAGACACATGGGATTTAATTTACTTCGCCATCCGGAGCCAAAAGTAAAATCGGCGTAGGTGATATAAAGTTTTTGCAACCACCGTGTTCATAGGTAAGTAGAGATGCAGTCAAGAGTCAAGATTCATCCAAATAAATAAACAAATATATGTTTTATTGACTTTCTGATCTTTAACCATTGTTACTGGAATAACTTTCTTACATTAATTTCCGAGTTGAAAGTTATATTAAGACAAGACTACTCTTGCCTATTGTATTTTGTTGTTTCTGTTGTCTTTTATTCATCCTATCATGAATTAAATTTGCATATGTGAGGTTTTGGTATATGATAGGATTTATTATTTAGTTAATCACATACTTTATTTTTAAAGCAAACAAAAATAACCAAATCAAATTATGTCAAAAAAAATTCCATATTTGACAAAAACTTATAAATATAAATTCAAAATATTTGTGAACTGAACGCCAACCGTGAAGGCGTGCAACATCATCTCGAACATGATAAACCGCATATTCTCTTTCTTATAGAAACACAAGTTTCTTTTGCTTGCATTCATGAGAGTGTTTCGTATAAACGCTTTCCAAATTATAAGCTACATGGTGATGACTACAACACAGTAAAGGTTTGCCTACCTACGATTAAAGGTTTGTCTACCTTAAATTTCTTTTCACTATAGCTTTATACCCGTCCCCAAACAAACATAATCCCAATTTTTTTTATCTCCTGATTAATGTTGTGGACGAAATTAGAACAAAATGTCCTAGTTTTGAAGTTATCGTTACCGGTGACTTCAACATCCACTAAAAATCGTGATTAGAATTTTCTAAGACGGCCGAATGTTTTGTCACATCACAGAACGATGGTGATAAAAGTTTTCGTCTAGATCTCTATCTCACATCTTAGCATCTATGTCAAATATTACGAGTGTCAAATTCGATAAGGGCGGCAGTATTTTGATCACCATCTAATCTCATCAATTATCGAAACTAATTTACTAAAACCTAGAGTTCCCAAACCACGTAAAATGTTCTACTTCTCAAAAATGGACACCAATGATCTCCGAAGTTTTTTCAAGGTTTCATTTTTTATCGTCATTGTTTTTATACTGACGATGTAAACGTTTCAGCCCAAAAAAAAAACAATAATGAAATCCAACCAAAAATATTTGTTTTCCAAGGCTGCCAAACTGGTCCTTAGAAACAAACGTAGATTATTAAGTATTTGGATTCATAACGAAAATCCTTTAAACCGTTCCCAATATCTAAAGGCCAATCAAATTTCAAACCAGATAATCGAGAACAAAAAAACAGAAATTGACAGAGCGAAAGCAGCAAAACTTTCAACTACATACGTCGATATCTGAAAAAAGTTTTAACAGTACCATTAAAATCTTTCTTTAAAATCTAGTACCAAATCTTCTAGTCCTCCTATTATTGACGGTGATTTAATCGTCACTGGCCTAGCAAGAAAAGTCACATTGTTCGCGGAACGCTTTGTTTTAAACTCGACGGTTTTGGAAACAAATTGACCCAAATTTGGTACACAGGTATCTTAGGCCGAATTCCCTCTATTTTTTCTTTTTGTGATATTTTTTTATATTCAGAGATAGTATTTCTCGTAGCTTTCGATAGTTTCGTATCTCGTGTTTACACCGTTCCAATTTGTTCGGAATTTGGTTTCAAATCTTATGGTAAAATGCGGACATTTAGTCAAATAAATGACATTTTAACATACGGAAATTGGGAAGAACATATGTAAAACAGAAGGACTGTCCTTTCCTTAAAAAGGGTTGTCCAAATCAAAACCAAATTTTAATGCAAATTTTCAAAACTTGCAGACTTGACATTGCTTCACACAATTTTCAACTGTGGCGAAGCAAAAATAATAGAATTTAAAAAACAAGTATAAAACTAAACCAAAACATTAAGCTACTATCTTGCCCCTTGTGTCTGGAACACGACCTTTTTTTTATATAGATAACCAGTTTTGTTAAAATAATATTTGGTCATCCAAATTATAGAAACATTTTTTTATTTATAAATACTGATAAATAAGGAGAATTACCTCAACTTGTACTTTGGAGTAAGATGTGTAATTTTGTTTATGTGAAATTTTATTTTATTTGCTCTACAGTTCATAATATTCGATTGCTATTGGGTTAAATCAACTATAAAATATTCTTATATGTGTATATATTGAACCTTAAAATATTCTTATCAATATTCTGTTGTTTTGCATTATATATACTGCACATATATACATATATTTATGCATAACAATAATCACAAAAACACGGCACACATGTCAAACTTCGCACGTTTAAAAATGCCCTTGGCTCGGTAAACACATTTTCTTCAACAGTTCGTCTTGGATTCACTTATATTCATTCAATTTTGGCCACTCTATCAAAATAGTCGTTCTGGAAGGACACAGTTCTACAACGAGGTATTATACAACAAATGGATTTGTACAACAAATGGATTTGTACAACAAATGGATTTGTACAACAAATGGATTTGTACAACAAATTCTTGCTAGGCCAGTAACTCAGCAGCTCTTGTTTGTCGATTATACTGCGCACACGATGGAAGGATATTTTGAATTTCCTTAGAGGAGAATTCACTAAAGTTATATCTATAGTAGATTGACAATTCAGCCACATTTCTTCTGTGCTGGAGTGAATCATGCTGGTCCGTTAAGCCGGGCATTCACATACAACGGAAACAGAAACAGAAACCGAATTTCATACAATTTTGACAGCAACTGAAACAGAAACCGAATTTAGAAACAGAAACAGAAACGTAAAATTCGTCTGTTTTGTCTGAAACGGAAACAATTAAAATTGAATTGTTTCAGTACCGAAACTGTCACATGACCAGAAACTGTCACATAATATTAATTATTATTTTGAATTGTGGTAACAAAAGCTTTGAATTTTGAATTTAATAAATAGGTTTAATAAATAAAAATTATTTCTTTTTGTTATTCTTCAATTCTATTATTCATAATGGATAACAAATTCACAAACTCAAACAAAATTCGGTTTCCGTTTCTGTTTTATTATTCACCACCGTCAACCAAATTAGAAACAGAAACGGAAAATTTTCAGTTTCGGTTTCGGTTTCTGTTTCCGTTGTATGTGAATGCCCGGCTTTAGTATTGCTTTCCTCTGTACAGAGTCTAGACATTTTATTATTGACTGACAAGCACCCCCCTAAACATGACAGCAGTACTCCATACATGGACGAATAAAGGACGAATAACTTGAAGATTAGCAAAATTTGCTCGGGATTGAAATACTTTTTACATCGACTCAAGAATCCTAATTTTTGCATTGCAGATTTAGCGAGGTTGAACACATGTTTATTCCATTTCAGGTTATTTTGAATATCCACTCCAAGAAGTCTAACTGATTCAACCTCACGCAATTCCTCATGGTTTATTTTAATAGGGAAATTTTTATGTCGCTCTATTCGTGAAAGACGGCATAGTTTGGTTGGATTAAATGAAACAAGATTACGATCACCCCACTCCATTATACGCTCCAGATCTTTGTTGATAGAATCAATTAGCAGCTCTCTATCAGAGGTAACTGCAGTATGAGATCGAAGTTTGGGAGAGGCATGTGATGCATGCAATGTGGTGTCATCAGCAAAATTATGGATTGGGTGCACTGTGGAAATAAGTAAGTCATTAATGTATAGAAGAAACAAGGTTGGTGAGAGTGCAGAACCTTGGGGAACCCCAGCATTGGTTGTGAAAATATTGGATGTGATACCATCTAAATTAACATGAAATTGGCGACCTGTAAGAAAACTATGAATCCATGCGACAGTAAGACGGTCTATGCCATAAGATTATAATTTAGCTATGAGATTTTTATGCCACACTTTATCAAATGCTTTAGAAATGTCGAGTGAAACACTGAATGTTTCACCATGCTTTTCCAGCGATTTGTTCCAGAGATGGGATACGTAAGCTAACAGATCACCTGTTGCATGACTTCTAAGATATAAAAGCTTACATTAATTGATTTCTTCAATGTTGTCTTCTTCATGTTTTATTTCACATCTTCATTTATCTTGATTAAAGGTTTTATTATATCAAGCAGAAACTAATCCGTTCCTCCACAAAAAGCAATACATAATGAAGTCACTACACGAAAATTTCATAACCGGACTTGACGATTAATTTTTACAAATAGAATTAGACAATTTTGTGTTTAGCATCTCCTACGATAATAATAGCTTGAACTTTTTCAATTAATTTTTGTTTTTCGTCATCATCAAAACTCATGTACAAAGTTACAAATTCATTTTCAAAAACTGATAACATAACACTTGCTTGATAAATAACTTTTATTTCTTGAATGTAAAACATATTTCGTCTACATATTTTAATAGATGCAATTGAGGTTTTGACATTTTATTAAATTCACAACTATAAAAAACCTTTACAATTTTAACACAATAATTGAAATGAAAAGCAAATTTATTTTCTTTTTAGTTTTAAAATAACATTTTTGAAATAACTAACAACATTGAAAACTCTAAAGTAAGCTATATCACGACTCAGTCATCACAGACTTTAATTTTATTTCAATTTACATGATTTACTGACTTTATATTTATACTAACTTGATTTTAAAATTATACTAATTAACGATCCAAACATTTTGATCGTTTTATACACATCTCATTAAACTTTCTGTCTCTTTTTCTAATCAATTTTCACTAATACAAACATCAATTCTACTTTTTTTTCAAATTAAACAATCAATAATAAAACATGTTTTATTAATACGAATGACGTAACTTAAGCCGTCAACAGTAGTACAAAAAAATGTAGCTACGTTTACCACAAATAAAGAGAACAAATTAATAAATTTAAATACTATCATTTCAAATCAAAAATTGAAAACAGTCCGTCGTTACAATTTATATCATATATCCAATCCATATTCATATACTCAAAAACCAAATATTAGAACCATTCATTTTCATTAGAATGTTGTAATATTTAGAGCATTTTAGTACTGTCTTTTCCGTTTTTCGAGTAATTTTTATTTAAATTCTAATAGATTTTGTTCGAAGCAACTTAGCTATCTAGTATAATATACGAACAAAATTCAGTAAATATACGTGCGGTACCATCATCAAGAAATATTCTATAGCTAAAAGATTAATAGTAATAATTTGTAAACATTTCAGACAGAAGTTAACTTCACCAAAATGGAACCATTTCAAAGGTATACGTTTGAGCTGGAAAGATAAAATTCGCTTAAACAACTTAATTTGGAGATGTTGGCATTCGCAGTGTAAGTATACGGTTTTAATCAAAATTATATATATTTTTTCATAAAATGTGTTATGTAGTACAACACATAAAAATCTTTTAAGACTAGGACCCGCAATAAAATGCGTTCTAACGTTGAAGAACGCAAAGTTTCGGTTTTGTTTGTTGTTAGGAAAAAATGACGTTGATTATTCTCAGTTTTAGGAAAAGAATGACGTCAGTTATTCTCAAAATTTTTCGAGTTTTCTTTGCAAAGAAATTGACGACCACGAATAATCGAGAAATTAAGTCAAATAGTATTTAAGGAATTTCTTTTGCAGAACGAAGGAGAGTACAAATTAGAGTGCGATAGTGTAATCAGTTTTAAGTTGGAATCTGGGATTGCAATCCCGTAGCATATTATGAATCGCGAGGCCAACGGGACTCATAAATTTTAAATGACGGGATCCCGGGATTTTTAAAACATGTGTGGAAAACCACAAATAATCAAGAAAAAACACAATTTTCCAATGAAAGTCAAATTTTTTAATTTCTACTGTCGAAAAGTATGTATATTACATACTAAAAAAATTAACTTACTGATTCAACTTCCTAAACAAATAAAAATTCAAGAACAAAATTTAAACTTTAATAATATTACATAAAGAAAAAACCAGTTCCTTACATTTTCGTATGATTTAAGAAATAGAAAGTAGATTTTAGATAACATAAGGCCTCAACTGATTTATCGTCAAGCCTGTTTCTTAATTTGGACAATGATATTTCCGGAGGCTGAAAAAGCCCGTTTCGGTTCCACACTTGTTAGTGGAATGATCAAAAAATCATTGTGCTTTCGCTGCAATTGGGGTCCGCTTCGCTTAAACATTTTCATTTGTCTTCCAATTGCGGTGATCATAATATTTTATGTTGTATTTTGGCCAAAACGGTTTTGTTTAGGTATTAAGCTTGAATTGGTATATGTATGAAGTTTGAATTAATACTGCGTTGCAGTTCATCTTCCAAATGGTTTTTCTCTACTAAATCGACCGGAATCACATTCTCAGTTGCATTTTCGTTTTAATCTATGCTCTATGGATGAGAAGTTCGATCATCCGTTTCACATCCCATGTCAACTACTCCATGTAACGTTAAATAATCATTAATAAAAAGAATATGCAGCAACAAAATTAAAATTGGGTTGCCAATAATCCTAGTACTAGCATGTTCATTAATCATGTGTCGTACGGTCTTCATCAACGATTTTATTACTTCGAGTAAGCAATAGCGTGCTATCATCAAGGTCCATAACTGAGATTTAGGGTGCTACGGTTGACTGAATAAAGTTCCTCCGCCAGCACCCCTGAGGTATAACCTTCGCTAGTGATAACTCACTGCTATTGCCAGTGGTATATGACATCTCACGTGAACTCATATGATAATAGCAGGGACTGGATAAGCGCGGTTGTCATATCCGTAGACCAAAAATAAAAAAATTGCAAAACAACAAAAACTAATCCTTGCATGCGAACTTACTATTTTTAACATGATGCCTCGTTTTCATTGATTAATCCTGGTAAATTGGAGATTACGTAATTCCGGGCGTTACTTTCATTGATTCAGGGTCTTTGGAATCATAAAAATGTGTTGGGATTGAAGATCCCGGGACTGCAATCTCTCGTTAAAATGGAATTATTTTAAGGGGTATAATGAATTATAAACGAAACGCTGTGTAAATAAAAATAAAGCACTTTTAGTTTTTAATTGTAAATAAAGTTTTAAGTGTTATTGAGTTATATTAAGTCTTATTAATTCATCACTATTTTCAGTTGTGTGAAGTAATGCAATCTATCGAAAAAAAAATCTTACATACCCCAAATTTTGTTTTAACTTTTGTTTTGGCCCATCCTCTATCTAAATAGACAATAAAAAAAGGTGTATGTCTGTTTGACAAAAACGTATAGGATCTTAATGAAACTTTGGTATACGATCCAAGTTATCTCGAAAATAGTGAGGGCGCACCCATATGTGAGGGCACGCCACATGATGCTAACCACCTTTTCAATTGTCCAGAGAAACCAACCGACCTGACGAAGGAAGATCTGTGGTACCGCCCAAGGGCAGTAGCAGAGTTCCTGAATCTGGACTTGGAGCCGGAAGAATAGCACCACAACTCGTCCAACAACATCTCGAAAATAGAAGATCTCGATTCATTTCAAAATTGAACAAAATGGCGGGAGTCTCTCCATTACCTGTAAGTTTGAATCTTCAATAACTTCTAGTCCTGGCTTTCAATCTTATTGAGAGTTAGTACATAAGGTTTTGCTACTGTTTCCAATATTTCTGCATGCCAACTTCCGGTTTGTCACTTCCGGTTAAAAAGTTTTTTTTGTTTATCCCTACTGTAGCCTACAGTTTCAAATCAATTTTCATGAAACGTTGGTAAAAGGTTTCAATCAATATCAGAAAAATTTCTTTAGCTTTTGGGGTACATTGGACAAAAGGTTAGGCGGTCCACCATAGAACAAGTGGTTTTTCACTATGTTTTTAATGTTTGTTGGGAGCATACAACATTCGTTCGTGAATGAATTTTGATGACACCAAAAAAGCTGTAAATATGTATGGCAAGAAACTGATTAGTTTTTGAGCGATATTAAATAATGTGGTGGGGAGTCCTCCGAGCACCTATTTTTTTTTGAAAGCTCAATAACATCTGTACCTGATTATCGAATTGAATGAAACTTGGTATATAAACACCTAGTACGGTTAACAACAGTTCTTATACCAACTTTTGGTTTTTCACTTGTGGTAAAATTTTTTTTTCCAATTTTATGCATGTTTTCAGTGTCTTTTTGCATACTACAGCCTACAATAATGAAATAATTATAATGAAACTGATGAAAAAGGTTTCAATTAGTGTGAGAATATAATGATCAATTTTTGGGACACATGGATCAAAGTGGTGGAGGGTCCACCATACAACTGCTGACTTTTCACACTTTGTTTTTAAAGCTTGTTGGGAGCATACAGACTTCGTTCATTAATTAATTTTGATGATAGTTTGACAAAAGATGGAGATTTGAATGACAAAGAACTGATTAGTTTTTGGACGATATTGGAATTTGGAATAATTGGTGGGTGACCGCCCGAGCACCTGTTTATTTGAAACTTCAATAACATCAGTTCCTGATAATGATTTTAATTAAACTTGGTATTAAGCTAAGAGCATAATTTGTAAAAATTTGCACTCCAACTTCCGCTTCTCACTGCCGGTAAAATTTTTTTTTACTTTTTCTATTCGTAAAACAGAATTTTTGTATGTTTGGATACTACAGCTTTCTTTAATGTTTTTATAATTAGAACTACGCGAAATATATAGCATCGGTTAGCCATTAATTGAAGTATTTGATGGTTATTAACTCACTATATATCCAGAACATTTTGTTTCTAAAGCTGTGGTGAAGTTAGACTATGCATCAACGTCGCAATATTTTTTAAGTTATATTTTGTGTATTATTTGAAGACGCTTTGTTTATACTGAAAATTTCTGCAATCAACCGTTAGAATTTCTGCAGCTGTTTGAGGAATATTACATTCAAAAATATTGTTTGCTGTATTGTTCGCCTGTTGTTGTGAAACACATCCCAGACTCACAGAGACAAAATGCAGGCAGAGGTATTTTTTCTTTTTACAAACGGCGTATAAATAAAATGATTAGCCCGAATCAACTGTCTCTTGAGTGGTTTCAATCCACGTTGCTCAAATGTTTAAGAAAAAGCGTCCATATAACACCACAGAACGCATGTGGTTGTGTGACTTAGGTCTAACAAGGTATCTATGTATTGTTATGACACATATTGTAATTCCTATGACACAACACTATTTATTTAGAACACAGAATCAGCTTTGTTCATTACGTTTATCGAATTGAGAGCTACCCGAATTCCGAGGAAGGTAGAAAAACGTGACGATATGTTTCTAGAAATGTTTTTGTATCGAGCTTTTTGGAAACAACCACAACATGGACAATATACGAAAATATGTTTTTGATTGTTTTATGTTTTAGAATTAAGGGTTAATTTTCGACTCTGGACGATCCTAGTTTTTATAATAAACCGAACTAAAATTTTATATTCGTATGAGCATCATTTTTTCATTTTTATATATTTTTTAGGTTTTCGTATTTTAAAAAAGTAAAAGTAAAAACTTTGAAAGAAAACTATAGCGATGAGTTCATCTTTAGAAATGTTATTTGGATGTTTGACAGTAGGAACTTTGAAAAAAATACTTTCAACCTTGACCGTTCTATATAACTTTTTTGTAACTTTCGAAAGTAGTTTTCGATTTATTATTAAAAATGTGTTTTTGTCTAGTACTACTCTTAACTCTATGTGGAGTAATCTTAAAAAAAAACATAAATTTTGCAACGTTGTCGCAATTGTATAATAAATCTAACGATATATAAAAAATGGAACTCGGCTCTTCAAAATGTTCAGTAGACTGTCTTAACCATGCACTCATTGGCAACAATTGTAATAATACTTTAATGTTGATTTCAATACATAAATATCCTTAAAACTGGCATCTACTTACTTTCCACAAAGAAATTTACTTAGTCAAATGTACTCATGAATAGGGAAAAAAATATCGATCTATCGATAAATATCGATAATTATCGATAATATCGATACGGTTTTCATCCCAATGTTGTGAAGCTGATTCAAAATTTTTTATCCGACCGATACATTTCGGTAACCTTAGACGGATATTCTTCTGAGATGAAAACCGTATCGATAATATCGATACGGTTTTCATCCCAATGTTGTGAAGCTGATTCAAAATTTTCTATCCGACCGATACATTTCGGTAACCTTAGACGGATATTCTTCTGAGTCTAAACTAATTAACGCTGGTGTACCCCAAGGCTCAGTATTGTCCCCAACCCTATTTTTGATTTATATAAACGAATTGTTGAAAATCACCAGCAACCCAATAAATAGTTTTGCAGATGATAGTACTCTGCACAAGTCGTTCGAGCCCCTTCCTTCAAAAGGTAAAATGCACGAACGAATTAATCCTGCCCGGAGAGACGCTGCCATAAACGTGAACAAAGACCTGAATAAAGTCGCCGACTGGGGTGACCAAAACCTTGTCAATTTCAACTCCACCAAAACACAGCTGTTGATTGTTTCCAGATTAAAGACCGAGTTCCCCAAAGATATTTTATTTAGTATGTGTGATGAACCAATAGGTGAATGTAAAAACATTCGTTTATTGGGTGTCACAGTTTCAAATGACCTACTCTGGAACGATCATGTAATGGCGATGGCAAAAAGCGCGTCTAAAAAACTCGGCCTCCTAAATAGATGCAAAACATTTTTCACTCCATACCAATTGCTCCATGTTTATAAGTCCTATATTCGTCCCTGTATGGAGTACTGCTGTCAAGTTTGGGGTGCTGCCTCTGTTTCCATCTTGGCCCTCTTGGACTCTGTTCAAAAGCGAGCTATACGAGGTGATCGTAGGTGATTGTAGGTGATCGAACTTTGACATCAAAACTTGATTCCCTACAACATCGTCGCACTGTTGCTGACCTCGTTGTTTTTTACAAATATCGTCATCAGCAGTGCTCAGATGAAATCAGCGGCATCATGCCTCAAACTTATTCTTACCCCCGTTCCACTCGGCAATCGGCTGCCGCAACCAGTGAAACGGTAAAGATCCCGCGCTGTCATACTGGCAGATCGCAGAGAGACTTCTTTGTCCGAACTGCGTACAAATGGAATAGTTTGCCGGAACACTTAGTCTCAGGTGGCTTCAACCCACAGATGTTTAAAAAAAGCGTTAATCTACACCTCAGAACGCTAGTTGTTGTGGGACCCAGGTCTAGACCTAGGTCTTAAAAGGTATTTATGTATTGCTGTGACACATATTCTAAACCCTATTACACAACACATTTTATTAAAAAAAAAAAAAAAATAACGATATATCGATATTATCGATATTAATCTATATTATCGATATGAACCGTTTTTTTTTAAAGTGGTATAAGTCCATTTGTTCATATATTGTGGAGATATTTAAGGATTTGCGTTTGCATTGCTATAAAAATATAGGCAAATGTTACTAAAATTTTGTGATATTTTTCACACTTTAAACCTGTTTAATTTTATTATGTAATAATCCTGTTTAATACCGGAAAAAATATCGATATTTATATCAATTGTTATTGATCTATCGATATATCGATAATTTTGATAATATCGATTAATCGATATGTACACAATATCGAAATATCGATAATCGATGATATCGATATTCCGATTTATCGATAAATCAATATATCTATAAATCGATATTATCGATAAATATCGATAAATATCGATAAGTATCGATAATATCGATATATCGATATTATCGATACTAATCGATATTTATCGATATATCGGTTATATCGATATTTTTTTGATATCGATAATTTTTTAAGTATCGCCCAGCCCTACTCATGAAGCAACAACAGTAGAAACTATAATATGTGAAAATGTTTTTTCCAATGGGGGGGGCATTCTTTTACAAATCGAACAGATTAGGACAAAATCTGACCGACACATTTTTGATTTGGCTGAAATTTTTTTTTCATGATTTTTGGCTTGACGAGTTATATATTTCAAAAAATTCACAACTTAGGTTCTATTAAGGATATAAACTTCTGCTTTGTTTCATTTTAAAGTCATTTTAAAATTAAAAGATGCTAATTTTGAACAAAAATAACATCAATAAAAGTTATTAAATTCTTCTTGCTATAAATAAATAAAATGCTCAAATCGATCTTTAGTCATTGCCCCACCACCGAGATGAGTTTTTAGTATGACCATATAAAAAATTATATAAATGGGTCATTCTTTTTTTTACATACCGAACAGATTAGGACAAAATGTAACCAATACATTTTTGATTTAGCTGAAAATTTTTTTACGGGTTCTACATAAAAAAAATATACACGTGTTCGAGGATTTATTATTTTTTTGGGAAGAAGGGGGGAGAATGGATTGGGGGAAATAAAGCGGATCTAAATTTCTAGAATTTCGTGATTTTTGGCTTAAAGACTTATTTTCAAAGATTCATAATGTAATTTTACGGGTCTGGTAAAGATAGACACTTTTTTCTGGTTTATTTTAAAGTTAAAAGACCGACTTTTAAAAACAATATTATCTAATTATTAACAAATTTCTATTGTTATAAACAAATAAAATGTTAAAATCGATTTTCAGTCACTATCTAACAAAATTAAAGAGTGTTTAGTATGACCGTCGTATTCAGCATTCAATTTTCTATAAAAATGTATATTTAATTCATGGAGAAATAAAATTTACTGTTACAAATAAATTAACTTTTCCAGCGCGGAACGACAAAAATTTATGAAATTTTTTGTCGTCCCGCTCTCGATAAATTAATTGATTTCTAACAGTAAAAATCGTTTCGTAATAAATGAAAAATACGTTTTTAATAGGAAATTTAACGGAGAATACGATGGTTGTACTAAACACTCTTTATTTTTTTTAGACAGTGACTAATAATCGATTTTAACATTTTATTTGCTTATAACAATAGGAATTTGTTAATAATTTTTATAGATAGCATTTTTTTTACAGTCCGTCTTTTAAATTTAAAATACAACAGAAAAAAGTGTCTATATTTACCAGAAAGGAAGTTATGAAAATAAGTTTTCAATCCAAACTCACAAAATTCTCGAAATTTAGATCCACTCTATTTCCCCCAATCCCCTCCCCCCACCCCTTCCCAAAAAAAAAATGAATCTTCGAACACGTATATATTTTTTTATCTAGAACCCGTAAAATTTCAGCTAAATCAAAAATGTATTGGTTACATTTTGTCCTAATCTGTTCGGTATGTAAAAAAAAGAATAACCCATTTATATAATTTTTTGTCGTCCCGTGAACATTTTATTTGTTTATAACAATAGGAATTTGTTAATAACTTTTATTGATTTTATTTTTTTTGAAACTGGCAGCTTTTAACTCTAAAATGAAACAAAACCGAAGTTTTTATCTTTAATAGAACCGAAATTATGAAATTTTGAAAATAACTCGTCAAACCAAATATCACGAAATTCTCGAAATTTGGAACCGCTATATTTTCCAAAAAAAAATATCCTCGAACATGTATATTTTTTTTTTTTCGATATAAAACCTGTAAAAAAAATTTCAGCCAAATCAAAAATGTGTCGGTCAGATCCACCATAAACGGGTAACCCCAACTTAAAATTTAATTAACAAATACTGTTTTTTTTTTGTATTTTTATTATAAATATACATTGTTTAAACGTTCATTTTTAATATTTTGACTGTTATTTTTTTGAAAGAAAATGTTCACATAATTAATTTGTATAATAGCCCTTCCAAACCTTTCTTTTGGGCTGTATAACTTGAAAATCGCGTGGTAGTTAATGTTGTACAGCCATTTAAAAATACCTAATGTAAGTTAATTTTCATCTAAAGACAGAGTAGTTTTGTACCTCATTTCCAAAACTTATTGAGTTGAAAGTTTGAGTTATGAAATTCAAGTTTCTCCGTTTGTGAAGACTACAATAATTTTTTTGCGTGTTAACCGACATTAACATCTTGTTGCACTATCTCTACATAAGGACCGTAAAAGCATTTAGCTAAAGCAGTGCGAGAGTACCCTTGTTTTTACAACCTCTAGAATCTAGATACACAACAGTCATTAGCGAATGGCTTAGTGCGGTGTTTTTTCCGACTCTGTAGAATTTTGATGATGTCCACGCAAATGTCTCGTTATAGTTCAGGTTCTATTCTATTAAGGTTTTGCATAAATCATGCATCATGCAAGTGATAGTTGGGTGGTCCGATACTTCAATGGTATCAAAGTTGTGATACATATCTGTAAAAGCAATATAGCTTTACAATAGTAATTCCTTAGATCGTTGAATCTACTAGAACGTACCACTGACAATTTGTCAGAGGTAACATAAACAATAGTTTTAGTTCATTTAAACCACATTCCACTTTTTGACAGTTTACATATTCTCCGAAAAAATAAGAAGTAAAACAAAACACCCCTTAGAAAGTACTGAAGATATCGACCGGAACAAATGGATATGTGATAGAAATTTTTTTGTGAAAATGCAAAAATTTCTTTTATTTTCAGTCGAAGTAATCTTGCAGGTTTTGAGCTGTGCTACTAACTAACATTTTAGTTCAGCTCAATGACAATCCCAGTTATAGTTTGTCAAACTTCAGTTCATGTTACATTCTTCTGATCATAGTAAACGCACAAACTTTATTCATCAATCCGATATTGAATTACCTGTTTTAAAGGCGCAAAGAATGCATTTACCACCGAGTACATTGGGACCAAATACAAATACAATCCTTAAAATTCAATTAATCATTTTATATTAACAAACTATAAAGCCAGATTTCAATAACGATTGCTGTGATACCAAATTCAAAAACAGCCGAAAGCCACTAATTACGTTGTTCTTCTCGTTTTGTATGTTCTAAAATTAAATTGATTTAAAACTTTGATTTACACGTTAATCTTTATTAATACTATAAATTTGTGTACTTTTGTTTTTTAATTAGTATATTTAAGCTTGTGCTACCATTTCGTCGAGCTCACTTTGTGCACAAAGCATTATTTAACAATTTTACTAAATTTTACTTTAAAAGAGAATATTCAATTTGAACAGTTTAATAAACAAAGTCGATTTAAGTCAATTAACATAACCCGAATACATTTAAAAACCTAACGTTTTAATCGCACTTCATGATAGATACAAAAAAATAGATTAGAAAGTTTGGTTGTTTGCTCTTTGTAATGCACTTTTTTCACAGTAAATACTTCTACATTCAAATTTATAAAACACACCAAATGTATTTTTTAATTAAAATTATAATCAATAATATTCAGATTATTTAGTCGGCCAGTCATACTTGATCAAATAGGAGACAACTTAGGTTATCACTATATAAATAAAAATTCTTAACCAATAAAAAGTTCCAAGTTTGTGCTGTTGTTTCTCTTTATTGTAAATCTATATGGCAAACTTTACAGATACATTCTCGTTCCATATGAATTTTTCTTTAACGTTGATGATGCTATTTACAAACTTAGACACGAGACTATCTCAAAAATGCTACATTGTATAACAATATTATAAAATTTATATATATATGTTTTTTAAACTATTAGTAAAACTCATTCAGTAACTAATTCTTGAAAAATACTAATCGGTGGAATTTTATACAATTTTTCTTTTGATTTAATTTTTCAATAATATTGTTTTGATATTTTACTTTTTTTTTTAATTTTGAAGAAAATTACATCTTTGTTTATATTTTGTAATTTGTAAATAGTATTTTAGTGCATGCTAGAAAAATAAGTATTTTGTGTTTAAGCTAGGCAGATAAAGACGATTTTGAATTAATTATTAACTAATTTTTGTATAGTTATATAGTTTTAAGTTTATAATTTAGTTTAAAAGTTTTATTTTAATAACCATGTTTAAAATCCTACCCGATTTTTGCGTACTTCGTCGCACGAGGTACAAGAAAAGACAACGTTTTCGTTTGGTAATTATAAAGAAATCTTCACAATTCATTACTACACGTATTTTTTTTATTTTAATGTTAAATGTTTATATTTATAAAAATAAATCAATATATTTTATTTACTTTCAGTCATGAAGAAAAAATATTCAATGTGCCAATTTGCATCACCAATCGATATAGATTTACAAATAAAGCCTGAGGTAAAGTTTTGAAATCTCTAAAACGTAATGTTGTTTATAATTATTTTTTTTATTCTTTATTTCAGGCTATTGTACTTGAAGGAAAATATTGGAAGCGCGATAGTCGAGTCGTTTGTGCGGAATATAGGAAATGGAGAAAATACTATATAAAAAATTCTATAGAAACTCAAAATTCTATTGATACGGTAACTAAAGATTAATCTTTTCCTATCAATGATCTCATTCTTTACTGTGTGTAATATCTCAATTAATGGGTACGAATCTTATCAGAAAGAAAATTTTGTCTGTCATTCTTTTAATTAACTTTTGATATTCGATTCGTTGTATTTGATATCTTTGAAGTAAGTCTCAAACTAAACTCCTTCTCCTTGTAACTCCTTGGCAGGTATAAATAAAACATCCCAATATTTGTAGTTTTGATTGCTCTACAATTATAATTTAATACCAGATTAATTGGAAAGCAAATCTAATATTACCTACATTTGCTGAAAACTTAACGAATATGTTTTATTATATTCGAATGATAAAACTTTATTTTTTATTTAAAATTATGTTATCAGTAAATGGATATTAATATTCACATGATAATAAGCTAAATAAATATGCATTTTGGTAATATAAAATAACATCTTTATAATATACTTATCAACAAGCAATTAGATGATAACAGCAATTATTTGTTTTTCTTATACTTAGTTGTAATGGAAAACGATCGTACTTTTGTACAATTTAATACTTTTATGGTTTGACAAAAGTGGTTGTTGGACGAGATTTGTGGTCTGTGGATTTACCATTGATAAAGATTTTGAAAAAATTAAGGACCTTAAACATATTTAAAACATGATTTTAATGTAAATTCTTAATTACTATTACATAACAAGTTTAAAGAACTTAAAACTTGTGTTTTTTGGGGAAACAATATGACTCAAATCTTGGGGATCTATTAAAAATATTGATTTACCTACAAACATATTTGGAAAATTCATTTATTAAATATCACAAGAACCGAAGAAGAATTTAGGAACGTAATAATTTGATAAACTTGATAACAGCGCCTGATTTACGCATAGGTCAACCTGGTTCAAGGCCAGAGCGGCAAATTTTACATACATTACAAAATTTCTTTTTAAATTTAAAATATATTTTGCCCACTAGTCGATGAGCAATGCTGCGATAATAATTTTTTCTACAAACGGCTGTAAAGTTTAACTTTACTGCCGCTAGGGCGTTAGTTAAAGTCTTACTTTTTTGACTGCGGCTGCAAAAGTAACGCCATTTTTGTTTTATACTACGGCGGCTGTAAAGTAGCATTTGTTATTTGTTATTTTGTTATTTTTTCAAACAAATTGTATAACTATGACAACAAAAAATAAGTTGATTCTCATTGGATTATATTTTGAACTATTGGATGTTACTATGACAACAAAACATAACAAACAGTTTCAATTGGTTGATGAAATTTTGAAAAGGCTGCTTTGAAAAAAAAATTTTATTCATACAAATTTAAATATTTTTTCCTCTTATTTGGAAATAATTATGACGATAAAAATTCATATTTATAAAAATTTTGATGTATTAATTTAAACGGTAATATTAATTAATTAATTTAAAAATTTAAACGTTTGCCGAAAAAATAGTGTATTTAATTCGGAGCTAAAGTGACTTTTTGTGTATCGTCTATAATTGTCAAACTAAAGACTCAACACAAAAAGTGTCACTTTAGCTCCTAATTAAATAATGTACTATTCTTGTAAGAATAAAATAAACTGGCGGAGGATAATAATCGTTATTCTATAATAATATATATTTAAGTACAATTTTTACATCTAATATCTACCTTACCCAAATCAATTAGTAGTCCATAAAGATAAAATCAATTGGTATCGTCAAATCAGACTCTATACAACGAGCTCCTAAGGAGTCAAGTCGATCTTGTACTATACACGAACGGAAATAGGTTTTGATTGTGTATGAGCGCGGAAAAATGTTCGTTCTGCAGATGGTGCATAAGAATATGCGTAAGATGCATGCGAGCAGATGGTGCATAAGCATATGCGTAAAGCAATATTCCCGTAGAAAGAAACTTGTGCGAGAGCGTTCTCTCTTATCATTTAACACATTTCCATAGCATTACTTGGTACATCCTCATTTAGTAATTCTATGTAATTTTAAAAATGCGCACATTCATCGACTAATGATTTATCCAAGTTCATGGGGTACATTGAAATAAGTAATCTCGCAGCAGTTGTGATATCCTCTATTGGGATATTCAATGCAATGTTCTACGTCTATTTCGTCTGTTCACTTCATGATATTTTTGCAATCCAGATTTTTCCATTGTCATCTTTTCAAAATATTCCAATGCTCTTATGATAGTATTCCAATTTTCTGTTAAGCTTTTACAAGCATCTGTTCTAGCAGACCAACGTGTATTAGATATTCGCTTTAGCGATGAATTGTTATTTGATGCAAGTAATTGAGTGTACTGAGACGTTCCATAGAATAGTAGACGAAGAGAAAAATTCGTGAAGGTTTTGGATCAGTCCAAAAAAACACGCAATCCAGATTTTCCCATTGTCATCTCTTCGAAATCTTCAAACTAATCACGAAGCCCAATAGTGTAACTGTACAAGGAATCGACTGCAGCTTCTTCTTAGCTACATTAAATTTTCACAGAACCCTATTTCACATGATTAAAAGAATGCCGTTTTCTAACAAATTTAACTGATTAAGGAGGCTCCACGTGATTCAATTCGAGCCATTGGTTTTTCAGTAACATCTTTTCAAAATATTCCAATGCTCTTATGATACTATTTCAATTTTCTGTTAAGCTTTTACAAGCATCTGCTCTAGCAGACCAACGTATCTTAGATAATCGTCCGTCATAGTCCGTCATTTCTTCTCTAATGGGTGCGGACCAACTATTTCATGTTTGGTTTAACCCCAAAAAGGGGACCAGCAGATTTGGCGCAGGCCGGTCAAGATTGTAAAGCCGGGCCTGCTTGATAGACTAGAAATGGACGAAATAAAATTTGGTTTCACAAATAATCCGAATTTATTTATAAGTAAAAAGATAGATTGTTTCATTATTGCAAAGCTGCCGTTTCAAAACTTAGAGATATCTTATAGAATCTTAAAGTTTGTGTCTCTGCGTAAATGCATTGAACTGACTCCTCTCTATAGTCTTAACATTCTATTGACACATTTTCCCTTCTGTGAAATCACATTCCATTCATCTTATTTCAACACTAATCTATTCGTTTTAACTTCTTACAGCACAAAGATCTTGAATGACGTCATAACGCCAGACCGTCCGAGGTTGAACTCAACGACCAACATGTCTTATCGTTTGTTGTGATAGACACCGTTCTATAACCTTAAAGCCGGTTATATTTCATGAATCATTAGAATCGTATACAACATATTTTTGGCAAACTTTCTAAATTTCTTATAGTTATTTATGTATCAAGGGAATTATAAGGATGTTAATTACCGAGGGAAACGTTTACTATCCGAGGGCCTCTGGCCCGAGGGTTAGTAAGTTTCACAAGGTAATTGACATCTAATAATTCACGTGATACATAAATAATTTTGTTTTTTACTACCTAAAAAATTTATTAAACTAAAACATTTATTTTTATCAAATATTTGATAGCATGATTTTGCGTTTTAATTGATCAAGTTAGTTATTTTTTACTTCAAATTGTATTATAATTCCCTTGGGAATTAAGAATGTCATTATTATTTCGGTAACTAAGGTCTAAACGACTCATAATAAATCAATAAAACATAAAAAATTTAAATGTGACTTTCCGTATTTCAAATATATTCTATTGCTTGAATTTTTTCAGTTTTGTTGTCAATTAGGCGGCTGCAAAGATAAAAATTAAATGAAAAACTGCAATTTTACTAACAATTATAATGTTAAATTATGCTTTCTATCGCTCGTTCCAATGATACTTCACTGAACTAGATACATTTACTATCTCTCCTCACTCCTTGCCCCTCAAAATATAGAATCATGTACATTACACTCATCGATATGATTTTTCGTTAAAAATTAAAATATAGTTCTACCATTGTGAATTTTTCCGATCCAGTCAGTTTGGAACCCAATGCACGTACGTTTTTAAAAATATTGCCTTGCACGCAAAATTAAAAAAAAATTAAAAATTACTCTCAAATGAGTAATATCTTAGGATGTGTTAACAATTGTGTTGCCTCCGTATTCTCCGTATTCTCAAATGAGTAATATCTTAGGATGTGTTAACAATTGTGTTGCCTTCGTATTCTCCGCCACTCTAAAAATATAATTTTGATTATTTGACACATCATTCACTATATTTTTCGTTCAAAATTTACTAACTTTCCAATCATTGCAGATCTTTCCGTTTATCAAGTTCAGAAATGAGCGAAGAAAACAGTGAATACTTTAAGAAATTTTTTTCAAACAATGGATAACTAAGCAATAAATCTTATTATATAATAAAATATGGCGTATGCCAGTCAATACTTCATATAAGATGTAAGAAATAAAGACAGAATAAGTTAAAAGCAAATTTTTCAAAAACTATGGGAACAAAACAAAAATAGGGTTCCAATAATTTATCATACTACACACTTCTCATCCAACTATTAAACGCATAAAGTCGCATGGAGATCAATTTCTTTGAACAAGCACACTCGTTGCATTACCAAGTAGTACTCCCAGTTCCTTACTATATTTACCCAAGACATCATCTTGGCTAGCACCAATTACCAGTGCAATTACCAAAACCATTAAATGTTCGTCCATCAAGACCTTAAAAGCTTTCATAGGAGGTCTTAAAAGTTTTCTATCTTGTGACACAAGACAAATTTTATTAAAAAAATAATTGAGGAAGCAGGTCGTATGATTATAAAGTTTTGTGTTGGTTGCATTATTTGCGATACCTGTTAATTCTTATTTTGTATTTAGTCCATACATTTATGAAGTACTATCATTAAATATTGGGATATGGCCCTTTTTCTTATTAAATGATCAAATGTGTTGGTGATGCAATTCGTATTCTGGACGACCCAAAAAGTCGAAATTTAAACCGGACCATTTTTTATCGATTTCATACTTGCGATACAAGTAGTATAGGGGAAATAAAAAAAAATGTTTTTTTAGAAAATTTTTAAAAGTTTAATTTTAGAATAGGGAGGTTCGAAAGATTTTTAGAAATTCAAACATTAAATTACTAAAAACTACATCACACGTGATAGTTTCTAATTTGTTCGCAAAAACAGTATAATTGTAACGTTTCTTGGTCGAGTTACTTTTTGGTTCGATCACTAAATCAGAAAATTAAAACAATGGATTTTCTTTCTAAACGTTATAATTTTTATTCGTTTAAGATTTTATTTCTTATAACAATATTTCTCCTACTAGTATTCCCCTTAATTATTCTTGTATTCAAAATAATTCTTATCTTATAACAATTTTTTAGTATTGTTCACAAGATCACTTTTAATTCTTCACTAACAATAATCATTTACACTTATAATAATCTCTTTTGACAACTTGTGCCACCGCCAACTTTAACTCGCTTATATCACTGCTAAATTTACACTCTTTCTATCGTTGACAATTTGATCTCTATCTCTAACTCTAACATATACTAGCTAGAAGAAATAATCCCGATATTTCTACTGCATTCTAGAAACAAGCACAACCTTTTCCCTTTTTTTATAACAAAAACATAATAACACGATCTTCAAATATTGTTCTGACACATAGGTGTGAGGTCTGTCCTTTTTTCTTTCTTATAGGATAAAAAAAACTTCCTGTCTTACGTGTTTACTTTAGTTACGTTATAGTTTCTTTTATTAATTTAAGCCGCTATTTCAGTTGCAGCAGTGTGTGCGTTCATAAGTTCTTTCATTAAACGATTTTTTCCCTTCGATTTTTTGTCGCGATCTGCAATTATTGTTATAGAATTCAGATTGAACTTTTACAAAACACATTTTTTGTAAAAATCAAAGAAATATTTACAAAACACATTCAAAAATTTTATGAAGTGTTTTTCTTTGTTAATTATTTTTTTTTTGTTATAATAATACGATTTTTCGATTCTATAATCTATAGTATATAAATGGTAGTTTGATAGAATTTTCACATCGATTTTATTGTAATTTTATTATTTTATTCCACCAAATTTGATAATAAATTATTAATAAATATGTAAAGAAATATTATTAATTATTAACTTAACTTCTATCTCACAAAATAAATATTATCTTAATAGATCAAAATTTGAGTGGCATCTTAACGTTGTTGATGTCAACAAATAAATAATTTTTTCATGTTTCGATATTTTCTCTTTTTAAATTACCATATTCTTGTCTCATTCTGTTTTTTTGGTTCAGAGAAAAAGTTAAAGTTAAACCAACTCTGATGAAAAAACTGCAGCAGAGAAATCATCATTTTTAAGGAATATAATTGGTTCAAAAAAACACTGAACGAAGGAACGTATACACTACTGCAACTGAAAAAAGCGGCTTTAGGTATTTATATATTTCTTTAGTGGAACTATTTTCTTGGAAGATGTTCTATTGTGTTGTATTCTATCATATTCCCTAATCGTCATATAATTATCCGCATGCATATCAGTTTATGTTCATTTGTGTTAATTGTGGATCTACGGGTGTGACTACTCCGCGTATTTCAGTCCCTACTATTGACATATGATTTAACGTGATATATCGTATACCACTGGCAATATCAGTGCGTCACATAATCGAGAAATATGTCACTAGCTAAGTTATTAGCAACCCCATTTTAGTTTTGTTCCTGCAAATTTTTAAAAAATGTGCTGTTTACATTTTGTTTTAGTTGCTTCATATTATCATGAAATATTGGCCTATGTCATATGATATTACATGTAGAATTTATTGCCAAGTTATGCATTCTTTGAATATATCCGCCACCACCCCTAAAATATAACCTAGTCATATCGCACTGCTATTGCCTTAGGTATACAACATCTTATATGAACTCGTATGCCAATAGCAGGGATTGGAGTAGGCTGTCAAATGTTTGCAAATTAATCGAAAGTAGTCTCTCTATGCGACTTCCATATAATGGCAATGGCAAAAAGTGCGACTAAATAACTTTGCTTCCTAAATGAATACCAAAAATATTTCCTCAATTTTTAATAAAACTTGTTGTGCAGTAGGAATTACAATATGTGTCACAACAACACATAAAACCTTTCAAGGTTCAGATCTCACAACAACATACGTTATAAGGTACATATTGGTGAACGCAATTTTTTTATTGTTGTTTTTTTTTCTTGATAAAAGATTATTAAGCAATAAATCCTGTCACATATAACATATGACATACCCTACTAGTTCATGATAGAATGGCGTAGATAAAAACAAACTAAGAGATTAAAAGCAAATCTTTTTAGAAAATTTGCAGCATTGTCTCTGCCTGCCTGTGCCTAAAATTGGGATGTCAATAACATAGTTAGTTTATATTTTTTTGATTTGTCTGTCTGACGCACTGCCATCCTCATTGATTAAAGCACAAATCTCGTGTTATATGAAGACTCGTTCCTTTGAACAATAATACCGTGACCTCATCATGGCATATTCAATATCAAAGGCTGCGAGTGCTACCATTGAATAGAGTAGAGTACATCCGCAAGACCCCGTAAGATAACCCCTATAAAGCCTACTGCCAGTTATAGCAGGAACTGGAGTACTCAGATTTGCACTTCCGTAGAGAAGCTACTCCATGCTTACAAGTCTGCATTATTTTCTGTATGGAGTACTGTTGTCATCTTTTTGGGCACTGCATCTTTTGCCGATATAATCTGATGCCCGTTTTAATCGACAGTCGGTGAGTGTAAACAACCAAACTGTCTTGGTTTGGTTGGTTTTCTTTGGTTTGGGTTTTTTATTGGTTCGAAACATAAATCGACAATTTTATGGGGTGCAGAAAATTTTCTATAATTTTCACTATCTTGATTCAGTTCTTAATTAATAAAAGAAATGATTAAATAATTATTCAATTTTTTGATGAATATTGAGTTTACTATATTTATTCATAACTTTGATAAAAATGTAATTATAACAAAATAAAACTTCATATATATTCTTATCTCTAATCTGAACAGGGAAATGAAATTTTATGAAATTTCTCTTGTAACGCTAAACACGCGATCAGATAAAATTTTCTTTACCACTTACCAATAACATGTTTCAACCTACAATTGCTCTAACGAATAACACACCTTCATAAAAAGCCCAAATATCATCTTCTTTTAGTGTGGTTTTTTTTTAAACTGACGATGACAACGCTCTTGAATTAGTTTTTTCAACTTTTTTTTACAAAATATAAATAGAAGATATTAAAAATAACAATTTAATCAAAAATGTGCATACAGTGTAGGAATGAACAAACATAGTTCGAAAATATTAAACGACGTATATTACATGCAGCTCTAAAATCATTGTGCTATAGCTCTCTCTCTATCCCGCTTTCTTTCTTTCTTTCTCTCTCTCTCTCTCTCTCTCTCTCTCTCTCTCTCTCTCTCTCTCTCTCTCTCTCTCTCTCTCTCTCTCTCTCTCTCTCTCTCTCTCTCTCTCTCTCTCTCTCTCTCTCTCTCTCTCTCTCTCTCTCTCTCTCTCTTTCTCTCTCTCTCCTCTCTCTCTCTATCTCCTCTCTCTCTCTCTCTCTCTCTCTCTCTCTCTCTCTCTCTCTCTCTCTCTCTCTCTCTCTCTCTCTCTCTCTCTCCCTCTCTCTCTCCCTCTCTCTCTCTGTCTCTCTCTCTCTCTCTCTGTCTCTCTCTCCCTCTCTTTCTTTCTTTCTCTCTCTCTCTCTCTCACTCTGTCTCTCGCTCTCTCTCTCTTTCTGTAAAATTTACAGACGGAATTTGAAGACTAAATGCTAGTTATTTGGTTCTTAGAGGCAGACGGAATTTGAAGACTAAATGCTAGTTATTTGGTTCTTAGAGGCATTGAGCAGTGTATAATATTGTTGATCATAAGCAGTATCTCCTCCATATCCTCCACCACACCAACTACCTCTATTGGACTATGCCTTTCACCCTCATAATTCACATCAAGTCACGATTAATAACCTTGCAAGGATGCTTTGCCCGAATCAATAGTCTCGAGTGCCGTCAATCCATAAACATTTAAATAAAACGTTCACCAAGACCTCAAAACTCATGTTGTTGTGGGGCCTAGGTCGTAAAAGGTATCTATGTGTTGTTGTGACACATATTATAATCCCTATTACACAATACTTTATCAACCAAAAAAAAAAGGATGCAATCACACTTTTTGTTTTGTGAAGTACTCATGTGTCTTTTACTCTCTAGTCCTCCGATTTTAATATTTCACATTATCTATATACTCTATCAGTTCTAAAAACTTATAGGAAAAAATATTGTTAACTTGTGGGTTTAGATGATATAAATCTTTCGTTGTGGTGGGATGATTTTCTATAACTGAAGGAACTGTATTGATCGGCATACAAAATGTACAAAAATATCTTACATTCTTGTATGCTTATAAAAGTAGAAATTACTATATTAAAATGTATCACAAGAATTACTCACAAGCACAAATTCAACAGCAAAAATTAAAATAAAAGTTCTGTTATTTATTCGATATCCTATACTAATTTATAAAATAATAATTTTTTCTAATAATTCACTTTAATATTAAATTTTAGGTTAGTGAATATATAACTAAAGAAAACGATAATATCAACTTTTTTGAGTATGTTTTTTCACCAGATTCGAGGGATTTAGGTATTATGTTTGATTTCTTAATTTAACAGTTTTAATTCAGACAAAATCTTTAAAATAAACTTAAGACTTCTTTTACAAAGCAAGTGGAACAGTTCGAGCGGACTTTATTCAACCTAGTTTGGAAACATTGCAGCCAACTATTGATGATATTTTTGACCCCAGAGTTTTTGATGGTATGCATGAAGTATAACTTAAATTTTCTTTTTCATTAATGTTATTTATTATTTTTAGATTACGGTATGCCTGATCCGATCGATTTTTTCAGTGTGTCTCGTTTACCTCCTGTGCCAGAAGAAGGGACAGAAGATATATATAAAAATATAGATTATCGTTTACAAATAATGAGTAACAAATTCATATTTAAACTATTTATCACCTTAATTGAAAAATTATTTTAATTTATGCAATTTAGATAGTGAACCAATGGATTCTACAAATATATCTGATGTTACGGGTCAGTCTGAGCATGTGTCGAACTTACAAAATAATGTTCAACAAAATTTAGAACCGCTACATTATACTGCTAAGTTATTGACACAAAATATAAATTTTGATCAAAATTACAATGATGACTTTAATAATGAAATGGAGATGGTTATTGATTCATATCAGAATGACCAAGTTCATGACCAAATTTCACCACCACCTTCAAACACTTATTCACCCCAGCTTCGTTCATTAGATAACAGAACAAGTTTTCCACAGAAAGAGAGGAATCCAAGATCAAGCTATAAACATTTGACGTAAGTGCGATTATGCTAAACAAAATGTGTAAATATGCTAAATTTACTTATATTGCAGACGTCGCGAGCCTCATAATTATGATAAAATTCAACCAACAGTTAACCAAACGCTTATATATAATCAAATTTTAGCTCAATCTCAACAACAAAACATGTATAGTTCAAATTATCAAGATAGTAATAGTATATTGTCTTCAATGCATTCATCTCCAATTCAAACAACAACTAATAATTACAATGTTCAGGGAATAACTAATTTAAATTCTGCATCTCAAAATATCTTAAATTTATCAAACACAGTATCAGGCCAGACAATACACAGTATGAATTCAAAATATATAAGTCAGTCCGGCAGTTTACAAAATTTGATCTCAACAAATCAAACGAATTTATCACAAAAAACACACACTTTAGTTCCACTGTTATCAGTTCCAATGTTGTCATTAGCTCAACAACATTCACCGCCTTCCATGAACACAATGCATCTAAATGATACACAAGATTCGTTTAAGGCAGCAACTAGTCATCAATTAAATTCACAAAGTGAAAGTTATAAGCCCTATCCAAGTCCTCACACTTTTAAATCAAATTCATCTGGTTATTCGAATGTTTCTTTAAGAGCGCAATTAAGAAATAAATCACCACCTAGTTCAAATATTTTAATGGTTGCTGATTCAAGTAATCAACAACAATCCAAAGAAATGTTTCGTTCGCATAGTTTACCATTAAATGCTAAATTACAATTCCCAAAAGAAGAGTTTGTTGTTCCAAAATATCAATCAAAACCAAAACCAACGAGGTCTCGTAGTAACTCAATGGTTATAAAAAATTTACCGAATTTGCCCGCACTTCAATCTGCGACTAGCGAACCAGTGTTGAATACATCTAATAGCGCTTTGCTACAACAACTGCTAACATCAACAAATAGTATGTTTTGTATTTTCATATTAATAATATTGTTTAAATAATTGTACCTTTTTTATAGATACAGTACAACCAAAACTAACAGCAATTCAACCAGCACAGATGGCAGTTATTCAACCAGTGCAAAATGTAACGAACATATTTTCTCAAAAACCCCCCACACAACCTCAAGTACAAAATATACAACCAAAAAGTCCGGTAAGTTACTCAAATACCTCAAACAACATCACCGGCAATTCGTCAAAGGTGAACTTTACTGCAAGTCAAATGTCTCCATTAACAACAACACCCACCTTATCACCCGAAATGATAACCGATGTGAAAAGTCCCAGTCAAATTGCAAATATTGATTCACCTATGTCGCCTTCAAGAAGTTCTAATCTTAAATATCCTCGTGAAACACAACGTCGTGCAGGTCATATTCACGCCGAACAAAAGCGTAGATATAATATTAAAAATGGATTTGACACACTCCATTCACTAATTCCTCAGTTGCAACAAAATCCAAATGCGAAGGTATTCAGTCTTCTTTATCTAATAGTTAAAATTCTATTTTTATTTGCTTATTATTCAGTTAAGTAAAGCAGCCATGCTACAAAAAGGTGCTGATTACATAAAACAATTGAGGAATGAAAGGCAAATAAATAGTGAGCAGATGGAACATCTTAAACGGGAAAGAGATAGTTTAAATAATTCGTTGAAGTAAGTACAAAGATATAAATAACTCGTGCATTTCATTTTATATAAATACAATTTTTTTAGTCATTTGCATTCTATTTTGCCGGCTAACGGAGCACCAGTATCACGCCAAAGAACTGGAAGAATGAAAGAAATGTATGATGAATATGTTCATCAACGAACATTACAAAATTGGAAATTTTGGATTGTATCCTTTTTTAAACATAAGTTTTTAAATCTAGCTTAGTCGAAGTTGCATTTTCAATGATTTCGTTTGATTATTGTGTAATTTATATTAATTATTGAACTAAATCATATTTTCCTTTAAGGTAACTTTTTAGAAGTGATAATTGAATTGAGATAGGTGCTGCTGAGATAGCAATATTAACCATTCAAATTTTTGTATGTTTCCTTAAGCATTTAAAAACTTTTAGTTTGGCCTTATATTTGAACCTTTAATAAGTTCGTTCAATTCAACAGTATCAGTAGCAGGACTAGATGAATTATACCGCACAGCTAAACTTTGGGTGGATCAAAATTGTTCATTAGTAGAATTACGACCAGGTAAATATAAACATTTTAATATTTATAACTAACACAAAAAATAAAAATTGTTATTTGTTTCACCAGGATAAAAAATGATAGATTTTGGTACAATTAAGAATGATGCAGGGCGATGCGATAGCAGAACCTTTTACGAGTTCCAAAATCCATTCATTTTTAATCCGAGTAAAACATATAATTTTTTCTCAAACTATTATGTAACCGATAGTCAACCAATATGGTTAGTAAATTAAAAAAACACTCACCCTTATAGATCATCCATATAAGACTGATAGATTAAATTAAGTATTCAAGTGAAATTCGACCATAAAATTGAGTGAATTGAAATCAATACAGGTGAGGGACGCTTGCTTACAGCAACCGTTCCTATATGGAACAACTCAAAAAATTATAAAAATAGTTTTCAGTAAAGTTAGCTTCAGTTATAATTTTTGGAAAATTTTGTTTTAAAGTTGTGTGGAAAGTTAACTGTGCTTTAAATCAATATGCCACAGGAAATATATAAGTTGTTTCGCTATTAAATTGAGGAGATCCTTGAAAGCAGTATTATTGTTGATTTGTGCTAAAATTTCGTCTGCTGATTTTGTCCATTGTTTATATGAACTCGAGACTCAAATTTAGCTTCATCAATATCTTCCACAAATTTTATTTAGAGCTTGTGGTTTTTACAATCGTTGCATCATCATCATTGCAAAAAATTGTTTTCAAAAATGCAGTTGCACTGTTAGAAAAAACTGACGAGGATTTTAATAGTCGCCTTATGATTTCATAATAAATACAGAGACACATACTGAAAGGTGTTTCCAATGCTAATCATATTTGGGTGTTAGATACCCAGTTTGGGTGTTAGTTTTGCAAATTTGCTGAATCCAATTTTGTGTAATGAAGTTCTTCAATAAAAACTAATGTGTATTTCTATAAGTGTTAATTGAAAGATATCATTTTTGAATCTTTGATTTAGCAATATCATTTCTCAAAATACAAAAATCTTTTTGGTCTGGTGCTTGACTTGATATATTATCACAATATTATCATATTGTCTTGCTAATTTTTGAATAACTGCTACTCTTTTATTTCGACTAATGTGAAGATGTTTTTAGCACGTGAAATTGCTTTACCCAAAGCTTGATTATTTCTAAACGCTTTGGTTGAATTACTGATATGGTGATGTTTCTTTTCCTGCTGCTTTAATCTATGCATGATTTTGCATGGTTAATTTTCTGTTCTTTTCCCAACATGCATTTTTTGTTCTTCAGTTGCCTTACTTAATTTTTTCTTACGCAAATCTTTTTTCTGCTCATTTTTGCTTCACCACAATTTTAAATTGTTTCTTTTAAATGCAATCTATCGAGAAAAAAAATCTTACATACTCCAAATTTTGTTTTGTTTTGGACCATTGTCCAAATAGCCAATACTAATTTTCGTGTATCGTGACATTCCCGCATAGGATCATGATGAAACTTTGGTAAATGAGCCAGGTTTCCTTGAAAATGGAAGATCTGGATTTATTTTAAAACTGGAGAAAATGGCGGAGGGTCTCCCGAACACCTCTAAGTTTAAATCTTCAATAACTTCTAATCCTGGCTTTCGATCTTATTGAAACTTGATATCTAAGGTTTTAGTTTGCAATATTTCTGCGTTCCAACGTCCGGTTTGTCACGTTTGTCAATATCCAGTTTTTGATTCATATTGGCATTTACGGCATCTAATTGCTGATTCATATTCAAATTTATCTGTTGACGGATGTTCAAACTCATTTGTTGCATCATAGCCATTAACTGCGTAAAATCACTATTTGCAGGTGGCCTACTAAATTCCGTCCAATCTAGAAAAATCTTACATCTTTAGTCCGGAACGTTCCAATAACAAAGTAAGAAATTATTTTTTACTGACCCACTGATAATACATCAACAATCATATTCATTTATTATTATTTTCAATAATGAAACCCCAACAAAAATATTTGTTTTCGAAAGCAGCCAAATTGGCTCTTAGAAACAAACGTAGATTATTTAATATTTGGATTCATAAAAAGAACTCTGTTAATCGATCCCAATATTTAAAGGCTAATAAAATATCAAACCAGATAATTGAAAACGGAAAAGCAGAGATTGACAGAGCGAAAGCGGCAAAACTTTTGAGTATGTCAATTTCTGACAAAAGTTTTTACAGTGCCATTAATTCTTTAAATTGTGGTACTTAATCTTCTATCCCTCCTATCATTGATGGTGACTCAATCATTACTGACCCTGCAAGGAAAGCTACATTGTTCGCGAAACGCTTTGCTTCAAATTCAACAGTTTTAGAAACTCCTAAAGAAATACCCCAAATCCAGTCTTCAAGAGTTAATATGAAACAATTGCATTTCAAACCCAAAATTGTCGAAAAACTATTAAGGGGGTTAAACAACAACAAAGCTTCTGGTCTGGACAACATTCCTCCTTCCATTCTAAAAACATTTTCAAAAGAACTTGCACCAACCCTCACCAAAATATTTTATAAATCCTATAAATCTGGTATTTATCCATCCTGCTGGAAGTTGGCCAATGTCCAGCCTGTCCCAAAAAAAAAGGAACGAAATGTGATATTTCAAATTATAGACCAATAGCCTTACTCCCAGTCATGTCTAAAATATACGAGCACTATATTAATTCACACATATCCAAATTTTTGGAAGACAACCATTTGATATCTGACAGCCAATACGGTTTTAGAAACAAAAGATCAACAACCGATCTATTGAACTATGTGGCACATCTTTGGAATAGCATACTTGAGAAAGGTGGTGAAACGTACGTGATCGCATTAGACATCCAAAAGCATTTGATCAAATTTGGCATGCCAACTTGATCAACAAGCTCGTTGCGTACCGTTTTCATCCCGCAGTCGTGAAGTTGATTCAAAATTTTCTGTCTAACCGATACATCTCGGTATCTATAGATGGCTTTTCTTCTGAGTCGATTAATAACCGCTGGTGTACCCCAAGGCTCAGTTTTATCTCCTACTTTATTTTTAATTTATATCAACGAACTGTTGCAAATCACCAGTAACCCAATAAATAGTTTTGCAGATGATAGTACACTGCACAAGTCATTCGTCCCCCTATCTTCAAAGTGTAAAATGCATGAACGAATAAATCCCGTCCGGAGAGACGCTGCCATAAATGTAAACGAGGACCTAAAAAAAGTCGCCGATTGGGGTGACAAAAATTTGGTCAATTTTAATTCCACCAAAACAGCTATTGATTGTTTCCAGATCAAAGACCGAGTTTCCCAACGATATTTCAATTAATATGTGTGACGACCAAATAGACGAATGTGAAAGCATTCGTTTATTGGGAGTCACAATATCCAATGACTTACTCTGGAACGATCATATAATGGCCATGGCAAAGAGCGCGTCAAGAAAACTCGGCCTCCTCAATAGATGTAAAAAATATTTTACCTCGCATCAATTACTCCACATTTATAAGTCCTATATTCGTCCCTGTATGGAGTATTGTTGTCAAGTTTGGGGCGCTGCATCTGTTACTATCCTGGCTCTTTTGGACTCTGTTCAAAAACGAGCTATACGAATTGTTGGTGATCGAGATTTAACATTAGATCTTGATTCCCTACAACATCGTCGCACTGTTGCTGATCTCGTTGTTTTTTATAAATATCGTCACCAGCAGTGCTCGGATGAAATCAGGTCCATAATGCCTCAGACATATGTTTTTCCCCGTTTTACTCGTCAATCGGTTTGTGCGGGCGGTCGGACTGTCGAGATTACTCACTGTCATAGTAATAGAATGCAAAGGGATTTCTTTGTGCGTACATCGTACACATGGAATGCTTTGCCCGAATCAATAGTCTCGAGTGCCTTCAATCCACAAAGATTAAAAAAAGCGTCCTTCTATACCTCAAGACGCATGTTGTTGTGGGACCTACGTCTTAAAAGGTATCTATGTGTTGTTGTGACACATTTTGTAATTCCTACTACACAACACTTCTTATAAAAAAAAAAAAAAATTTCATTCGATTATTGTTGTATTTTGTTTTGATGATCATCAATGAATGATGATCATATACCAAAAAGTTAATTACAATGTTGAACAATAACAAAAAGACTCTAAAAGGTAGCGAAATCCGAAATTCGACGTTCACGCCGTGCTGCCTGGGTAATGCTGACAGAATTAGGTTGGTGTATTGGAAACAAGCAGAGTAAAAACTGCTTAGTCAATGACGCTACATCACGGCGAATTGGCACCTTAAAACCAATGCGACTCAAGCGTCTGCTCTCCATGTCAGGGGCGGCTTAGAGTGGGCGTCTGTTTTGAATCAAGCGGCTCGCTATATAAACGTGTTAAAAGGTTGTTTCTGGTAATCTTAATATGCAGAACGAACGCATTCACGACAATTTGGGTTGGGCCTAAGGTTAACACCCTAACCCCGGGAAAAAAATTTTGTTAAATTTGGTTATCAGAAAGAGAATAACAGACCTGGCTTTCAAAATAGAATTTTATAGACGTGAAAAAGGACCAGACTATCGAATCGGAACGTGGAACGTGCGCAGCCTTAGCGCTCCTGATGCTCTAATAAGTCTAGAAACAGAGGTTGAGAGGTATAGGATGAATATTATTGCTCTGCTAGAAATTAGACAACCAATAATCGGAAAACAACATTTGGATAGTCACTCTTTATACTGAAGTGGTCATCCTTCTCCAAGAGAATTGGGTACTGGGTTTCTTGTTGGTGCACGCATACAAGAAACCGTGATGAAATTCATTACCATGCATGCACCTACTGAAGCTAAGACCGTCGACGAGAAGGATAATTTCTACATAGCACTGAAAGAGGTTATGAAACAAACACCAACACGCGACTTCATTATGGTTCTTGGTGATTTTAATGGGCAGGTTGGAAGAGATATCTCTTATGGAAATGTGGTGGGTCCCAACAGCCTGCATTTGAATTCGAATGATAATGGTGAGAGAATGACTGAGTTTGTATTATCAAATAATTTGAGAATTGCCAGTACTTTGTTTCCGCATCGATTGATTCATAAGCAGACTTGGGTCTCACCGAATGGAAACACTCGAAACCAAATTGATCACGTGCTAGTAACAGCAAGATTCTTTTCGAGCGTGCTGGATGTGCGATCCTTTAGAGGTGCATACATTGGAAGTGATCACTTCCTTGAATGTGCTACGATAAGGTTCCACTTCCCAAATCCAGGCATTTCAAAATTCAATCAACGGAAACGTTTTAACATCTCATTAAAGAATGCTGAAACGGAAGAGAGATATCAAAACCATATTGCCGAAACATTGGATAAATCAGAAAACATTAATGGAAACATCGATAAGGGAATATTTGGACGACCACAAAACCACTCCCAGAAGCCATGGATGGATCAAGTATGCCATGACGCTATTCAATACAAAAGAGATTGCTATCTGAAATGTCTGGACGCAACACCAGGTCCACGAAGGAGAACCATAAACTGGCAAGACAAGCCGTTACAAAACTATGTAAACGAACGAAGAGAGAACGGTGGAAGAGACAGTGTGAGGAGATTGAAAGCTTCAATAAGGAACATCAACCGCGTAGCTTCTTTCAACATGTTAAAACCTTAAAGAAGGGCCCTCAAACTAGATCGACTGCTGGTCAAAACGAAGATGTAGACCAAGTAGACCTTGAAAATATTTTAGATACTTGGGCCGCTTATTTTGAGAATCTTCTCAACTTAAGTGACCAACGACAAGTCGGGTGACGAGCAAAGCTTATTCGTGCATCAAAGGTACATGTAGACGAACCAAATAAAGAGGAATTCGAAGCGGCGCTGTCAAAATTAAAACGCAATAAAGCACCTGTGGCAAGATGTTGTAACATCACTTTTGACGATTCTATCGTATTTTACGCTAATCGGTATGCTGTAACACAAAACGACTGTCGTAAATACCATAATCGACAGTCGTTTTGTGTTACAGCATACCGATTAGTGTAAAATACGATAGAATCTTCAAAAGTGATGTTACAACATCTTGCCACTGGTATCGACGATATAACATCCGAAATGATTATAAATGGTGGCGAAACTCTATCCATAAGATTGTTTAAACTTGTTCAAATGATCTGGAGGACTAAAACCATGCCAAAGGACTGGAACACAGCTATGCTGATACCAATCCATAAAAAAGGTTATCGCCTACAATGTGCAAACGACAGAGGAATCGCTCTCCTCTGCTCAGCATATAAGATCTTTTCCTACATTTTGATATCCAAAATCAATCCTTTTGCTGAACAACTGTTTGGAGAATATCAGTGTGGTTTCCGGCGGATCGAGATACTACCGATGCGCTTTTCTCGATAAGGATGATTTTGGGAAAGTGCCGAGAGTTCAACATACCTGTGCACCAACTCTTCATTGATTTCAGGCAGGCCTATGACTCTCTCGAACTAGAGACTCTATGGTCTGCTCTGGTGTCAATGGGAATTCCTGGAAAACTGGTATCACTATGCAAAATGACAGTACAGAACTCTCAATGCTGTGTACGTGTAGAGAACGAAATATCAAAGTTTTTTAAAGTCGACTTCGGTTTAAGACAAGGTGATGCTATCCCTCCCATACTTTTTAATTTAGCTTTGGAATATGTGTGCCGTCAAAAGAAACTACCGACTAATAACAATATCTTGTCAATAAACTCAGTACAGATGATTACTTACGCTGATGATGTTGTCATCCTCGGCCGAAGTGAAGCTGTTATGAGTGAGACTTTCAAGTCGCTTGAGAGTGGTGCTATAAAGATTGGTCTTCAAATTAACTAATAAAACCAAACATATGAATGTTTCAAGAGAGACTGAGAAGAAAGATTTGATGTGCGCGATGAACGAATTGAGGGAGTTGAATCTTTTAAATATTTGGGATCAATGCTTAACTCAAACAACAGCATACTTACAGATATAAAAGCTCGAATCGCTGCAGGTAATCGAACTTTCTACTCAATTAAATCTCTCCTTGGATCACCGTATGTATCAACTAACACCAAGCTCAAGTTATACAAGACATTGATTAGACCGGTTGTAATGTATGGTTCACAAACGTGGACCCTTACACAAAATGACGAATCGCATTTATCTGTATTTGAGCGTAAGATCCTACGCTACATTTTTGGTCCACTTAAGACAGACTATAGAGAGTATAGAACTCGGTATAACTTTGAGATCAGAGACCTTCTTGAGGGCCCTCATATAATAGGTTGTATCCGTTCTAATAGGATTGCTTGGTTTGGGCATGTTCTACGAGCTGATTCACAGTCTGGAATGATTAGAAAAATGTACGTTAGTACCCCAGGGAGTGGGCGACCGCGAGGTAGACCACGACTACAATGGGAGACTGACGTAATAAACGACCTTAAAAAAATCGGCGGCCATGGTAATTATGTCGCTGTTGCGATTGACCGTGGTGAATATTCAAAGCTGATTAGCCTGGCAACGCTCCTACACGGAGCATGAACGCCTTAAAAAAAAAAAAGAAAAATTCATTTTGACACAGAATAATCAAAGCCTACTACAAATTTGTAAATTGTGTGTATTTAATTTTTTTTTTAAGTATTGATATATCCAGTGGATTTACTGTCCTTTGAAGGATATATATTATATCAAAAGTCAAAACTTCTCGGTTCTGTAATTCTAATTCAGTAAATCCATATATTGGATTTGACTGGATCCCTACCGTCGACCCTAACAATGTATAGACTAGTGTTTTAACACACTCGGCTATACATCTCTTAGTAATTCATCGCTCGGCTATACTCTGCTTTATAATTAGTAGCAAATTTTTTTCAAGTAAGCATGTAGGTTTGTAAAGTATAAAAAACTCGTAGAAAAAGTATATAACAAAATTTGAGCTGCAAACCATTTTCCATGCTCGTGAAGGTACTACACTCACCACTACACGTCTCGTGCGCAATATTTTCCCTCGCATGTAAAATGCTATTTACTGCTCTTGATATGTAATATACTATTTTGTTACACTTTTTGTTATTTTGCACGCAGTCATTGATAGTAACATATAGTTTTGCTATTTTTTTTTTTGATAAAATGTGCTGTGAAGTAGACATTACTAGATTACATGTGTCACGTGTCACAACAACACATAAAAACCTGTTAAGACAAAAGTCCCACAACAACATGCGTTATAAGGTGCTGATGGATCCAAATCTTTTATTTTTTGTTTATTTTTATATTTTTTGTTAACGAATGGATAACTAAACAATAAATCCTATCACATATAAAATATGACATAGGCCAATATTTCATAATAGGAAATAAAATAAAATAAGAAGAAAAAACAAATTTGTTTTAAAAATTTGCAGGGACAAAACTAAAATGGGGTTGCCAATAATCCATCTAGGGACATATTCCTTGATGATGTCACACACTGTCTTCCTCAATCATTAGATATAGAATAAATGAAGATATTAGAATTAAGGAAATAAATGAAGGATCGTTTCTTCGAGCAAGCAATAGTGTGCCATTAGCAAAGAATATTCCATACCTTAGACTGAGGGTGCTACCGTGAACTGAATACAGCTCACCCGCTAGCACCCCTAAGATATCAGCTGGGTAGTGATATCTCACTGATATTGTCAGTGGAATGTGATATCTCACGTGAACTCGTATGCCAATAGCAGGGACTGGAGTACACGGGATTGTCATATGCGTAGATAAAAAATTTATAAAAAATTATTAATCAATAAAATCTGATCCCTCCATGCGATTCTGGTTAGTCCAATCTTATGGTAGTTTTGTGTATTATGTAATTTCTATGTAATTTATTTCCCAATTATTACTTTTATTTATTCAAGAGTCATGTATAACGCAATCGTAACTGCAACCGAAACGTAACTGCAACCGAAACGTAACAAAACTCTATCAACACAAATTTTTGATGCATTTGCAATCTAGTGATCTAGCCCCAGACCGTTGCGTTTTTTTTCGGCCCAAAGATAGACTAAAATTATACTTCGCATAACATAAAAGTCCAAAAATGGAAATTGAAATTTTAAATTGTTTTCATCAATATAAACTTACGAGTTAGTGGAGTATTAATACGAAGAAACGTATAAAATTTATTTTTTTAATCCAAAAAAATTATCCCAATCCTAAGAATATATTCCCAAATACATTTGCGTTTGTATTCGCATAATTCTTTATTCCTGTCGAATATAAAGAATAAACAAAACAGAATAAAAATAAACAGAAACACATTTTAATAATTTTGTTTCTTCAAACTTAACAAGTATTATAATAACTTTCCCTGATAAATTAAAATAAAATCGCCAATTTCTTGTTAACTAATAGTTTTTATTCACTATATACGTATTTCGAAAGCTATGTATGTTGATGTACGCTTTTTTTAAACCTCTGGATTGAACGCCCCCGAGACTATTGATTCCTGCAAAGCATTCCATTTGTCCGATGTACGGACAAAGAAATCTCTCTGCATTCTGTCACTATGACTGTCACATTCACAGCTATCAAGAACTAATTTCAAAGCTTCAATAAACTGTGTTTTCGTTTTGTCCCACTATACTTCTTTATTTCGGGCCACTTCTCTCCTACCAATTTTTAACACCAAATGGCTCTACATTAGTGAATAATGACACCACGTCCAATGATAACAAAACATGACAGTCGACAATATAATATCTTTTATTTTATCTATAAGGTTTTCAGCATTACCTACAAACGTGGATGTATAACTTCATACTCAATACTTTTTCATAAGGAAATTTTAATATAATTTAATATAAATTTAAATATTGTTGGCAAATAATTTTTAACCAAATTTTAGGAAATACCATAGTTTTTTCATTTCTTTTTCAATTCTACTCATAAGTATATCGCTTAAGAGTGGAGCTACATAGTTTGCTACCTATTGAAGTACCAGATAGTTTTTGTAAAATTTGTGTCTAAATTCGACAAAATTTTGATCAATACATGTCAGTATCGATGTAACGATTTTCAATGATACGATTTTTCGATGATATTGTACGATCCGTCAAAATTATTATCGTACGATAAAAAATTGTTGCAGCTTCTCAACCAATCAAAGCGAATATTTTTTGTCTGAAAGTCAATTCTTTTACGTGAATCATGTAAATCTTAAGGCCTAATGCATTACATGACATGAGTCATGTAAGGGCTAAGAATGTTGCGGTGCGACGGGATAGCGGATCTTACTAGTTCCCAAATCCATTTTTAATCAGTGCAAAACATTAAATTTTTTCTATATTGTCACGGTTATAAGTAACAAAATCATATCGAAATACAACGTAGAACACAATTCAACACAACATAAATGAAACACCTTATCATCAGCATCTTCATAACGATGATCATTGATTAATGATCAACAAAACAAAATACAATAACAATCGAATGAAATGAATATGATTGTTGTTTTATTAACAGTTAAGGGACAGTAAAAAATTATTTCTTATTTTGTTAATGGAAAGTTCCGGACTAAAGTGGTTAGATTGTTTTTTTAGGATTTTTACGGAATTGGTGTATTAGACAAAAACAGAATGGAATTAATCGTAAACAAAAACCACCGTGCAAATAAAATCGTGTAAATAGAAGATATTGTTACGTTTTTCCAACTTTACTTCGAATTGGCTTAACTCACAATTCGATAAACCCAATTCCCAAATCTCTTCAGAGTTCGATCACTGATTACTGATTAGTAAGAACAAACACCAGGGTTTTATTAAGTATTCAACACCTTAATTGTTCCACAACAGGAAAACAATACAGCAAGCAATATTCCTAACTAGAATATTCTTTCAACAGCTTCAGAAACTTCAACGGTTGATTGTAAAAATTTAATAATAGTCATACAACGTTTAAAATAATACACAAATTATTTCTACTTAATAACACTTTAAACTTTATTAACAAAACTTAATTTAAAAATCACTTTTATAATTTTAACTTTACTATCGCAGGTTTAAAATAAAACTAATTTAAATTTACAACAGACAATTGCTTATATACTACTCCGCTTAGTTCTAGACAATTCGAGGTCACTTTCTAGAAACCTTGAGAAAACACTAGAATATTCGATTATTATACGTTATGATGATTTGATTCATAAAGTAATATTATGTTGACCCAAGCTCCACGAAATGCAACAACAACATTATTCATTTCAGTCATTTGTTGTTGTGTTTTGTTAATTTGATTTTTCTGGAAGGGACTGTAATCGTCTGGATTTTTCTGTAACCGTAACAATACCCTCCACTTAGGCCTGTTCGTCCGTTTTTCCTTTTTCTATTTCCCAGGCTGTTTAGAATTGCTTCCTGTCCCTTTCTAGGTTCTTTGGCATTACTTTGTTTTATGTCAGTCCACCGTGATGTGTATGGATTCTCATTATCTCTAAAGTGCTCCTTATCACTTCCCTTTGAGAGTTTCATACTGCCATGTCCCCGAACCATTCTCATTTTCAGTTGTGATTCGTCTCCGTTTGAAGCTAATTGAACCATTGCATTTGCATTGCTCACTTCGTAATGGACCTGAACTTGTTTCCTTTTTAACTTTCGACGTTTGTTCAAACGTCTGCGTCGTCTGACGTTTCTCTCCCTCATCTGTTTGAATGAGGGTTCTGGATTTTCCTTTGCACTGCACAGTTTCTCATCGCTGCCATTATTTATGGACTCTGCCTCATTCACAAGTAGTGGCATCTCAACATTATTAACCTTTAGAATTCCACATCCAAAATCGAAGACGTATCCCTTCGCCTTCATGAAGTCCATCCCCAAAATGACTTAATCCATAATGTCAGCCACTAGCACCTCTTGTTTACAGCAGTTGTTTCCTAATTTTATTTCAACGATCTTTTTCCTAGCTATATCAGCGCATTCTCCAGTTACTGTTCGGAGTTTCAATCCATCTGATGGTTCCAAATCACCGCCAATCAAACCTTTGCGAACGAATGTTTGAGCTGAACCTGTCATGAAGCAATTTTTATTTTCGATTTGTCCGTTAATACACAAATTTTCGCAATTTACAGCAATTCTCGAAATTGGGATGTAGGTAACATTCGCCCTACTTCTTGGCATTACAGTATTACATTCAACGGGATAACGTTGAATAAGAGACGAAGATATGTTACATTTCCTGTTCCAGCAGTCCTGTGAGATATGGCCCGATTTCCTACATTTCCTCCGTTTTTTCGGCTGCTTTGTTCTTCATAGAAGACGCGAATCTCTCTGCTGCCCCATTTTTCTTGCACTCCCGTGCCATGTGACCCTCTTCATCACAGACCCAGCATTTGATGTCGCTTCCACTTCTGTGTGCCAATGCTTCTCCTTGATGTTCCCCTCTACATTCCTTTTTCTGCATCCACCAGATGCAAGCACATCCTCTGTACCATCTCATATTGCATTGCGTATGCGACTGTTTCATGGAAAGTCGCCTTAGGTGTAGTCATTACTTTTATCCTGGTTTCTGGATCTTGCATACCATCAAATATCAATGAAGGCCTCGATCTTCATTGTCTCCATAAAATATGGTGGAGTATTCAAGTGTGCCAAATGTACAAGCCGTTCCACTGCCGAGGACTATTCCTGTAGAGATTCACCATTTCGTTGCAAGCGACGCTTTAACTCGACCCTGTATAATTCCTTTTTATGGTCGCTGCCATATTTACATTCCAATGCATTCATCACTTCAGCATAGCTTTTGCGGTCGTTTTCCGGCATCGCCTTCAGCTGCTTCCCCCTTAAGAGCTACTATCGATACAGCTAGACGATTTTCAGCGTTCCAAACGTTTTGATCGGGTAAAGCTAACAGAATTAGGTTGGTGTAGTTGAGAGGGGCAGAGTAAATACTGCTTATACTCAATGATTCTGCACCATGGCGAGTCATTGGCGCCACAAAACCAATGCAACTCAAGCGTGTTTTCCATGTTAGCGGCGGCTTGGAGCGGGCGTCTGTATTGGATCAAGCGGCTCGCTATATAAACGTGTAGCAAGCGTCTGTTCTCCATGTAAGGGGCGGTTTGTAGTGGGCGTCTGTCTTGGATCAAGCGGCTCGCTATATAAACATGTAAAAAGGTTGTTTCTGGTGACCTTAAGTTGCAGAACGAACCCATTCACGAAAATTTGGGTTGGTCACCCCATTTCCGTAAAAAATTACTTGTCATGAAATCTGTACACAGGCCTCGGATTATCTCGGATTCATTTTTAAAACGACCTCGGAAACTGTACCCGCACTACGATTTAAAAATGAGAACCTGGAACGTGATAAGCCTTAGAAGACCAGGAGATCTACTAAAACGATAGCCATACACTAGATATAGTGGCGTTACAAAAACTAAGATGGCCAGGGAGTGGAATCCACGAAACAGCCAAGGGATACACTCTCTGCTATTGCGGTCATGAAAACGGAGGAGAATTCCTAGTTGGCTTACTCATACATCGTCGCGTGAATCAACATGTTATGACTTTTGCCCAATTAATATGCGGATATGCACAATGAGAATCCGTACGCAAAAGTTTAATGTAACGATTATCAATGTTCATGCACCTACTGAAGACAAGGCAGATGACATTAAAGACCTGTTCTTTCTAGAACTCGAAGAAGTCATCAATAACATCCCGCGGCACGATATAAAAATCGTGGTAGGTGACTTAAATGCGCAAATTGGTAGAAGTGCAGAACTTAAAACACATGTCGGCCCTAAAAACTTGCATCATACTAGTAACAATAACGGCTTTCGCGCAGCTGAACTGGCTATGATGCATGATCTAGTAATTTCTAGCACTTTCTTTCCTCATAAGAGAATCCACAAAGCAACGTGGAAATCAAACGATGGAAGAACTGAAAATCAAATCGATCACGTCATGATTTCTAAGAGACACTCTGCAAGTGTAACTGACGTTCCATCATACAGAGGTGCTGATATGGACACCGATCATATGCTTGTCATCTTTAAGTATAAGTGCAAATTATCATCTACATTTAATAGGCAAGCAAAAGAGACCGTGCGCTGGAATGTCGAAGCATTTAAACACCTGGAAACACTGAATAAATATCAGGAAATTGTAACGCAAAGCATAGAAGAGCATGGCATCCGGTCTGAAATGCCATTAAACATCCAAGAAGAATAGCAAACGCTTCAATCAACCATCATATCCGCAGCACAAACTACAATCGGAAAACGACCATCGGAATCACGTAACGAATGGTTTGATGACGAGTGCCGAGAAAGCATTGAACATAAACAAAAACTGCGAGAAAAACGGTTAACAAGAAACACCCGAAGCTCCCAAACTGATTATCTATGCGCCAGAAAAGCCTCAACAAAACTCCTACGGAAATAGAAACGCAAACACATGAAGAGCTGTATCGAAAACATCAACCAACATGCGGCTAATGGAAATTCGAAAGAGTATTTTGCCAATGCACGGAATCTGATAATAGATTTCCACCCAAGATCTACAGTCATCAAAAATGGAAACAACGAGCTTACAACAAGTGAACGTGATGTGCTGGAAGTATGGCGATCCCACTTTCAAGACCTACTGAATAGGACGAATGAAGTTCATCCTATTAGAGCAATTGCTCCGTCAAGTGAGGAGATTTTTGTCCCTTACCCAACAATAGAAGAAGTGGAAGCTGCCATCAAAAAATTAAAAAATGGCAAATCACCAGGTTTTCGATGGAATTCCTGCAAAACTATTTGAGAATGGAGGAGCAGCTCTGGTCTCACGTATATATGATCTGATTATTGCAATCTGGGACCAAGAAGAACTACCTGCTGAATGGAAAACAGCTCTCATTGTTCCGCTACATAAAAAAGGTGACCGCCTAAAGTGTGCGAATTATCGTGGAATCGCACTGTTGAACACTGCATATAAAATACTAGCTGTGGTTATCGTCCCAACCGTTCAACCACAGATCGATGTTTTACCTTAAGGATGATTCTGGAAAAATGTTAGGAGTACAACATCAGCATTCACCAGCTCTACGTTGATTTCAAACAAGCATATGATAGCATCATCCGCGACAACCTCTGGTCTGCACTCATATGCCTTGGTATTCCAGCGAAACTTGTTTCTCTGTGCAAACTCACAACATCGGGATCAAACTGTAGAATAGTAATCGAATGGTCAGTTTCTGACTCTTTTGATATAACATCAGGTGCTCGACAAGGTGATGCACTCGCGCCCGCACTATTTAATTTGGCGCTTGAGTACGCAATAAGAAAAAGCCGCAATTAAGACACAAAACTGTATATTTAACAAATATAGTCAAATTCTTGGCTATGCAGATGATATTGCGCTTCTCGGACGTAGACCAAGCGATATTAAGGATAGTCTCTCTCAGCCTGAAAGAAATGCTAAACGACTTTTTTTTTTTTTTTTAATAAAATGTGTTGTGTAATAGGGCTTAGAATATGTGTCACAACAACACATAAATACCTTTTAAGACCTAGGTCCCACAACAACTGGCGTTCTAAGGTGTTAATTAACGCTTTTTTTTTTAAACATCTGTGGGTTGAAGCCACCTGAGACTAAGTGTTCCGGCAAACTATTCCATTTGTACGCAGTTCGGACAAAGAAGTCTCTCTGCGATCTGCCAGTATGACAGCGCGGGCTCTTTACCGTTTCACTGGTTGCGGCAGCCGATTGCCGAGTGGAACGGGGGTAAGAATAAGTTTGAGGCATGATGCCGCTGATTTCATCTGAGCACTGCTGATGACGATATTTGTAAAAAACAACGAGGTCAGCAACAGTGCGACGATGTTGTAGGGAATCAAGTTTTGATGTCAAAGTTCGATCACCTACAATTCGTATAGCTCGCTTTTGAACAGAGTCCAAGAGGGCCAAGATGGAAACAGAGGCAGCACCCCAAACTTGACAGCAGTACTCCATACAGGGACGAATATAGGTCTTATAAACATGGAGCAATTGGTATGGAGTGAAAAATTTTTTGCATCTATTTAGGAGGCCGAGTTTTTTAGACGCACTTTTTGCCATCGCCATTACATGATCGTTCCAGAGTAGGTCATTTGAAACTGTGACACCCAATAAACGTATGTTTTTACATTCACCCATTGGTTCATCACACATACTAAATAAAATATCTTTGGGGAACTCGGTCTTTAATCTGGAAACAATCAACAGCTGTGTTTTGGTGGAGTTGAAATTGACAAGGTTTTGGTCACCCCAGTCGGCGACTTTATTCAGGTCTTTGTTCACGTTTATGGCAGCGTCTCTCCGGGCAGGATTAATTCGTTCGTGCATTTTACCTTTTGAAGGAAGGGGCTCGAACGACTTGTGCAGAGTACTATCATCTGCAAAACTATTTATTGGGTTACTGGTGATTTTCAACAATTCGTTGATATAAATCAAAAATAGGGTTGGGGACAATACTGAGCCTTGGGGTACACCAGCGTTAATTAGTTTAGACTCAGAAGAAAATCCGTCTAAGGTTACCGAAATGTATCGGTTGGATAGAAAATTTTGAATCAGCTTGACAACATTGGGATGAAAACCGTACGCAACGAGCTTGTTGATTAAGTTGGCATGCCAGACTCGATCGAATGCCTTGGAGATGTCTAAAGCGATAACGTATGTTTCACCACCTTTATCAAGTATGCTGTTCCAACAATGCGCTACATAGTTTAATAGATCGGTAGTTGATCTTTTGTTTCGAAAACCGTATTGGCTGTCGGATATTAAATGATTTTCTTCCAGAAATTTTGAAATATGTGTATTAATATAATGCTCATAGACTTTGGATAGGACCGATAGTAAAGCTATTGGCCTATAATTTGAGATATCGGATTTTGGTCCCTTTTTGGGGACGGGCTGGACTTTTGCCAACTTCCAGCACGAGGGAAATATACCAGATTTGTAGAATTGGTAGAATATTTTAGTTAAAGTGGGTGCAAGTTCTTTGGAAAAGGTTTTTAAAATAATGGGTGGAATATTGTCCATTCCTGATGCTTTGTGGATGTTTAACCCCTTTAAATGTTTAGCGACTATTTTGGGTTTGAAGTGAAGTTCATTCATATTAACTCCTGAAGACTGGATTTGGGGTATTTCTTTAGGAGTTTCCAAAACAGTGGAGTTCAGAGCAAAGCGTTCAGCGAACAATGTAGCTTTTCTTGCGGGATCATTGACGATTAAATCACCATCAATAATAGGGGGAATAGCAAATTTTGTACCAGAATTTAAAGAATTAATGGCACTGTAGAAACTCTTGTCAGAAACAGACATAGACGTAAGTTTTGAGGCTTTCGCTCTGTCAATTTCGGACTTTTCGTTTGAGATAATCTGATTAGATATTTTGTTGGCCTTTAGATATTGGGATCGATTAGTGGGAGTTTTGTTATGAATCCAAATATTAAATGATCTAAGTTTGTTTCTAAGTGCCGTTTTGGCAGCTTTCGAATACAAGTATTTTTGTTTGGGTTTTACTATGGAGAAAGGGACAAATTTATTGATAGCAAATTGGATGGTTTCTGTAAAGTTTTGAGCAGAAACATTTACATTGTCAGTGTAAAAACAATGACGGTCGAAAGGGAAACCATGGAAAAAATTTTGAAGACCACTCTTATCCATTTTTGAGTAGTGAAATATTTTACGGGGTTTGGGAGCTGTAGTTTTAAGTAAATCAGTTTTGATAACTGATGAGATTAAATAATGATCAGAATTTCCAATACTATCTTTCGCGACATCGACACTCGTAATATCTGGCATTGTGGTAAGATAGAGATCTAAAAGAAAACTATTATCACCGCCATTACGGGGAGTGAAGGTCGGGCTTTTAACAATTTGGAATAGGCCCTGAGACGCGGCAAAAATTTCTGCCAGTTTTCCACTATTGTCAACATCGTCGGTCGATTTGGAGAATTCCAACCATGGTTTGTTGTGGACGTTGAAGTCACCGGTAACGATAACTTCACAATCAGGGGACTTTGCTCTAATCTCGTCCATAATTTTTGTCAGTATATTAAAAAAGTTTGGGTTACGTTTGTTGGGGGACCGGTATAAAGCTATTGTAAAAAAAGTCATTTCTGGAAGACAAATCTTTAAAACCATTGTATTGAATCCATCACCGTGTAGTTCAAAATTTGGAAAGCGCGTGTACGCAACACTCTCATGAATGAATGCGCATACGCCCTGATGGAGTTTGAAAGCTGATTCGAGCTTATATTTGGAATTAAGCGATTCTATAAAGAGAAAATTTTCAGAAACTTGTGTTTCTGTAAGGAATAGAATGTTTGGTTTGTCGTGCTCAAGATGATGTTGCACGTGGTCATGGTTAGCGTTCAATCCGCAGATGTTTTGAACATGTATTTTAAAATTTTTGATTGATTCATATATGTTTTGTCCCTGCAAATTCCGTGGACGTGCCGCTTTATGGGCGGGTGGATTGCGCAAATTTGCTTTACCACTTGCAGACTTATTTCTTTTCGGTTGTACTGCCATATATATATATCAAAATGTTTATTTTATTTTTTTATGTTTTATTTTAAAATGCATAACTAAGTAAAAAAATCCTATCATACTACAAAATATGACATATGCCAATATTTCATGATAAGATGAAGAAATAATAACAAAACAATAAGTGAAAAACAAATTGTGAGAAATTTGCAGAAAACAAAACAAAACTAAGTGCCAATAATCCAGCTGATGCAGCGCACCCCAGACGGCACCGCTCACCACCTCAATCGAGGCACAAAGCCCACACATAACTACGTGTTGGTCCGATTCCTCGGAAGAGCTAATGAGCGGTACCGCTACGGAACGCCGCCCAGCTAAGACTGGAAGTGCTGCCGTTGACTAATTAAAGTTCGTCCGCCAGCACCCTAAGATATCATCTTGGCTAATGACATCTCCTGCCATTGCCAGTGGTATGTGATATCTCACGCTAACTCATATGTCAATGGCAGGGACTGGAGTACGCAGGGTAGTCAGACCCGTAGATCAACATTGATCATAATCGATCAAAATCGATCCCTCCTGCGGTTGAACTTGGATTATGCATTAACACCGGCAAGACTAAACTTTTAACAACATCCAGGAATATAGCTCCCGGCAATCTGAATACTGACGACTATGAAGTAGAACGTGTAGAAAACTTCAAATACCTCGGGTCTGTAATAACATCGTCAAATGACATGCAGGCAGATATTAAAGCCCATGTCTCAGCCGCATACAAAATTTTCTACGCATACTCAAAACTTTTGCGATCCAAACATCTTTCGCAGTGGTGCAAACTCACACTTTACAAAGCATTAATCCGACCTGTGCTTACCTTTCGAAGCGAAAGCTGGACACTGACTTCCTCCGATTGTAGAATTTTATCAACATTCGAGAGGAAAGTCATACGAACAATTTATGGTCCATGTAAAGTTGCAGAAAATCAGTATAGAATCCGAATGAATCATGAAATCAGACAGCTTTTTGGAGGCTGCGATGTAATCGGATTCATTAAATCTAACCGGATTAGATGGTTTGGTCATGTAGAAAGGGCACCATTAGATAGAATGATTAAAAAAGCGTCCCAACAACAACCAGCTGGTGTTCGTCGAAGAGGAAGACCTAGACAACGCTGGCGTGATGACATCATCCAAGACCTTCGTGATAAAGGATGTCGAAACTGGGGTCAACTGGTCATGGAACGAGACGATTGGAAGCTGATTGCACAGACGGCAAAATCCCTCCATGGGATGTAAACTCCAGAGAGAGAGAAAACGTTTTGATCTGCTGCGTTCTCGAACTGGAACTTGAAGATGCCGAACGATGTTGTTCAATCGTATGATGGTGGTTTTAATTTGATGTTTGCTACTTGTTGTACCACCTGGGAAGTAACATTAGTCGTCTCAACATCCTGCAACCGTTTTTCGAAATCATCAACTTTGGAAAGTACCTTTTTGTTTTCGTCAAGCACTTTTTGCTCTAGCTCTTTTACTTCTTGATGAACACTTCTTCGTGTAACGTGGTAGAAATTTCAAGAAGTTTCTCGTCCATTATTTGTTTGACGTTAAAACTGATTTCTTCCTTGGTTGAAGCCATCTGTTGGTTGATGTTAAGGCTGATTTCTTCCTTAGTAACAGCCATTTGTTGATTGATGTTGCTGCTTTGTTGATCAAATTTTTGATTGAGTTCATCTTTATTATCTGTTGACTGATGTTCAGCTTAATTTCCTCCTTGGTTGCAGCCAAACTTTGATTCATTTCCTCTTTATTGACAACCATATTAGCATTCATCTGATTCATGTTCAAATTCATTTGTTGCATCATTGCCATTAACTGCGTAAAATCGAAATTTGCGGATCGCAATTAAGTTGTTGTTTCCGCAACAAAACTTTTCTCCTCTTCAGCTGCAACTAAATCACTGTTTGTTGTGATTGCTCCAAAGTGGTAACTCTCTACAATTATTCCACTGGCTTCCATAGCTTCTCGAAGCCGTAACATCAATTCTCTTTTGTCTCCGGTTGTTGACAATCCCCGTAGTTCTAGTTCCTTCTTTAACTCAGGAACTTTTAATTCACTTAAGAAAACCATTATTAACAGCTAACTAATCCGCCGATGTCACCAATGTTACGTTTCTCCAACCTTACTTCGAATTGGCTTAACTCACAATTCGATAAACGCAATTCCCAAATCTCTTCAGAGTTCGATCACTGATTAGTAAGCACAAACACCAGGGTTTTATTAAGTATTCGACACCTTAATTGTTCCACAACAGGAGTAAGTTATTCCTAGTTAGTTATTCCTAACTAGAATATTCTTTCAACAGCTTCAGAAACTCCAACGGTTGACTGTAGAAATTTAATAATAGTAATACAACGTTTAAAATAATACACAAATTATTTCTACTTAATAACACTTTAAACTTTATTAACAAAACCTAATTTAAAAATCACTTTTATAATTTTAACTTTACTATCGCAGGTTTAAAATAAAACTAATTTAAATTTACAACAGGCAATTGCTTATATGCTACTCCGCTTAGTTCTAGACAATTCGAGGTCACTTTCTAGAAACCTTGAGAAAACACTAGAACATTCTTTTGGATTTTTGAGATCAATTAAACTCAAGTAAGTAAAGAAGTAATTGGAATATTTTCAATTCAAAGGTATGGTTTGAAGTTTCTCAGAAAAAAACTACAATTCACTAGAACATTCTATTATTATACGTTATGATGATTTGATTCATAAAGTAATATTATGTTTTTTTTTTTTTTTTTAATAAGAAGTGTTGTGTAGTAGGAATTACAAAATGTGTCACAACAACACATAGATACCTTTTAAGACTTAGGTCCCACAACAACATGCGTCTTGAGGTATAGGTGGACGCTTTTTTTAAATCTTTGTGGATTGAAAGCACTCGAGACTATTGATTCGGGCAAAGCATTCCATGTGTACGATGTACGCACAAAGAAATCCCTTTGCATTCTATTACTATGACAGTGAGTAATCTCGACAGTTCGACCGCCCGCACACACCGATTGTCGAGTAAAATGGGGAAAAACATATGTCTGAGGCATTATGGACCTGATTTCATCCGAGCACTGCTGGTGACGATATTTATAAAAAACAACGAGATCAGCAACAGTGCGACGATGTTGCAGGGAATCAAGACCTAATGTTAAATCTCGATCACCAACAATTCGTATAGCTCGCTTTTGAACAGAGTCCAAAAGAGCCAGGATAGTAACAGATGCAGCGCCCCAAACTTGACAACAATACTCCATACAGGGACGAATATAGGACTTATAAATGTGGAGTAATTGATGCGAAGTAAAATATTTTTTACATCTATTGAGGAGGCCGAGTTTTCTTGACGCGCTCTTTGCCATGGCCATTATATGATCGTTCCAGAGTAAGTCATTGGATATTGTGACTCCCAATAAACGAATGCTTTCACATTCGCGTATTTGGTCGTCACACATATTAATTGAAATATCGTTGGGAAACTCGGTCTTTGATCTGGAAACAATCAATAGCTGTTTTGGTGGAATTAAAATTGACCAAATTTTTGTCACCCCAATCGGCGACTTTTTTTAGGTCCTCGTTTACATTTATGGCAGCGTCTCTCCGGACGGGATTTATTCGTTCATGCATTTTACCCTTTGAAGATAGGGGGACGAATGACTTGTGCAGTGTACTATCATCTGCAAAACTATTTATTGGGTTACTGGTGATTTGTAACAGTTCGTTGATATAAATTAAAAATAAAGTGGGAGATAAAACTGAGACTTGGGGTGCACCAGCGTTAATTAATTTGGACTCAGAAGAAAAGCCATCTATAGATACCGAGATGTATCGGTTAGACAGAAAATTTTGAATCAACTTCACGACTGCGGGATGAAAACCGTACGCAACGAGCTTGTTGATCAAGTTGGCATGCCAAATTCGATCAAATGCTTTTGAGATGTCTAATGCGATCACGTACGTTTCACCACCTTTCTCAAGTATGCTATTCCAAATATGTGCCACATAGTTCAATAGATCGGTTGTTGATCTTTTGTTTCTAAAACCGTATTGGCTGTCAGATATCAAATGGTTGTCTTCCAAAAATTTGGATATGTGTGAATTAATATAGTGCTCGTATATTTTAGACATGACTGGGAGTAAGGCTATTGGTCTATAATTTAAAATATCACATTTCGTTCCTTTTTTTGGGACAGGCTGGACATTGGCCAACTTCCAGCAGGATGGATAGATACCAGATTTATAGGATTTATAAAATATTTTGGTGAGGGTTGGTGCAAGTTCTTTTGAAAATGTTTTTAGAATAACAGGAGGAATGTTGTCCAGACCAGAAGCTTTGTTGTTGTTTAACCCCCTTAAAAGTTTTTCGACAATTTTGGGTTTGAAATGTAATTGTTTCATATTAACTCCTGAAGACTGGATTTGGGGTATTTCTTTGGGAGTTTCTAAAACTGTTGAATTTGAAGCAAAGCGTTCCGCGAACAATGTAGCTTTCCTTGCAGGGTCAGTAATGATTGAGTCACCATCAATGATAGGAGGGATAGAAGATTTAGTACCACAATTTAAAGAATTAATGGCACTGTAAAAACTTTTGTCAGAAATTGACATACTCGAAAGTTTTGCCGCTTTCGCTCTGTCAATCTCTGCTTTTTCGTTTTCGATTATCTGGTTTGATATTTTATTAGCCTTTAAATATTGGGATCGATTAACAGAGTTTTTTTTATGAATCCAAATATTAAATAATCTACGTTTGTTTCTAAGAGCCAATTTGGCTGCTTCCGAAAACAAATATTTTTGTTGGGGTTTCATTATTGAAAAGGGAACGAATTTGTTAATACCGAATTGAATGGTTTCAGTAAAGTTTTGAGCAGAAACATTTACATCGTCAGTATAAAAACAATGACGATCAAAAGGGAAACCTTGAAAAAAACTTCGGAGACCATTGGTGTCCATTTTTGAAAAGTGAAATATTTTACGGGATTTGGGAACTCTAGTTTGTAGCAAATCAGTTTTGATAACTGATGTGATTAGATAATGGTCAGAATTTCCAATACTACCCTTATCGACATCGACACTCGTAATATCTGGCATAGATGTGAGATAAAGGTCTAAGAGAAAACTTTTATCACCGCCATTACGAGGAGTGAAAGTTGGGCTTTTTACAATCTGCGTCAGGTCGTGCGATGCAGCAAATATTTCTGCCTGCCTTCCATTGTTGTCGTCGGTCATTTTGGAAAATTCCAACCACGATTTGTTGTGGACGTTGAAGTCACCGGTAACGATAACCTCACAACTTTGAAATTGTGCTCTAATTTCGTCGACAACATTAGTCAAGTCATTAAAAAAATTGGGATTATGTTTGTTTGGGGACCGGTATAGAGCTATTGTGAAAAAAGAAATTTCAGGTAGACAAACCTTTAATACTACTGTACTGTAGCCATCACCATGTACTTCATAATTTGGAAAGCGTTTATATGCAACACTCTCATGAATGTATGCACATCCACCTTGATGGAGTTTAAAAGCTGATTCAAGCCTATATTTGAGATTTAGTGTTACGTCATAGGGATAGTTTTCAGAAACTTGTGTTTCTGTAAGAAAAAGAATATGCGGTTGGTCGTGCTCGAGATGATGTTGCACGGCGTCCCGGTTGGCATTCAATCCACAAATATTTTGGATGTGTATTTTAAAAAGTTTTTTATCAAATGTGATAGTCATTTGATCAAAAGACAATTTGTTTTAAAAATGGGTAACTAAACAATAAATCCTATCATATAATAAAATATGACATAGGCCAATATTTCATGATAGGATGTAAGAAATAATAAACAGGCGAAAACAAAGTTTTTAAAAAATTTGAAAGGTTACTAAAATATTTATCCATATTGTTCCCACGAGTTTAGACGCAATAAAGGTCACCAACAGGCCTTCGTCTATACCTGTTAGAAGTCTATATACAACAGGTGCCCAGAGGATGGTACTTTTGTGGTTTGACCCTGCAAGAGTCCTCTCTAGTGTGTACCCACCAGGGGGTGCTAATAAGGGAGCACCTTCCCGCGACCCGGGCGGCTAAGCCAAGGTCCCCGTTCCCGCTAGACATGACAACAGGTTTACGGTTTGCAATAGCAGGCTAGAGTCCGCTATAGCTCAGGTACCTCGGGTTCGCCACCCAAGTTCCACGAAATACAACCACAACATTATTCATTTCATTCATTTGTTGTTGTGTTTTGTTAATTTGATTTTTCTGGATGGGACTGTAATCGTCTGGATTTTTCTGTAATCGTAACAATATTTTTCAAATTAGTTTTAGTAAACCTCTTGGAGTTTCGAAGCTGTTAGAATAATATTCAAGATAGGAATATTGTTTGCTGTATTGTTTTCCTGCTGTTGTGGAACAATTAAGGTGTTGACAGTTGATTACTTAATAAAACCGGGTGTGTTTGCTTACTAATCAGTGATCGAACTCAGAAGGAGATTGGGAAATGCGTTTATCGAATTGAGAGTAAGGCCGATTCGAAGTAAGGTTGGAAAATGTAACAGTAGGAATTATATTTAATTTACATTTCAAATTAAATTAAAACATTTTTATTTTTGTGGAAATAATTATGTTTGGGTCTGCTATCATGAAAATCAGATGTAATAAATGTAGTACATTTTGCTACTAGAGATGACAACACTACTTTTACGTGAGTGAAAATTTGTTCACAAGAAGCGTTAGCGTCGAGTGGTACAATTTTGCGAACGTAAAATGTTTACATCTCGCGTAGGAATTTGTATTTAGTAAAAATTATTTTTTCTACGATAGCAAATGAAAAGTCTATTTTCAAGCAGACTGTCCCCTGTGAAAATGGTTTTTTTCAATAGTGTAAACAGAATAACAAATTATAGTTGCTGTGGTGTTTTCATATAATTTTACAAAGTTTTTAAAACTAAGGAATGGAACTAAGGAACTAACGAATTTTGAATGTTATTTTGTCGATTTCTAATTTTATAATTTCTAATAAATATCGTTTATTATTATATCGGTCTGAAAGACCTAAGTATTACACTCATGAGCTAAAAGTGAAATTCTTACCCCCACTTTTTTGGCATTTTTCGACGTTTTAGGACCTAGGACCTACTGATTCTAAAAAAGCAAAAAAAAAAATGTATGTCTGTCTGCCGGCAGTCACAACCTACGAAATCTAGAAAACCGCTGGACGGATTTCAAAAATTTTTTTTTCTAAAAATAGGTTTACTCAATAGGAGCCGAAAGGACGATGTGTTCAAAAACTGTACCGGAAGTGTGTCAAAAAATCGTCAAGTGTGTCAAAACAAGGAAATTTGCATATTTTTTGCTTAAAAAACGTTCATTTTAAGTGATTACGAATAGAAACATTGAATTTGTAGAAATTTTGATGGTCGGGATTGGTATGTGAGACCAAAAACTAGATTATTGCATTAGAAGTTTGTCAAAAAAATGTCACGTGTGTCAAAAGAAAGATTTTTATTTATTTTTTTACCCAATTTTTTGGAAAAATAACATTAATTATTTGTTTGACATGATTTTATTATTATTATTGAGAATTAGACGTTAGTCAAACAAAATAATGTCAAGTGTGTCAATAGAATGATTTTCAAATATTTTTTTAGATAATTTTTTGGAAAAAAAAATTTAGCCGTTTGTTTACGTAAATATACTTGAAAATGGAAATTTTTGAAAATTTTAAATTTTTGATTATATTATAATTTTTATAATTTTGTAAAAAGTTACAATTTTTGATTTTGTTATAATTTATGCAACATTTTTTGAATTTTTGAAAAAAGCTTTAATCTTTGATTTTGTAATAATTTTTGAAATATTTTTAGAATTTTGTTTGAAAAAAGTTTGAATTTTTGATTTTATTTAGTTTTACAATATTTTTGGAATTTTGAAAGAAATATGAATTTGTGATTTTGTAATATTTTCTCGAAACGCTAAATATAGGAGTTTTTGAGTAGTTTGCTGATTGTATAATATTTTCACTAAATTATGTTAATTTATGATCTGTTATAATTTTCCGACAACGTATTGATGTTTCGTGTTAGTTTTGTAATACATATCTAAACAGATATAAAAAATACATCTACTTTAACAAAAAGTTATGTTTGATATACATCGCTGCCCAAAACTAAAAACCATGTCCCCATAAAAGTTTTTTGTCGAAAACTATATCAAAATCCTTAACCCAGACCGAAGTCTTGATATCTCAGCTGTGAGATTTCAGCCCCTCCATATTTTATTATTTACTATCATAGAAAAAATTGTATTTCCTAAGCGAAATAAAAACATTTTACATTCGTGAAATTGCCCCACTTGACGCTAACGCGTCTCGTGAACAAATTTTCCCTCACGAAAAGTGGCGTTTGCATCTCTTGTAGCAAAATGTACTATTTCCATTAAATGAAAAAAAAAACATTTTCAGAGGGGATTAAGCTTGCTTGAAAATATACTTTTCACCTGCTATCATAGAAAATAGTATATTTTCCTACAAGAGATAAAAGCATTGTTTTTTTCGTGAGTAAACATTTGTTCACAAGACGCGCTAGCGTCGAGTGAGACATGTTTATGAACGAAAAACGTTTTTATCTCGCGTAGGAAATGCAATTTTTCTATGATAGTATATATATTATAATTGATATTTATTATAAATTACAAAATTAGAAATCGACAACATAACATTCAAAGTTCATATTCTATTTTTTCATGGTTGCGTTATTTAAAAAACTTTGTAAAATTATATGAAAAACCATAGCAACTACAATTTGTTATTCTTTTTATACTAGTGGAAAAAAGAACCCATTTCGACAGAGCATTCATTAAGCATGATGAAAATAGAATTTTCATATGCTATCATAGAATAAATATAATTTCAAACTTTAAACTATTTGTTTTCATGGCGTACTAGGACACATTTGTATATTTTACATATAAATAAAGAAGCAAATTAAATTGCTGTTATTAGTTTTAGCTTATTAAGTGAAGCATAAAATTTTGTATGCACCATTGGCGTCAACGGTGTTATCAAGCGACATGTATCCCTTGGAGTAGAGGCCCTCGGGGTGGATTACGTCAGTTTCTGGGCGTAGTGACCTACATAACATCCTTGGTTTTCCGCTTTTTCTATTTTTGCATTCCAAATTAACCACAACCGTTTTATTTTTCAGCTGTCTCCAATAAACTACGATATTTATCTACAACTACAGATATTTTATCTGATCCTCCTTCAACATTACAGGATGAAGTTGTAAAAGCTATTTCATCACGAAATAGCCTTCAGCAATCATAATAGCTCTACATTAAATAAATCAAAATGCTTGACTGTACTTTAATTTCTTTTAAATTAAATTATAGCAAGTAAAATTATTTAGTTTTATTTGTAATCAAATTTGTTATTTCGATTGATGCTCGCAATAATAATTTTTTTTAAAAAAATATGTTTTGGCCATTGTTATATTTTTAACTCATTTTAGTTAACAAAGTGATTAATTTTAAGTTTTTGTTAGTTTTTTTTTTAATTAATAAAATAACGTAATATATATTTTTTGTTAGATTTTCCATTAACATTTTCAGAAAATAAAAACTAATAATCATAATGCTTAAAATATAATTATAAATAATTTGTAAAAATATTATATAAATATAAGTTTTATAATATTTGTGAAATTATTATTTTAACGTTTTTGTGTAGTTTTTTTTTCAATTTTATGAAATAGTTGTTGTGTATCGTTTAAATTTTTTTATTAGATTTTCTATAATTGTTATCTATAATTTTAGTGTACAAATTGTATCTTCACTTTTAATTGAAACTATAAATATCATAACGCGATCGATCAATTAGTTATATATTGTAATTTACAAATTAAAGAAGAATCAATATCAGTTAAGAGATGAGAAATATAGTTTTAGTTATTTCTTTTTTGTTCAAATAGAATTTAATTTTATTTAGTTTTATAAATGTAAACCTATAAAATAAGTACTGTATATTGAATTGATTAAAATTGATTTCTTTTTACAAGAAGATTCATAGAAAACAGCATCCGTTTTTTAATGATATAACAATTTCATGATTATTCGATTCACCTTATCATCTACTCATGTGCAGGTGGGTTTTTTAAATAAAATGTGTTGTGTAAGAGGAATTACAATATGTGTCAGGTTGCAAAAAGTGGATAAGAGAATAAATTCCAAAAAATTTATATGGGATTTCGTACAAAACACAACTTGAATAATTTTAAAAACTGTCTATGAAATTTCCCATTTTACTGCAATTAAATAATTTAAATTTGTTTATGAACTATTACTGACAATATATTCATTTTTCATACAACTTTGTATGGGAAATTTTGGTAATTTTTATGTTGCTTTTTTGAGCGACTTAAGAATAATGTTTTATATATGAAGGGCTCAAAATACAAGTGAACCGAGTCCATTTTTGGTTTTTTGTTCAAGCATAAGTTCAGGCATTTTGTTCAGGCATATGTTCAGGCATTTTGTCATTTGTTCAGCATATACTGGACCACATATGGTTAAACAAATTTAATTTATAATTTAAAAAATGTTAATAGGTAATTTTGTTGTAAAGCTTTAACTTTGCCGTTGCATTTTGGATTATAAGCTGTTATTCTGAGTCTGTTGAAACCTAATAGATTAGACAGTTCAGTGAAAAGTTGGGATTCGAATTGGGTTCCTTGATCAGTAACAATTGATTCTGGAACACCGAATATCGAAATCCAAGAGTTGTATACAGCTAATGCGACCGTTCCAGCAGTGATGTCTGTAACTGTTATCGCTTCGGGCCACCGCGTATAACGGTCGATAAGCGTTACACAATATCGTTGATTTTCCGATATTGGTAGAGGACCAATGATGTCGAGGTGTATTTACGAGAATCGCTGTGAGTTAGTTTTGAAAGTGCCAAGAGGTGATTTAGTGTGCCTAAATACCTTGGACTTTTGACACGCTATACATTGTTGCGCCATAAGTTTAACATCCTTTTTAATAGACGGCCAAATAACGTGCTTGGTTAGTAATTTGGTTGAACCATTGACACCAGGATGCGAAAGTTTATGAAAAGCATCGAAAACACTTTGGCGAAATTGTGCTGGAATGTATGGCCTGCGTATAGCAGTTGATGTGTCACAATATATCAATTTACTTTCATTAAAAGTAATTGGAAAATGTTCGAACTTCAAAGTTGTGTTACTTTGAAGAATATTTTGAAATTCCTCGTCATTGGTTTGCGCATCCGCGATTGCAGCATAATCAATTTTCTCTGGTATGAGTATTTGATCTATGCCAGGGAGCGCATCAGCTACGACATTGTTGACGCCGGAAATATGCTGAATATCAGTGGTGAATTTCCCAATGAAATCCAGATGGCGGAATTGACGGGGAGATGCTTTTTCTGAATTTTGTTTAAAAGTAAGAATTAGAGGTTTGAGGTCGGTAATAGTGTAAATTCACGTCCTTCCAGGAGATGCCTGAAATGCTTGATGGCTGAATACGCTGCGAGAAGTTCTCTATCATAAGCACTAAATTTTATTTGAGCATCATTAAGACGAACCGATAATAGTGAAATCCGAAATTCGACGTCCACGCCGTGCTCGCAAGCGGCTCGCTATATAAACGTGCAAAAAAGGTTGTTCTGGTGACCTTAATATGCAGAACGGATCCATTCACGACAATTTGGGTTGGGCTTAAGGTTAACACCCTAACCCCGGAAAAAAACTAATATGTTAAATTTGGTTATCAGAAAGAGAAAAACAGACCCGGACACAACATCAGAATTTTACCTGGACGTAAAAAGAGAATTTGGAACTGGCTTTCTTGTTGGTGCACGCATACAAGAAGCCGTGATGAAATTCATCCTGGTCAGTGAGAGGATCTGCTACCTACGTGTAGGCGGTACATATAACAATATTTCTCTTATTGCAGTGCATGCACCTACCGAAGCTAAAACCGTCGACGAGAAGGATAATTTCTACATAGCACTGGAAGAGGTTATGAAACAAACACCAACACGCGACTTTATTATGGTTCTTGGTGACTTTAATGGACAGGTTGGAAGAGATATCTCTTATGGAAATGTGGTGGGTCCCAACAGGTTGCATTTGAATTCGAATGATAATGGTGAGAGAATAACTGAGTTTGCATTATCAAATAATTTGAGAGTTGCCAGTACGTTCTTTCCGCATCGATCGATTCATAAGCAGACTTGGGTCTCACCGAATGGAAACACTCGAAATCAAATTGATCACGTACTTGTAACAGCACCTTTCTTTTCAAGTATTCTGGATGAGCGATCCTTTAGATGTTCATACATTGGAAGTGACTACTTCCTTGTATGTGCTAAAATAAGGTTCCACTTCTCAAATCCAGGCATTCCAAAATTCAATCAACGGAAACGTTTTGACATCTCATCACTAAAGAATGCTGAAACTGAAGAGAAATATCAAAACCATATTGCCGAAACATAGGAGAAATCAAGATCCATTACTGGAGACGACGATAAGTCATGGTATTTCCTCAAAAATGCTGTTTTAAGCGCTGCTGAAGGAATACTTGGACGACCACAAAACCACTCCCAGAAGCCATGGATGGATCAAGCATGTCTTGACGCTATTCAATACAAAAGAGATTGCTATCTGAAATGTCTACAAGGACGCAACACCTGGTCAACGAAGGAGAACTATAAACTGGCAAGACAAGCCGTTACAAAGCTATGTAGACGAACGAAGAGAGAATGGTGGCAGAGACAGTGTGAGGAGATTGAAAGCTTCAATAAGGAACATCAATCGCGTAACTTCTTTCAACAGGTTAAAACCTTATAGAAGGACCCTCAAACTAGATCGACTGCTATTCAAAACGAAGATGGGGAGCTACAAGTAGACCTTAAAAATATTTCAGATACTTGGGCCGCTTATTTTGAGAATCTTCTCAACTTAAGTGACCAGCAACAAGTCGGGCGACGAGCAAAGCTTATTCGTGCGTCCAAAGTACATGTAGACGAACCAACTAAAGAGGAATTCGAAGCGGCGCTATCAAAATTAAAAAGCAATAAAGCATCTGGTATCGACGATATAACATCCGAAATGATTGTACATGGTGGCGAAACTCTATCCTCCAGATCATTTGAACCTCCAGATCAACCTCCAGAACCTTCAGTCCTCCAGATCATTTGAACAGGCTCAAACGATTTTTTTAACTTGTTCAAATGATCTGGAGGACTGAAACCATGCCACAGGACTGGAACACAGCTATGCTGATACCAATCCATAAAAAAGGTAATCGCCTACAATGTGCAAACTACAGAGGAATCGCTCTCCTTTGCACAGCATATAAGATCTTTTCCTACATTTTGCTATCCAAAATCAATCCTTTTACTGAACAACTGTTTGGAGAATATCAGTGTGGTTTCCCGCGGGGCCGAGGTACTACCGATGCACTTTTCTCGATAAAGATGATTTTGGAAAAGTGCCGAGAGTTCAACATATCTGTGCATCAACTCTTCATTGATTTCAGGCAGGCCTATGACTCTCTCGAACGAGAGACTCTATGGTCTGCTCTGGTGTCAATGGGAATTCCTGGTACATTTTACCTGGTACCCTTACTATGCAAAATGACAGTACAGAACGCTCAATGCTGTGTACGAGTAGAGAACGAAATATAAAAGTTTTTTAAAGTCGACTCCGGTTTAAGACAAGGTGATGCTATCTCTCCTATACTTTTTAATTTAGCCTTGGAATATGTGTGCCGTCAAAAGAAACTACCGACTAATAACAATATCTTGTCAATAAACTCAGTACAGATGATTGCTTACGCTGATGATGTTGTCATCCTCGGCCGAAGTGAAGCTGTTATGAGTGAGACTTTCAAGTCGCTTGAGAGTGGTGCTAGGAAAATTGGTCTTCAAATTAACTACAATAAAACCAAACATATGAATGTTTCAAGAGAGGCTGAGAAGAAAGATTTGATGTGCAGCGATGAACGAATTGAGGGAGTTGAATCTTTTAAATATTTGGGATCAATGCTTGACTCAAACAACAGCATACTTACAGATATAAAAGCTCGAATCGCTGCAGGTAATCGAACTTTCTACTCAATTAAACCTCTCCTTGGATCACCGTATGTATCAACTAACACCAAGCTCAAGTTATATAAGACATTGATTAGACCGGTTGTGATGTATGGGTCACAAACGGGGACTCTTACACAAAATGACGAATCGAATTTATCTGTATTTGAGCGTAAGATCCTACGCTACATTTTTGGTCCACTTAAGACAGACGATGGAGAGTATAGAACCCGATATAACTTTGAGATCAGAGACCTTCTTGAGGGTCCTGATATAATAGGTTGTATCCGTTCTAATAGAATTGCTTGGTTTGGGCATGTTCTACGAGCCGATTCACAGTCTGAAATGATTAGAAAAATGTACGTTAGTACCCCAGGGAGTGGGCGACCGCGAGGTAGACCACGACTAAAATGGGAGACTGACGTAATAAACGACCTTAAAAAAATCGGCTGCCATGCTAATTATGTCGCTGTTGAAAATGACCGTGGTGAATATTCAAAGCTGATTAACCTGGCAACGGAGCATGAACGCTTAAAAAAAAACGACGAACCGAGAAGAAACTGAGCGATTGCCAGGTTTCTTCAACAAATTTCTGCACTACGACTCCTATCGCTGTATCAGATGCGTCGACCATAATTGCCAGTCGAGCTGAAGATGGCGGATGAGCTAAAAGAGTGGCATTACACAATTTATCTTTACCATTGTCGAAGGCTTGAATGGATTCAGGTGTCCATGAAATTGGAATTTTACTATTCTTCTTATATCCCTTTAAGAAGTTGTTAAGTGAAATTTGGTCAGCTGGTAAAAAACGTCGATAAAAGTTAATCATGCCTAAGAAACGTTTAAGCTGTTTGACATTTGTGGGACGTTCAAAGTCTTTAATGACTTGAACACGTTCACGATCTGGTAATATACCGTGTTCAGATACCAGATGGCCTAGAAATTTAATCTCAGATTTTGCAAATACGCATTTATCTAGATTAATGATAAGACTGTTTTCGGAGAATCTCTAAAAAATCATTTGTATGTGAGTTAAATGCTCCTCCAGATTTTTTGATGCAACTAAAACATTATCTATAGATAAACAAAGCAAAACCTGAATCTGGTTAATACGGAATGCATCAATCTTTGGAACGATTGAGCAGCATTCCTAAGACCAAAGGTCATGTTGCAGAATTCAAAAAGACCGAAAGGAGTAGAAATTGCGGTTTTAGGAATGTCCTCCGGATGTATTGGTATTTGATGGTATGTCTGAACAAGATTGAGGAACGAGAAAATTGTGCATCCCTCCAACTGATGGGAAAAATCTTGGAGGTGGGGAATGGAATATCGATCGGGAACAGTAATTCTGTTTAAAGCACGATAATTTCCATAAGGACGCGATTCTCCGTTCTTTTTCTTAATCAAGTGTAATGGACTTGACCAAGAGCTCTTACTGGGCCTACAAATACCCAATTGCACCATCTTTTCAAACTCGGCTTTGGCTATTTTATGTTTGTCAGGAGCCAAGCGTCGAGTTTAGCATGAAACTGGTGCACCAACTGTCTCTAGTTTGTGTGTCACGTTGTGTTTCACACTACTTGGAAAGAGATTAGTATTTGCAATCTCTGTGAATGCTTCCAAGATTTTGACAATTTTAGTTGGTAATTTAGTCTTTTCGACTAGGGAAATTGAAGGTTCTTCACATTTAGATAAACTACCTATTAAGTACAGAAAAGTTGACGGATCTATGAGCCTCTGTCTCTGAATGTCAACAAGTAGTCCAGTGTGCTTAAGAAAATCTGATTCGATTATAGGGATCGAAACGTTGGCAACTATAAATTCCCAAGAGAAATTTCTGCGAAGACCAATGTTTAATTGCAGAATTTGAGTGCCATAGGTAGAAATGGAAGTGCCGTTTGCCGCAAATAATTTGAAAACAGTAGTAGCTGAATTTGACTTGAAAATGATTTTGGGATGACAGAAACATCTGCTCCAGTATCAATTAAAAATTTTAGTCTTGAGCTATTCTCAAAAACTAACAAACGGTTGACTTGAAAATCATCAATATTACTGACATCGTATTGATGATCATTTACTCCTTTTTGGATTGTCGGGTTTATTCGGAGCGACAAAGTTTTTAAAAAATTTACATCCAGTGACGCAGCGTTGTGCTTTGTCTTTAAATTTGGAGTGGTAAAAACAAATGTCCGAATTAATTTTTAATTCCCTAGACTTTGATCTAGAGGTACTCCGACGGTTATCACGAGATTTAGAGCGTGACCTGTGACCAGCATTTACTATCGAGTGAATTTCATTCAGCATTTGCGTTTTGAAATTAGTAAGGATTTCGTTAATGTTTTGATTTTGAGGCTGAGAAACACCCTGATGAAACCAGTTTGAATTATTTGTTTGTGCAGAAGTAGATGTAGATGGAACGTTCATTAAGCAAACTTGTCTCTGTGACAATGTTTCCATCAGATTGTTGGCCCGTTCTGTCAACACCGTTAACGACAAATCATCTTCGAAAGACGATAAAACAAGTTGGATGCTTTCAGGAAGACGTGACATCCAAAGTTGTTTGACTATGCCATCGTTCATATCAGCACCGTTAATTCGAAATTCAGCTAGCGACTGAGTAGGTTTTTTATCACCTAAAACTAATTTATGCAAAATATTATTAATTTTCGCCTTATCGCTGTCGCCCAAAATTTTAATTACCTCCGGCTTAAAGGTGGTATATGCAGTATCACCTATTTCTTTAAAGAGCAACGGTGCCAATTTGTTGTGCAATCTTGAATCAATTGCACTTAACGTATGTGAATATTTGGTCATTTCTGACCTAACATTCGAACTTAAAAACTGGAGTTCTAACATCCTGAACCAAACAATTGGGTTTTGTTGGAACAAATTTTGCGGAGCTTTAAATTTTATAAAATTAATATTGCTCACTGTAGCTAAATCTGGTTCAGTTGTTGGGGGTTGTGAGCAAGGTGGTGGCATCTGCCGCTGTGCCGTGAATTGTTGTTGTTGTGCAAACTGCTGCAAGTTGTATGAATAAAGTCAGCTAACTGCTGATGGGCAATAATCATGGGTTCCCAAGGCATTCACCGGTGAGGCAGGACGCGAAGGAGAATTATGTGGGGAAGTTATATTTTAAATTAAAACAAAATAACCCGACCGCAAAAATCACCAAACAAAATAAATAATTTAAATAAAACAAAAATTATTGAAACAATTTTTTAATTTAAAAAAAAAAAAACTTAGCAATGTATTAAAAAAAATTTGGTACTCACAATTGAATTTTGAAAAAATGATGAATAGGATCACTTCTTGGGGTCACCAATTATATAGCTGGTTTAAACTGCGCTATTATAAATTTGCTGCGTGTTCACCGTGTTCAGATGTGAGTAGTTGGCTATAGAGATGATAATTTTGCTGCGTGTTCTCCGTGTTCAGATATGTGTAGTTCGGCTTGTTGGCAATGTCTTCAATTTATGTATATTTCCAAATGATTTTATATCCTAAATGCCTATCATTAATATTTTCAATGATATTGGTAGCGATATTGGTAATGATATTGGTATTGGTACATATATATACACAAAAATATTTGAAGTCGTTTTTCTCTCTTCTCCTCTCTTTTTTTCGGTGCTAACTTGTTAGCTTCGGTGCTAAGTTGTTCAAATTTTTTTTATGTTGTTTTTCTATTTGTCGTTTTTCTTTTTTATGTAATGGTGCCTCTTTTTTTATATTAATTTTGGGGGCAAAAATACACTTAAATTTGGAATTCAATGCAATAATAGAAATATTTACGGCGCCTCTACTAAAACGTAAGTGTGTTAGTAACAATTTATTGATGTGCAAAAATTACTTCAAATTTAACATCAATTTCACTTCAAGCCATGCCACATGCAAAATATAAACGAACGAATACGGTCGTTTTAAGTAAAATGTGCCACATGAACAAAAAATTCATCACCGATATTTACAACACAACAACACTAAAACTGACAGTTTGCAAAAAAAATATGAATTGTTATATTGAATTTGAAATGAAAATTTTTATTATGAATGTAATTATATTTCTACAATTTTATTTTAAAACACACTTAACGTAAATTATAAATAATCACAAAAACATAAACTTTCAAAATGAAAAATACCACGATGTGAGGTTAAATCCGAACGATAAAAAAAATCGGTCATAATTCTACAGAAATCGTTCATAATTCTCCACAAAATCAGTGGAGATTTATGAACGATTTTTTATTTCTAAAGCTATTTCGAGTGCGCGTAGCGCACGAGGGAAATTTTTAACCTCAAATGGCATGAGTGGTATAATGTTGAAAAATAATCGACTAATAATTTGGTGACGAGTTGTATTTAGCAGACAATTTAACGAACAGAAATAGTAACATTATTTCATACAACATAATCATACATAATAAAATATTATTTCATCTCAGTAGGCGCATAAATGTTATAAATTTGTAATTTATTTTTGACAAATAAACATAAACATGCAATCATTTATGAATGAAAACGGACATTTTTACTATTTGCAAATTGCATTTTCACATAATTTTGTATGTGAATTTTTGTTTTAAATTAATATATTAAGTAGGCGGAAAATATTGTTCCTTCCTATCAGAAAAAAATCGTTTTGATTTGCTAAAAAATAGTAAATAAAGCGTTTTTATTGGACCTTATTGAAACTTTATTTAGTGAGTTGATTTGTCAATGAAATTGTTCATATACCTAAATTAAACTGAATATAATTATTAAAAAGTATTTACATATATAAACTTTTCTTGCGCACATTATAAAAATCATTCAGTGCTACTGCTAACACCGGGCTTCATATACAACAGAAACAGAATTTCATACAAATTTGACAGCTAAAAATTCTGTTTCTATAAAATTTGTATGGAATTCTGTTTCTGTTGTATGCGAATTTCAGCCTTACCATAACTTTAGTTAAAGCAGTTTAACAAAACGTTACAGGCCTTATTTTATTTACACCTATAATATTGTAGTTGTTTTTACCAACTGTGACTAACTTTACTAAGTTTTACTTCTGTCATAGAAAAAGTAAATTTGTCTCCCCTTAAAGTTTTAGTGAATTATTATTAGTGATTAAATAAATAAAATTTGTTATTTTCAAAAAATCTATACCCTTTAAAAATGTCATAAAGTGAAAATATAGTTTTAAATCAATATAAAAGTAGTAAACGTATAAATTCCAAATAATTCATAATATGACATCAATATTATAATATGTGAGATTTTTTTTGATTTTATTATAATGAAGCAATAATAAATAAAATTCGGATTTATCCTATTTGTTGTAGTAATGTTAAACTCCTTCCAAAAATATTCTTATAATTTTAAATATATTTTCCCGAACAACATTTTTCTATATCAATATACATTTTCTGACACAACAAAAAATCATATTTTAGTAACATCACGTAACAATCAAGAAAAATGTAAGAGACTTGAGTTTATCTATATTTCCTTAAATTGGATAAAATTTATTTGGAAAAAGTTGTGAATGAGTTAATTAATACAACTTATAGTGAATTTGATCTTTATTTATTTCGATGTAAAATAGATTTTAATTTATATTGAAATTTTGGTTCAGCAATTGTGATCAAAGTGGTGTTAGCGAACTTACAAAATTGTTTATTTTTGACAAAGTTTTAATATATAAATATAACATATATACATTATACATATTTGTCTTGTTACAAATAGTTCTTAATTATGTTTACTTGCCCGGTTATGAATTAAATATTTTATGTAAAGAGTTTGATGGGTTTGAATTTTTCCTTTGCCAAATTGTTGTTTTAAATAGGTCATTAATTCACTAACATACTTGAATTTCTATGTCATAAGTCCTTAGAATTGATATGATATTTTGAAATTAAATATGGGTTAAGTTCGATATTTTACTTATGTATTTTTATTTAAAGTTAGAATATTAAATTTTTACGTAAATTAAATTTTTCAAAATCGTTTCCAATTATATTTTATTACATCAACATTGTAAACAAGAAACGATTTATTTAAAGAAAATTAAAAATTCCATTTTATATGCTAAAACCCATAACTCGCAGATTGAAGCTCTTGTATTGAAGTTCAATCCTTTGAATTTGTTTTTTAACGTTTTTACTGACCGTAAACAATTAAAAATTCAAATGTTTGGTAACCAATCTCCAGTGATAGATTTAATACTATATATTAATTAATATTCGTTTTCTAATTGCCAACAACATGTTAATATTATTTATAACTGGACGATTACCTCAAATCTTCACGAATCTTTTTTATGTCACGTTTTCTGAAATTTATAATCTTAAAAATTGATATCTAACTAAAGTAATAATACCATATCTACGTGCAGAAATCAACGTTTGAATAAAATTTACTTGTACTAACATTGAAAACAATTTTACTTTCTCTACTGCAACACGATCTTGTAATTTGAAGTTTTAGTAAGATTTTAATTAGAGGACGACTTTTCGATAACGGTGCTTCTATTGAAAAATTTCTTATAAATGATTATATTATTGCTTATATCTGGTAAAAGAAAAGCTATGAATTATTTGTCTAAGCGTTAGTGCCTACAAGTCTGATGATGTAAATCTTGTGGCACGACATTTGAAATCAAGGGAAAGATTTGCAGTGGTAGTTTGGCACTTAAGCCAACAAAATCTCAGGCAATGCTCTTTAATCCGAATTCTGTAACCTCTGCTAGACCGACGTATATTAGACTGGGTGCGGCTGTTATTTCCATCTCTAACCAAGCTTGGGGTTATTTTTGATGATAAGTTAAGATGGAAGCCACAAGTAAATGAATTAGTGCGAAAATTTTTTGATATTCTCCGGAGATTTAATTGTATTAATAGCTATCTACCTCTTCACACAGGCATAGAGGTTGTATCTGGTAAGTACCGATGAGACTATTAGCAGACTCCAAGAGAATATTTAATTATGTAGTCAAATTGGTAAACAATTTTAGATCTCGTGACCACGTCTCGCCCTGCCTCTATATCTTTGATCTCCTTGGTACTTCTTTTTTTATCATAACAAGGCACGTCTTCTTTGTCAGCTCTACGGAATTATCAAGTTTCAGTACCCTATTTTCTTCTCAGATTGTTGTCGGTCAGACATTCTAGGAGGTAACTAAATATTGTACCTCCTCAGGTAAACTGTGATTCTTGGGCGAAATCATTTACTGTGAGGTTCATCAATGTTTTATTTCTCACAACCAGTCTTCAACAGAGAATTAATAGAATTTTTCAACTCTTTGTGAAGTAGATTGACTCTTATTATGTTTTTCCTGCTGAAAGTGCTCTAGTTATTCACTTGATATTAATATTCATCCATTCTCTATGTACTACATTTCTACTACAAGGGACTGCAAAATCCTCATTTCCTTTTCCTTTATCCCTCTTCCTTGCTCCAAAGCATTTCTCTTTTTTTTTCTTTTTTATGACCTTACTGTCTTCTTTTTATTCTTGCTCTTTCACTTGATCTACACGTTGAAATAGTATAGAACTTTATCTTTTCCGTATTACTGGAGGCTCGAATGTCCATCTTTCATTAGAAACAGGCGTGTCTTAGTTATTCGTTGATAGTTAATATTTTATAAGTGAAGCTTGCTGCATCCTTCTCCGACGAAATAAATGTAGGTATAATTTCGCTGTGAAAGAAAGCACCGAACAAATCAATTAGTTTTCTCAAATCTCACTTATTTTCAACAACTTTACGATGCAATTTAAATTTGTTTGAAAACCGAAAACCGCGGTCTCTTAATTTTAAAAAAGATAGTTTTTTACAAACTCTGTTTGATGGGTGATCTCTTATTCTAATTGATAGAATCTGCATTCTTATGTCTCCTTCATACTAAAATTCTTTAGGTGTTTTCTTAGTTGAGTCATTCCATATAAAATCAATCAAACACGAAACACTTGAAGCCGCCCAATTTTTAATTTTTTGTCGAATCTTAAAGGGTGTCTTTATGAAAATTTCAACAAATAAAATTCAGATCAGTTTTTTTTATTTGTAAATACAACAGCCAAGGTCATATCTAGAAGGTTGCTGGCGGATGAACTCTATTTTTAAACAACGGTACCACCTAGAACCCTCAATCTTAGTTATGAAGTATGAAGTTGTTGATACCACCCTATTGTTTCCTCGAAAAATTAACCACATTATAACTCCATATTGTTGAGAACAGTGCTACATATCATCAAGGAATATGTCACTAGCTGGATTATTGGCAATAATTTTTAGCTTTGTTCCTACAAATTCCTTAATAAAATTTCTCTTTAACTCTTATGTGTATTTCCTCTGCCTTATCATGAGATATTGTCCTATCAATGTAATATTTTATTTCTAATTCCCACACAACACATTTTGTGCCATAGAGCGTAGTTAAATTTTGTCCAACGGATGGCAGGATTTCAACGAATATAGTCACAATCGATGGTTTTTGGCATAACTTAGAGCCCAGTCCTTTTCTGTCCGAATTTAAATCATTTATTGTTAAGCGGTTTCTAAAAAAACTGAAAATCATCTCGCAAATATCATGACAATAAATAATGCTATCATGGTCATTGACCTACCATATAGTTTTTTAAGATGCCAGCCATTTATAATGACATTTGTATAAACAATTGCTATATTAGTTTTTTAAGAAAATGTGAAACAACTACGTTTTATTTTCGATACGTAAAGGCATGAGATCTAAATGTAAATGCTGATAACGCATCCGGGTTTACTTGAATATCGAAAATCTGAGTTATTTTCATAATTTGACAAAGAGGTCAGAGGTTAGTGGATCGTCTGAACAACTGTTTATTTGAAACTTCAATAACACTTCATTCTGCCATTCAATTTTGTTGAAATTTAGTGCATAAAATTTTTGTAATGTTTATATAATTTTGCCACTTTCGGTGGAGTATATTTTTTTTATTAACTTTCCGATATGAATTTATTGTTTTTGGGTCGATTTTCGATATCGGATTGTTTTACGTTTCCAGACCTCTAAAAGCTGTTCAGGCTTTTTTAGCTGGTAGTCACTTATATGTGTATTGCTGTATGTAGCAGGTAATCACTTATGTGGTGTGTATTTCTGTAAGTTTGTCCCACGCTTTGTCAACAACGGATGGCTTGATTTCAACGTAAATGATCACAATCGATGTATTTTAAAGCCCACTCCTTTTATACTGAAATTGTGTTTCTTGTTTTAGTGGTTACCAAAAAACTGAAAAGCATCTCTCTAAAATAACTAATGCTATTAAGATCATTGACCTCCCAATTAAATTCGTTTGTCATCATGTCAGTCATTTATAATAGAATTTGTATAAACAATTGCTATCTTAGTCTTACAATTATACAATTACAGTTTTTTAAGAACGTGTGTTAATTGTCAAAACGACGTGTTATTTTCGATACGCAAACGCATGATATCCTGATGAAACTTTTGTATGAAAATGACCTGCAAACACATTCATGTTTACTTGAATATGAAAAATAGGAGTTATTTTCAAATTTTGACAAAGGGGTTAGGACGGAAGTGAGTGGATCGCCTGAACAATTGTTTATTTGCAAATTCAATAGCCCTCAGTCCTGACATTCAATTTTGTTGAAACTTGGAGCATAAGTTTTTTGTAATATTTATAATAATTTTGCTACTTTCGGTTTGCCATTTCCGGTTAAATAGCATTTTTTATATGTGTTATTATGGTTATCCATATTATTCACTGTTCGTGTGCTTTTGTCACTTTTGAATTAAAATGCAATATTTAAAAATATACTTTTTACTGTTTATTTTTAATTTTGTTTTATTAATAATAATATACTTCCTTATAGTAACAATTTGATTTTATTTTTATTCGATTTTATTTGATTTTTTATTCCTTTAAGGATCATAACAGCAGCCTACAGGTAAATGCTTTTGACAAATATTTGGCAAAACGATTTACTTAACATGAGAAACAGCTAATTAGCTTTTAGTGTCTTGTACAAAGTGGTCGGTATTTTTTAAAGTTTGTTTTATTATTTTCTTTGCAATTTTTTCGTGTTTTTAGGGTTCCGTTTTTTATAACGTGAGAGTAAAACGTGCTTTTCCCATTATTTCGAGTATCCTGAAAACTATAAATCTTATGGACCTGAAATTTGAAAAACTATAAATCCTACGGACAGGACTACGATGTGAGGTCTTTGAGAAAATACATTTTTTTATCGAGTCAAGTAGGGTATCATATGAAAGGGCTTCACTTCAGTATTTCTAAAAAATTCATTTTGGTTTTTTGCACCGCACCATTTTTTTGTGTAATATTAAATAATAGCATTTTGTGTATGTTTTCTTTTCTTCATTAGCTCCGAACCTAATTAATCGAAAATCTTAAAAAAATTTTAAATGATAGTAAAATTAGTAAGTTTTTAATGGAAATTATAGTAAAGTCTCAAATACTAATAATTATATTTATTACAAGGGTGGGAATGAGAAACGGTAAAAACACCATTTAAAACCCAGTAAAGTGGGGGTCATTTGAAAGAGCACCAAAATTAAGAAACATTACATTTTTTTTAGAATTTTGCGATGCACAGTTTTTGAATTATTTCAAAAAAGTGCAACAAAAACTTGGCCTTCCCCCACCCCTACGTTTCCTCGTTCATTGACAGAAAAATTTGAAAAAATAAATTTATAGAGATAGGAAATTTGATAAACTCTGAACGAAAAATATAGCGAAGTCTCAAATGATTTTATTTTTGTGTGTTTAGGGGATGGGAGTGGGGAACGGTGAAAAAAGGGTTTTTGACCCACATGAGTGGATGTCATTTGAAAGAACATCAAAATTAAGAAACATTGCAATTTATTTTTAAATTTTGCGACGCACAGTTTTTGAATTATTGTCAAAAAAAGTGCAACCAAAAGTTGGTCCCCATCCTCTACGTTTCTTCGTTGATTGACAGAAAAATTTGAAAACATTCATAGAGATAGGAAAAGTCGAAAAAGTCCTATTTTTTTAGTATTAATATGTTCCACCACCCATTTTATGAATGTATTTGTAGACATTGTTAATAAAAATAAATAAAATAATAACGTAATGCAAGAATGTTTAAAAATAATTAGTTTTATTTTGTATATCAAAGTCAAAATTCGAATAAAATGTAAAATGTTGAGATATAAAACAACTAGGTAGTAGTTTTTGGAACTTATTTTGATAGACGATGATATGCTATGTGCCAATCCTTCGCTATGACATAATACTCCACAGAAAGACATTTAAACCAAAATTATATTTTTCTATGATAGCATATGAAAAGTCAATTTTCATCACGCTTAATGCCCTGTGAAAATGGGTTCTTTTTCCACTAGTGTAAAAAGAATAACAAATTGTAGTTGTTATGGTTTTTCATATAATTTTACAAAGTTTTATAATCAACGCAACCACGAAAAAATAGAATATGAATTTTGAATGTTGTTTTGTCGATTTCTTATTTTATAATTTATAGTAAATATCGACTATCATAGAAAAATTTGCATAATTGCTCCTACGCGAGATAAAAACGTTTTTCGTTCGTAAACATGTCTCACTCGACGTTAGCGCGTCTCGTGAACAAATGTTTAATCACGAAAAAAAACAATGTTTTCATCTCTTGTAGGAAAATATACTATTATCAATGTTTGACTTTTTTTAGTTCGAATAGAACATATTGTTATTTTTTTCCACTTTCCTTCGAAATGGCCTTGCTCTTAACTCGATCAACGTATTTCTCAATTCTCCTTCTGGATACCAAAAATACCAGGTTTTATTAAGTTTTCAACACGCTGTTGTTTTATAACAACTGGAAAACAATTTTGCAAATAATATTCCTATCTAGAATATTCATCCAAAAGCTTTATTCTATTTCAATACGATTATGTAGAACGTCATTAACTTCTCCAAATCTAAAAACTCCCCCTTGAGTTGGTGGTAGAGGTGTTTCTTCTCAGCGTTCCTCGGACATTGTATTATTTTCATGGGTGCGCTATGTGCAGATTTTATTGTTGCTATTGTCTTATTGTATTAAGAGAAGTACTTTGAATGCGTTGTTTTCTTTTTAGTTTTAAATTTACTTATTCTTCATAAGTTATAATTATTAGGAGATGTTGATCTATTATTAACGCTAATTCGTGTTTTTTTTATCTTTGTTTACCCTTTCTGCAACTGCCACGTTAAAAGTGTGAAAGTAATTATCTAACTAATTCGATATTAGTTCCAGATTAATCTATTGACCTCTGCGCATGACGTTTTGATTATTCGGAGTAAGGGAATTTGTCGAGAATAATGATCAAGAAGGGTCTTGCTTTGTCACGCTTTGTCTAACAACCAGCTTGAGAGCGGCTTGGGAACGATCAAAGTAATTGAACTATATGTGTCTCTCTTTACTATTGTAGATGGTTGCTTAAAGGCATGCCCTTACTATATCGAATGTTTTCGAAAGGTTGGAGTTGGGCACGACTAAAATTGTTCTCACAAAGGCCCTATTTTGGTTCATTCCATCACTGATTTAATTTTGGATCCAGTGAATGTTTGTTGTGCTTTGGACACATTAATTATTCTGGTCTGCTATGGAAGCAGAAAACCTTGAAACAGTTCAACTAACCATAAGAAAATGAGATTTTCTTTTATGGTTTACATTGATTCTTTGCCTTTTTATAATCTTAATAAATGTTTTAGGTTGCAGCTATTTGCAGGAATAAAATATATAAAGAATGATTAACATGAAATTCTTCACTCTTTTGGGTCTAATGGGCTTAAGGATGATGGTTAACGTGATATCAAATCCAATTACTTATTCTTAAATCCAGTTTCATCTTCCTCATTTAACAAAATGATATCCTGGGTTTATTACATTTATTTATTTATGCGTCTCCGTTTTTTAAGGTTTTAATTGTTTTTTCACATTCAATTATAGTATTATTAAATTTTTAATAATTGTTCTATTTTAACCAAACAAAAGTACATTTTACGATAGAATGATAAAGTCTTATAAATGTATAATTCCTCAATGTATATTTTAATACCATTAATTAAATAATTATGTGTATCTTGGTTGTAAATACAGGTGTTTGAGATTGTTTAATTTTAATTTGAGCGAAAATTATATTGATTGAAATAGATCTGAACGGCAACTTTTGTAATTTAAGTTTTTCAATCTAACAACGCTTTTATAGCATTTATTTTTTTTTGTTCACAGACAACGCAAAATTACTTAAATTCTTGCCAAGAGCTAACATGGAACGTTTTATAAGAATTGATTCCCAGCGTTTTAAAATCTTAACGTTTAAACAAACAGTTATAGAAAAAAAGCGAACCCACATTTTTTTGTTCGTTATAACTCAAAAACTAATTAAACCCTTCTCGTACAGTTCCAGACCATATGTAAGAAAGTTGCATCAAAATCAATGTATGAACGAGGCTAAAGCTTAGATACAAAACTACATTTTGTAATGAAACAGAAGAAAAATCATGTAATTATCACAGGAACTTAATTCTACCTGACATCTTATTTTTGGTTGTCTGGATTAAAAACGTAGCATTCCTTTTTGGTATCGCGAATGAATCAATTGGGTAGCGAAAATCCGAAATTCTACGTCCACGCCGTGCTACCTGGGTAACGCTAACAGAATTAGGTTGGTGTAGTTGAGAGGGGCAGAGTAAATACTGCTTATACTCAATGATTCTGCACCATGGCGAGTCATTGGCGCCATAAAACCAATGCAACTCAAGCGTCTGTTCTCCATGTTAGGGGCGGCTTGGAGCGGGCGTCTGTCTTGGATCAAGCGGCTCGCTATATAAATGTGTAGAAAGCGTCTGTTCTCCATGTTAGGGGCGGCTTTCAGTGGGCGTCTGTCTTGGATCAAGCGGCTCGCTATATAAACGGGGAAAAACGGTTGTTTCTGGTGACCTTAAGATGCAGAACGAACCCATTCACGAAAATTTGGGTTGGGCGAAGGGCTAACACCCCATTTCCGTAAAAAAAATTATTGTCATGAATTCTGTACACAGGCCTCGGAATATCTCGGATTCATTATTGGAACGACCTCGGAAACTGTACCCGGACTACGATTTAAAAATGGGAACCTGGAACGTGCTTAGCCTCAGAAGACCAGGAGATCCCCTAAAACTCACTCAACAAGTCGAGAGCTACACACTGGATATAGTGGCATTACAAGAACTAAGATGACCAGGCAGTGGAATCCATGAAACAGCGAAAGGATACACTCTGTATTATTGCGGTCATCAAAACGGAGGAGAATTTGGAGTTGGCTTTCTTATACACCGTCGCGTGAATCAGCATGTTATCGACTTCTGCCCAATTAATATGCGGTTATGCACACTGAGAATCCGCACGCAAAAATTCAATGTAACGATCGTCAATGTTCATGCACCTACTGAAGATAAAGCAGATGATATTAAAGACCTGTTCTTCCTAGAACTCGAGGAAGTCAGCAATAACATCCCGCGGCACGATATAAAAATCGTGGTAGGTGACTTTAATGCTCAAATCGGTAGGATTGCAGAACTTAAAACACATATCGGCCCTAACAGCTTGCATCATACCAGCAACAATAACGGTTTTCGCGCAGCCGAGCTGGCTATGATGTATGATCTAGTAATTTTCAGCACTTTCTTCCCTCACAAGAGAATTCACAAGGCAACGTGGAAATCAAATGACGGAAGAACGGAAAATCAAATCGATCACGTCATGATCTCTAAGAGACACTCTACAAGTATAACTGACGTTCGATCATACAGAGGTGCTGATATGGACACCGATCATATGCTTGTCATCTTTAAGTACAAGTGCAAGTTGTCATCCACATTTAACAGACAAGCAAAAAAGACCGTGCGCTGGAATGTCGAAGCATTTAAACATCCGGAAACGCTGAATAGATATCAGGAAATAATAACACAAAACATAGAAGAGCATGACATCTCTTCTGAGATGCCATTAAACATACAAGAAGAATGGCAAACGCTTCAATCAACCATCATATCCGCAGCACAAACTACAATCGGAAAACGACCACCGAAATCACACAACGAATGGTTTGACGACGAGTGCCGCCAATCCGTTGAAAATAAACAAAAACTGCGAGAAAAATGGTTAACAAGGAACACCCGAAGCTCGCAAGCTGATTATCTATGCGCCAGGAAAGCCTCAGCAAAACTTCTACGTAAAAAGAAACGCGAACACATGAAGAGCTGCATCGAAAACATCAACCAACATGCAGCCAACGGAAATTCAAAAGAGTGCTTTGCCAATGCACGAAATCTGACCAAAGATTTCCACCCAAGATCTACAGCCATCAAAAATGTAAATAATGAACTTACAACAAGTGAACGTGATGTGCTGGCAGTGTGGCGATCCCACTTTCAAGACCTACTGAATAGGACGAACGAAGTTCATCCTATTCGAGCAATTGCTCCATCAACTGAAGAGATTTTTGTCCCTTACCCAGCAATAGAAGAAGTGGAAGCTGCCATTAAAAAACTGAAAAATGGCAAATCACCAGGTTTCGATGGAATTCCCGCAGAACTTCTGAAAAATGGAGGAGCAGCTCTGGTCTCACGTATATACGATCTGATTCTTGCAATCTGGGACCAAGAAGAACTACCTGATGAATGGAAAACAGCTCTCATTGTTCCGCTACATAAAAAAGGTGACCGTTTAAAGTGTGAAAATTATCGTGGCATCGCACTGTTGAACACTGCATATAAAATACTAGCTAATGTTGTACTTGCTCGACTCATCCCGTTCGCCGAATCTATCATCGGTGACTATCAGTGTGGTTTCCGTCCCAACCGCTCAACCACAGATCAATGTTTTACATTAAGGATGATTCTGGAAAAATGTTGGGAGTACAACATCAGCATTCACCAGCTCTACGTTGATTTCAGGCAAGCATATGATAGTATCATCCGCGACAACCTCTGGTCCGCACTCATATGCCTTGGTATCCCAGAGAAACTTGTTTCTCTGTGTAAACTCACAACATCGGGATCAAATTGTAGAATAGTAATCGAAGGGTCAGTTTCTGATCCTTTCGATATAACATCAGGTGTTCGACAAGGTGATGCACTCGCGCCCGTACTATTTAATTTGGCGCTGGAGTACGCGATAAGAAAAAGCCGAATTGAGACACAAAACTGCATATATAACAAATCTAGTCAAGTTCTTGGCTACGCAGATGATATTGTGCTTCTTGGACGTAGAACAAGCGATATTAAGGATAGTCTCTCTCAGCTTGAAAGAAATGCTAAACGGCTTGGATTATGCATCAACACCAGCAAAACTAAAGTGTTAACAACATCTAAGAACATACCTCCCGGAAATCTGGATACTGGCGACTATGAAGTGGAACGCGTGGAAAACTTCAAATACCTCGGGTCTGTAATAACATCGTCAAATGACATGCAGGCAGATATCAAAGCCCGTGTCTCTGCCGCATACAGAGTTTTCTACGCATACTCAAAACTTCTGCGATCAAAACATCTTTCGCGGTCGTGTAAACTCACACTGTACAAAGCATTGATACGACCTGTGCTTACATTTGGAAGTGAAAGCTGGACACTGACTTCCTCCGATTGTAGAATTCCATCAACATTCGAGAGGAAAGTCATACGAACAATTTATGGTCCATGTAAAGTTGCTGAAAATCAGTATAGAATCCGAATGAATCATGAAATCAGACAGCTTCTTGGAGGCTGCGATGTAATCGGATTCATTAAATCCAACCGGATTAGATGGTTTGGTCATGTAGAAAGGGCTCCATTGGAAAGAATGATAAAAAAAGCGTCCCAACAACAACCAGCTGGTGTTCGTCGAAGAGGAAGACCTAGACAACGCTGGCGTGATGACATCATCCAAGACCTTCGTGATATAGGATGTCGAAACTGGGGTCAACTGGTCATGGAACGAGATGATTGGAAGCTGGTGGCACAGACGGCAAAATCCCTTCATGGGATGTAAACGCCAGAGAGAGAGAGAGAGAGAGAATGAATCAATTACAATTTATTTAACCATTTAAGAGCTTTCAGTGCTTTAGTTGGCTTATCAACTTCGTTTACAAGCTAATTGAAACATGTGTATCGTTTCGGTTTTATATATAAAAACTAGTTATATCTAAAGTTATTGTATTTATTTAATGTACAAAACAATTACATATGATAAACCGTTTAAAGTAACTGTCGCAAATATTTTTCTTTATAATATGTTTTGTGTTGATACGTTTGTATTCTAAGCTAAAAATAACAGTAGTAGATGAAAGCCAAGAGTGAAATTAACAAGTGTTAATATTCCATATGTTCACGAAGTCACATGTTTAATACATTTTGCAAACGAAATCATAATTTCTTTAAATAGATCAATCAATGGAATCAATGATTTTGGCTGAACAAATTTACGAATTTCGTGAATTTATTTAAAAACAACAATAATATTTTCATTGTTTCCAAAAATTTTCGTTCATATTTTTAAGCGGAGCTGCCAATATTGCTAATAAATAACGCAGGCAGTCGTCATTGAGTTGTCCTTGACCACACAATCTTTTG
>OY856186.1:120790972-120924188 GCA_963693315.1 Diogma glabrata | reverse complement strand
AGAGAGAGAGAGAGAGAGAGAGAGAGAGAGAGAGAGAGAGAGAGAGAGAGAGAGAGAGAGAGAGAGAGAGAGAAAGAGCATGGTGGAAGGTGAGATATTTTTTTTACTAAAACTAGAATTAGTCGGTTTTTAAATTAAGTTTTTATTTCATTATTATTTACAACATAACAACAAACACAATATCGATTGATCAATAAAAATGAAACATTGTAAATATAAAAATGCAACATTGTAAAAATGAAACAGATAGTAAATAAATACTTGGAAATAATTTTTTCTAATGGTAAAGAAAACAACAAATTACCAATATTACCAATATTATTTATTATTGTCAGTCACACATATCAATAATAACCAAAAAATACTTTGTTTCTTTACGTGTTTCGTTATTTTTAAAACGCGATGAAAATGTGTGTCGACATGTTAAATACATAATTTCCCAAACAAACGATTTAAGAATAAATCCACGATGTAGATGTAAAAACTAACTAAATTGTTTCTTGTTAAAATGTTGAGCAATGGCATAAAACAGGCAACCAAATTATGAATCTTTTTCTTTATTTAAGCAATTTTACTTTACTATAGTTGAAAATTTGTGGAGTAATGTAGTAATTTTAAACAAATATATAATACATAACTCAAATTTGATTTTGTTTAACATTTTGGGCATCACTGTTTCCAAATCAGCAATGAAAAAAATATGTATGTTTTCTGGATAGGTAGGTGGGTTGGTTAAATATAATTTATGATCGGTTCTGATGAAACTTCGATAAATAATCCGGGTTTACATGAAAATGAAAGAATTGGATCGATTTCAAAGTTGAACAAATGGATAACTCCTGTTTATTTAAAACTCCAAAAACTTGAAGTTCTGTCATTCGATTTGAATGAAACTTGATATATATAAGTTTTTAGTACGGTACAAGTATAGCTCTGTATCCCAATTTTCGGTTCATCATCGCCGATAATTTTTTTTTGTTTTGGATTTTTTCTACATACTACCACACACTATACAGTACAGTTATGGATGTTAATGATCCGATTATTTTTTGTGATGTCTTGAAGGTTCATAAGGTTTTTTATGCCTATTTACACACTACAGCCTTCGTACATGAGGAAATTTTGAACCTTTGATACAAGTTCTGGATTAGTACGGAGAGGTGTTTGTTTAGTTTTTATATTGAACAAACTGGTAAGGATCTGCCGAGCACCCGTTTAAATAAAACTTCAATAACATTCTTTTTCTTTATAAATAAAAGGAGTTTTGTAATAGAAGTTACGTTACAATGTGTCAAAACAACAGACGAAAAAAATTTAAGACCAAGGTCTCTCCACAACATGCGTTCTTAAGTGTTGATGAACCCACATTTTTTTTTACGAATGGACAACTAAACAAATCCTATCACATAATCAAATATGACATAAGACAATATTTCATGGTTGAAATGACCAAGAGGTAAAAAAGTAAAAAGCGAATTTGTTTAAAAAATTTGTGGGAATAAAACTAAAATGGGGTTAGGGATTGCAATCCCGGGATTCCGGGATTTCATGCAAAAAATCCGGGATTGCATTCCGTAAATGGGGATGTCAATAACCCAGCTAGTGATATTGTGTTACCATGTGACGTACTGTCTTCCTCAATGAATAAAGCCGCTCATTTTTTCTTATACTTTCTTCATAACTTTTATTTGAGGGTGCTACCGCTGATTGAATTCCGCCATCCGCGACTGATATTGTCAGTGGTATGTGTTCACGGTACTCGAATGTCAATAGCAGGTACTAGGGTTCGTGTGGTTGTCACATCCATCCTTACATAAAGTTCATTCAATATATGTTCTGCAACCAATCTTCCGGTTTATCACTGTCCACCAAAATAATTTTTTCTAAAATTTTATGTTCTGCTGTAGCCTACAGTTATAAAGTAATTTTGATGATTTCTGGTCTGACGCGAAATAAAAATGAAAATTATTGAGATGGTATTGTTCAAGTTAAAGAATCCTATCGAAAACGAGTATTTTTTTTGGCATTTTGCATCGGTCAAAATTGTTTTTATTTAACCACAAAATTTTTACCACATTTGAAATTAATTTACTTCATTTGAAGTTAAATTACTTAAACCCTCCTGAGAACTTATTTTTTTATTCAAAGTTAGGTATGTTTAATGTTCACTATAATAAATTATAGATTAACGTTTCTGAATATCAGAAAATACCATGGTAACTAAGGAACCAGGGTTTGTCTTTGAGGATTTTATGAACATTGATTTTAAAGTTTGGAGGGTAAAATTATCAGGACAAACTCACACTGGGAAGGGATTCCAAAAATGCGAGACTGTTACATTCATGTTGAAAAGCGATAGTTCTCCATCTAGTCACTCGAACGGTAACATGGTGGGGTGCTATTATTGCTTCTGTGTAACGCGCAAAGTTAAAATCGATATGACTTCTCCGTTCACCAATAAAATACTGTCAAATCAACGACGTCTTTGTATGTTGCAAAGAATCAACCTCGTTAGTAAGATTTGAATTGCTGATCAATTAAACAACTCTTCCCTGTATAGAATCAAGACATTTCAAATACTTATGTATGCTCCACCTCATATGTAAAAATAATATTGCATCCAGGGACGAATAAAGAACTTGTATATTAAAAGAAGCCGTTCGCTATTAAAAAATATACGACATCGACATTGTTGAACTGCGTTCTTAACTAGGCTAAAAATGACTTCCTCTTCAAAGTGTTTTCAATCTTAACTCCTAGAAGTCGTAACAGATTCTTTCTCTTAATGTTGGCTTGTCACACTTCGTAGTTTTTATTTATGTCAACTAGGTAAGTTTTTATGAATCTACAGCTATAAAAAAATCTTATTTTTATTATTTAATTTTAATTAAATACACCTATAAGCCTTAGATCTTATTGAACTTTGTTCAATTATTTAATGTTTCAAATATTTCGAGGATTGTTTGTCCTCATCCTCAGTGATTGATCTTATAATGAAGAAAATGTTGTCGATATATGTCGACAACAACCATCGTAATCGGTTAATCACCGATTGCGATGGTTGTTGTCGACATATATCGACAACACTTTCTTCATTATAAAATCAATCACTGAAGATGAGGACAAACAATCCTCGAAATATTTGAAACATTAACTAATTGAACAAAGTTCAATAAGATCTAAGGCTTATAGGTGTTTTCATTAAAATTAAATAATACAAAACACCAATAGACAGTAGAGATTTATTTTTAGGTTTATGGCTTTCAATTATTTTATGCTATGCAATGCATTTTTTCTAATAGTCCCTTTACATCATAAAATCTCCATACAATAAATAATGTACAATACTTTGTGTGTTCGAAATTGTACACTGTAAATAAAAGATTGTATTGTATGTGATTGTAATTGTATGGAGACATTGAATGGATTTTGTGTCGGTTTGCATATTCATATAATCGCATGCAATATTTTTAAAAGTAAATAAAAATCCATTGCTAATATAGATAGATTCAAACAACTATAAAACTTGTTTTCATGCAACACCTAGTTTGTGAACTTCGCCAGGCTTCGTCAAATTATACATGACGGTCATTCATTCACTAAATAAGTTTCTACATCGTGCCTAAGTACTGTACTATCGTGCCTGTACAATGTGTTGAAAATTATTTTAGAAATTTATTAAGTTTTGGTTATTGTTTTACACACATGTAACTATATTTGAATTTTCAATCGTTTAAACTTTATAATCTCAAATCAATAATTAAAAACTAAATAAGACGTTTTTTTACATTGATTAATTTTAGTTATGTTAAACTCTAAATACCAATACGGTTCCTGAGAATCTTAAACCTTTGATCCAGCCAGTCCTTAATTGTTAAAATTCGACAATTTATTCAGATTTGTTGTTTACTGTTATTGCATGCAGATTTACGATAATCGTTTATTTGGGATTTACAGTATTAACATTTACATTGATTAAAAGATGATGATCTCTTAGGATGCTATTTAGCTCTCGAGTAAGTGACGTAAATTTGAAACACTTAGACATCGCGAGGTATGGATGGTCATAAATGTTTTATAAAAAAAACAATTTTCTGACTTGGAATCGACGAACTTCGCTTCCGCAACGAGTTTAAAACTAACCTAATTACATAAATCGATATCAAGATGCAGAAGTTGCATACATTTGTAATAAAATAACAGTTGTGTTTTATAGAATAATTAATAGACAATGAACTATACTTTATTTTAAATACATTATCTTCCATTTGATTTATGTTTGCTGATAAATAATACATAAACGTCAAGTTTTTTCATTTTGTCAATTTGGGAAAACAACAGAAATCTGTAAATTTTGAAATTGTTAATCAAATTATAATATTAGCTTATTTTGTTTGAATATCTCAATATATTTTATCGATTCATCAATGTTTAAATTGATCATATACATATATTAATGTCTTAAATCTTGAAACAGGTTTATCCTCTCACTGTTTGTTAAACGATATGGCTTATGACATCTGTGCGAGGCAGAAACATTGGCGAACTAATTAAATTACTATCATGCTTGATTCCAAAATTATATCTTGTTCTATATATACACTCCATAATCTGCCTTAATTTAACTAAAGAAGTATCAAAATAGTGGGAAAATTTTCTTCGGTTGCAATAAAATTCTTCAGTTAACTTGGGTTTGTTCTTAATTTGTAGTTTAACTATTTAATTATCTAAATTTAGACTAAGGATTATAGACATTAGTCAACTAATATGAGTTCTATTTGTGTATTTATATATTTTTGGACCATGTTGGAGAATGAAAACAATATTAACATTTTCTTTGTCTTAGAAAAAATACATTTGATTGTTTTTATTAAGTTAATGGCTTCCGGTTGATTTATAAATACAATACTACAATTCTCTGTTAAAATGAATAAATAGATTTATTTGGTGAAAACCATCATATCAAACGCATAAGTAAACATTACCAATTCCAATTTATCTTGTACAATGATTGGCTTTATTCCGAAAATATCAAATAAAATGTGTAATCTAAAGAAAGGATTAAAACATTTAAACTTATACAAATTAAAGGATAATATGTACACTCAACATACGGATAGTCTCAACTTAACGAACTTCTGTATTAAATATTGTTTTCCCTAATTAGATAAAAAGGAAATGAATGAGGATATAAATATTAAGACTATAGATTTGAACCGGTTTTAAAGTAAAATAGATTGTAGGTCTAATGATTATGAAAAGGGTGAATAGCGTAAAGCTCGAAAGGTAAGAGTTCGATAAAAAGTAAGGTTAAAGTCTTTTTGGATAAAGCTAAAAAACTAAAATCAAGCTAATATAAAATCAGTTTATTTGACTGAAAAATTGAAGAATTAAAGAGAACAATAATGTGAAAATAAACAAATTAATTAAGTCTTCAAATAGAACTCAACCAGAAAATTCATTGAATTATTAAATTTAATACAAAATTTGTGAGCAGCTTTTCCATAAATCTTCAACTGCAAAGTTACACTGAAAATTCGATAACTTCAGTACCCTGTCTTTACAGTACTGTAAAGATTGTTAAATATTTATTTATTTATATTTAACTTGCAACAAAACGCCAATTTCTTATTACTTTACGCAAATAACTTATTTAATAAGTTTTATGAAAAGAATAAAGAAAACAAAAGCCGTGTTCGATTTGACTGAAGCATCTGATAAAACTGAAAAATTGAATGCAATTGTTGTTGTTTCAGTCAAATCCAAGGTACCTAAAGTTTTCGTATAATTTAACTGTTAATCTAATTTAACCTAATCTAGCTGTTAATCTAATTTTATCAAAGTTTTTTAAAGTCGACGCCGGTTTAAGACAAGATGATGCTATCTCTCCTATACTTTTTAATTTAGCCTTGGAATATGTGTGCCGTCAAAAGAAACTACCGACTAACAACAATATTTTGTCAATAAACTCAGTACAGATGATCGCGTACGCTGATGATGTTGTCATCCTCGGCCGAAGTGAAGCTGTTATGAGTGAGACTTTCAAGTCGCTTGAGAGTTGTGCTAGAAAGATTGGTCTTCAAATTAACTAATAAAACCAAACATATGAATGTTTCAAGAGAGACTGAAAAGAAAGATTTGATGTGCGCGATGAACGAATTGAGGGAGTTGAATCTTTTAAATATTTGGGATCAATGCTTGACTCAAACAACAGCATACTTACATACAGATATAAAAGCTCGAATCGCTGCAGGTAATCGATCTTTCTACTCAATTAAACCTCTCCTTGGATCACCGTATGTATCAACTAACACCAAGCTCAAGTTATACAAGACATTGATTAGACCGGTTGTAATGTATGGTTCACAAACGTGGACCCTTACACAAAATGACGAATCGCATTTATCTGTATTTGAGCGTAAGATTCTATGCTACGTTTTTGGTGCATTTAAGACAGGCCATGGAGAGTATAGAACCCGATATAACTTTGAGATCAGAGGCCTTCTTGAGGGTCCTGATATAATAGGTTGTATCCGTTCTAATAGGATTGCTTGGTTTGGGCATGATCTACGAGCTGATTCACAGTCTGGAATGATTAGAAAAATGTCGTTAGTACCCCAGGGAGTGAGCGACCGCGAGGTAGACCACGACTACAATGGGAGACTGACGTAATAAACGACCTTAAAAAATCGGCTACCATGGTAATTATGTCGCTGTTGCGAATGACCGTGGTGAATATTCAAAGCTAGCCTGGCAACGCTCCTACATGGAGCATGAAGAGCGTTAAAAAAAAATTTAACCGTTAATCTTATAAGTTAATCTATATTTGTTACGAAATTTGAACCTTTACGAAAATTATAATATTAAATTACTCAGGAAGCTCAAAAAAAACTTCATAAAATCTGAAATATTGCCGGAACACTAAATTTATAACAAACAAACTGATTTTACACTTGGAAATCTCTTACCATATCACAGATTGAATATAAAGAAACTATAGTAATTAGCTAACAGAAAAACCATTTACGGCACAAAAATAAATTAACAAAAACTTATACAAATCAAATTAAGAGCTCACATTAATTGCTGTTGCTGAATGTTGTTTCACTGTATGATTCTTCACAGAAAAAAATAGATCTCTAATAGTTTTAGCACCATATTAACAAATTTTGTATCATGCTGTTGTTGTTCAATTCCAACATGAAAACTAAATTTACCGATGACCAGAATTAAACAATCTTATCGATCGTAATGTTAACAATTTTCAGATATAACTTCATAAATTGAGACCAATTCTTGAAATTTAGTCGATGCAGCTGGATTATTTATCAGCATTTTGTGTTATTTGAACCACAACTCATGTACTTAGTGGTTTCACTCATATTGCTTTGTAGCAAAAATATTTTAATTCATGACAAGTGAAACATAACTTTTCAAACTTAAAGAATGTTTAGTTTCCCTACGCAAACCAGCAATGCCCCAAAACAAATTATTTCTTCAATCATTTTCTATTAAGAGTAAGAACAGCACAAAAAAATAATAATAAATTCAATAAAAATTTGCAATTCAATGTATAATTTATTTGCACTTGTAAAAATTTCAATCTTTAGATACAAATTTAAGGTGATTTAAAATTATTTTATCACTACTTGATCACAAGTTACACATTTCTTTATTGATTTGAAAATTTGCATAATGCAACTTATCTTTCTGATTGAAATTTATCTACTACCTAACCGATTTACAAAATTATACTAAACATTTTTAAAATTATACTGAACTGCGATCCAAACATTTTGATCGTTTTATATAGCTATTCACATATATGTATAGCTGTATCTTCCGTACACAACCAGATTTTCTGTTTCATTTTTTCATCATTTATCAAAACTTGTATTTTTTTATTTACTTGAATTTGTTTAAAAAAAACAATGGTATAGATAAACGTCTATGTTTAGTGCAATTGGAGAAAAATAATAAAATTATTATTGAATTGGAAAACTATTATTTTCAGAGTAAAAATTGAAAATAGTCCGTCGTTACATATTTCTTTGAGCTTGTTATGCCAACAAGCTGAACTATATCCCGACTAGCAATTTGTTCAGGTATGTCCTATTATGATCCGGGCCGGATCAGGGTGTAATAAGGTAAATCCTAATAGGGCATTTGCATCCGGCCCCTATCATACTTGATTTCACTATTAGGGCGTGCCGTATTTGTCCTGATCCGGCCCGGATTTCGAAAACCTATCTCATCCCTACTAGTAAATGCCGGACCAGCGCCGGATCAGAATCATATCTGAGTTCCAATTAAGGTTTGCCCTATTTGTCCTGATCTGAGCCCTATTTCATTTTAATAAATTTCATTTGGTTAAAATTCACTAGAGTATTATCCATTTTATATATACATAGTTTGCGAAATTTCACATATACTTTAGTTATCGCTTCTCTGCGTTGTGAATACATATAGGTAAGTATAAAGTTTGAATATTTTTATAAACATTTTTGTCTAATGTATGTAGCAGTAAATTGTCTAATTTTTCTAATGTATGTTAAAGAAAATTCTCTATTTTAAATGATCCGGTCCTCGTACGTTTCTAGTAGGGCTGCCTGCTCCGGTATGGATAGTTTGAGGTGTTATATACGATACGGTCCCTATCAGTAGTAGGGAAATCCGTATCCGGTCCAGATCTGAGCCCTTATATAACGCTAGTCGGGATATTCTATCAAGACTATCAGTTAAATTATAAAAAAATGTTTTTTTATTTCTTTCATAAAACTTATTAAATAAATTATATGGGTAAAGTACCAAGAAATTGACATTATATTCTTTGAAAACTTACGTGATGTGCCAACGGCAAACAGTGTTAATTATTTTAACTTTTAAGTTTAGTTTCGAAAGACAATAAGGTTTGATATATCTAGTCGTTATGTTCGTTATATGTAATTAATATATCGTATGCATGAATGTCTAGCCTATATTCATAAAAATTATTTCCAGACCATCGATGAAAATTACAAATAACGCATACCAACAAAGCAAATTTAAATTTATCTGTCGGCCTCGACAAAGTATCCTCTAAATGTGAAATATGAGATAACATGACATCCATATAACTATGTTTTTTTGAATATCATGTAACAAAATCGATCAGTAAAAGATACAAATTGAAAATAAATAACTAAAAATAAATTTTAGGTGTGAAACAAATAGAATAATAGAAATATGATTTAGTTGATTTATAATCAAAAATGTATATATTACATTTATACTCTGTTGAATAAGACACGTTGTAGTGATTACTATTTAACTAATCATTGATGTGATTTAAAAAAATCCTTTTTAGTTCCTGATGTTCGATCGAGCTGTAAAGTTTAAAAATAAACAAAATACCCGGAATAGAAAAACTTTACACCAATTAGCGTTCGTGAAATCATATATAATTCAATTTTCTTGGTATTTGAAATTAAAAACCTTAACTCAATCAACGTTATCCAGATAGCACGGTGGGGAAGTCGAATTGCGGATTTTGCTACCTGCTATTGACATACGAGATAACGTGAGATATCGCATACCACTGGCAGTAGCAGTGAGATATCACTAGCCAAGGTGATATCTTAGGCGTGTTTGGGAATGAACTCTATTCAGTCAACGGTAGCACCCTCAATATTAACTATGGAGTATTCCTTGATGATGCCAGCTTATTACTTACTCGAAGAATCGAGCCATCATATAACTCTATGTATTCATTGAGAAAGGAAATGCGTCGCATGATCAAGGAATATGCCACTATCTGGATTATTGGCAACCACATTTTTGTTTTGTTCCTGCAAATTATTAAAACAAATTTGCTGTTTATCTTTTATTTTATTATTATTTTTGCTATGCTGTCATCAAATGTTGTCATATTTTATATGTGATAGGATTTATTGTTTAGTTATTCCTTCTATAAAAAAAAATATAAAAAATAACAAAAAAAAACAAATTTGCGTCCATCAACACTTTAGAACGCATGTTGTTGTGGGTATGGTTTGCAATACCGGTTAATCGGTTAACCGGTAAATCACCCAAAAACACATAAAACACCTCGAAATTTCTAATTTTTTACCGGTTTCGGCAAAAATTAAACAAACTTATATTTATGCTTAAATTTAATTGAAAAAATTAATAATTATAATATTCTGAAGAAAATTAATTAATTTTTAATAAAATAGCATAAACTGGACCTAACCAAACATATTTTAAAACATGAAAAATCCAAGGATGAAACCCCTCAAAAGATACGGTGAAATATTCCTACTTAATATTCTAACATTTTTTCGGAAGTAATAAAACGCAGATACATGATGTTAGTTCGTTCATGACAAATACTGCTTTTGGAATCTGTCTCTTGCCTTCTGATAAATGTTTAACACTGTTGACCAACATGTTCAAATGTTCAAACTAAATAGAACATTGATTCAATTACGACTGATGATGCTGCCGTTAGGAAAAAAGTAGAATCTTTGATTAATGCTTATCGTCAACTGTGTTTATTTCCTTCAGCTAACGGTTATAAATATTTTATATAAGAAGCATCAGCAATATTCATGTAGGGGCAACAGATCTTTTGAAAAAACAGACCTTTGGAAGACGAAGAAGATTATGCAGTATTAGTTGCCGAACCATCTTATGTTGTTTATGTTCAGCATGACGAAATAAGTTTCGTAATAGCAAAAATTAGAAAAGTTGTGATGTTTCTCAAATTACCAATACAAAAAGACAACCTCCAAAAACATGGTAAGGTTGTGAAAAAAATAACTATCCTTGATTCTAGATTCAAGATCAAGCAGCCGTTTTGCAATACTAAAAAGATTTTGTAAAGTTGAAAGTGTAATTAGGATAAGTTTAATGCCATTGCCATTGAATCTGATTTAAATTTTTCGGACAATGAAATTGTTTAACTTATAGTAAAAAGCCCTGGCACCCAATATAAGTGGCTGTTGTAAAGCCGGCGTCGGTACAATGTTTCTGATATAACAATAACATTTATGTTAGTCGTTAGATGAACTTATGCACAAAAAACTTTCATAAGTAAATTAAAAGAACTTTAAGGAGTTCTCGTTATATATTCGTTTCAAAGAAAGGGCATATATTTTTCGAATATTTTGCACCATCTCCATGATTTAAATGCCATTAAAGTATGCAACGTATTCTCTGAAATATTTAATAAAACAAAAAAGGTATTGATAAAAAAAATTGTTGAATTAACTAAACGCTTTGCTTTAAATGATTGATCTGAAACTGGAAGCTCAGATTCAAATGTATGCACTTCCAGTGATCGATTAACTGCGTCCATATTAGCATTCTCAGATTTAAGAATAAAATAAAAGCTGCAAAGTACATATGAACAGAAAATGAACAAAAATTTTGTGGAAAGAAATACTGAAAAATGACCTAAGGGATTCACAAATATTATTAAAAACTAAATTGACTTTTTCCAAGAACAAAACATTCGTGGCAAATGTTTAGAGAAAGCTTTCAGAAAATAAATTAGTTACCATACGAACAACAAGTGTCGAATTCAAGCGTGTGTTTGGAGCAGCTGGTCTGATTTGTATTAAACTAAGGTCGTACTTGAATGACAACACTTTAGAGACAACGTGATTCTTACGCCAATATTTTAATAAGCAAGGCCTTAAAAACTTTCAAGATATAAATTATTTTTAAATTTTCTTCTTCTTCAAAAGTGTTATTATTTATTATTACACGCCAATTTAAGTTATAAATAGTTTTCTTAAACTAATAGTTAAAAAAAATTTTTAACAAAGTTAATAATTTCGGTAAATAACCGGTAAATTGCCGGTTAACCGTAACCGTTGTTTACCGTATTACCGGTAATTAAAAATGTCGGGCTTGCTTGGACTAAAAAAGTTTTTTGTGTTGTTGTGACACATATTGTTGTGAAACAATTGTAATGCCTACTACACAACACATTTTATACAAAAAGAGTATTTATACTAAAGAATTACAAAAAAATTTGTTAGTTTTTTTTACCTCATATTTGTTTTCTCCGATTAATCAAAACGAAGAAAGTGTACTACAAGTAGAACTTATTTTTATAATAGAAATTTTAAAATCTATCATAATGAATAGAGCATAAGCTAAATATATTTCTTTTTTCTTAGACTAAGTAACACTGACTGTCACACATGAGACCATGTCTTAATGACACACTTAGATCTTAGATAGTTAGTTCCCTATCCGAGCTTATGAAAAAATCTGCTATTTACTTTAGGCCCCCTTCAAATTCAGTTTCCTCCAAAAGAAGAAGTCCAGACCAGAAGCCTACTTTACACAATTTTATAAAGTATCACCAAAACTTTCAGAAACACAAAGTAACGAACGAACCCATTTCAATTGATAGTATTGTTCAACTTATCATCAAGTTGCATCAGTAAATAAAAACGTATTTTAACCGCATTTTTTTAGTTTCTACAATATTTGTGTTCCGTATCAAGCGCAACAGGACTAAAGTAATCTCGCTTTTCGGTGTTACACGAAACGAAATGAAAATAACAGCATGCTGTCGTTATTTCTAATAATAATACTTTTGAGAATTTGAATGTCCAAGAAACTTTAATGAAAATATAGAGAATTTTAAAGCTAAACAAAACCAAATATCTATAAAATATCACTTTCATATCACTGATAAATTATATAAAAAACAAAACGTTTTGTTATGTTAAAATAGTCGATTTTTAGTGTAGATTGAGTGTAGTTAAAAGTGGTTAAAGTGATGATAATTACGCAAACTGATTCTAATATACAATTCTGGATAAAATCCGAAATATTTTAGTGAACTTTATCGGGTTGAAAGGTTTATCGAGTTGAAAGCTTTTAAGGATTTAGTTGTTTTATGTGAAAATTTACATTTATTTTTTGCGTTACTAAAACCAACTAAGATTAAATGCCAAGTGCCTAAAACTATTGCAACTTAAGTAAAATAATTTAATAACAATTTATAACAGTAACTTAATGTTTATGCAAATTGTAAATCTCTCCATAATCCATTATTTGTTTATACATATACTACATTTGATGAACTCTAAAGCTAGTTCTGCCGATAATATGATAAAATTAGTATATCAGATAAGATAATTCGTTTAAAATAAATTTTTTGTTTATTTGATTCTATAAATCGCTTTCACAAGGCGTTTTGGTTCTGATCAAATACTAAAATGCAATATTCACTGTAAATTTCAATAGAATTATTATTTTTCCACTTTTGACTTCATTTTTATTTGTTTTTTTAATTTCAAAGATTACGAAACTGAAAAATGTTAGCATCCCCTGGATATACCACAGGGCGAGCTTTGCTTAGTCCGCACGCTCAAGCCACCATTGAAAAACATTTACCAAATGCGAAACAGTTATTACAATATAAAACACCAACAGCAACACAAAAGCGGGATGTATCGTGTATTACTGGTATGTATCATTATTTTTTATTTTTAAATTGAAACTTTTCAAAACTCATATAAAATAACATAATGTAACATTTTTCAGATTTGTGCAGTTCCGAGCATTTACCCGAAGTTGAAATATTTTCACTTTTGGCTGAGCAAATTCCAAAATATCGGATTCGATCTGATCCTATGACAGAATTTAGTGGCTATAAAAATCAAGTAAAAATAAAATTAAACCGTCATTTCAAAGTTAGCTAATATTTTTATTTTATTTTAGGATTGGTACATACCGTTCCCAACTTTACAATTACCTAAAGATAGTTTGGGATTAACAAAGGATCAAATGCGCGAAACATTAAATTATTTTTGTAAGTACATACTAAATTTAGTCACATTAACCGTTATCAAATTTGTTTTGCCAAGGAGTTTTTAAGAAATGTTTTATCAAACCATAATTAATTATAGATTAAATTTGCTTTAAATTTTTCATTGTTTGTAACAAACAAACAACAAAATAATTTTTAAAATTTTGTGATTTACATAATAAAATATCAAAATTGTTAAAAAAAGAGACGTAAAAATGATATTGCGTCATTACAGTAAAATATTTACACTATATTAATGATATTGTTGCCTATTCAATAGAAAATTTTTAAAATGGCACAATATGCGAGCCTCCAAAACGCTATTTATATTCCTGTGTTCACCTACGTTATATTGACGTAATAAAAATGATTAATGTCTTATCAGGAGTAAGAAGTGAGATAACGGTAACTCTAAAGTAGTTTTATTTTTAAACAATGACATAAATTTAAATTTATTGTATTCATTTTTGGATTGTTTCCTTTATTTTCACTCAAAATAAATGTTTGTTTTAAAAAACAAAGTTTCAGAGTACAATATTCCATCTACAGAGGGGCTACAATGAAACTACACCGAATTAAAACTTTAACTTTATGATACTTATTTGATAGCATTTCGCCCTAAAATTGCAGCCGTTTACAGACATTTATTTTCCTTCTTTTATTATTCTGAAAGTTTACTTTGTATTATTTAGTGTAAATTTGTTTTGTATCGCTTTCAAGGAATTATTAATTTGTTTGCAATGTTGTATTATTCTTACTGGTACGCTTGCATTTGATATAATAGTACAACGACTACAAAATGCGATGAAAGTGGACTTTCAGTACTTTGCTGAAAATAAACCTAGTACATACTTTTTCTACGGCCAAACTAGAAATATAACATTGGTCGTTTCGTAATTTATTTATTTATTTATTTAAAGTTTTATTAGCCGTGAAGCTTTATAATTATATGACACATTTTATATAAATTTTCGGTTGTAATACCACGAGTCATTGAAATTTTTTCGAAAATTTTTTGATTTTACGAATTAAATTATTTAGCAACACTGCGAATCAAAGCGCACAATAAACCACGAGTCCGAAGGACGAGTGGTTTAAGTAGTGGTTTGATTGAGCAGTGTTGCTTAAAAATAATTTAATGAGTAAAATTGAAAAATTTTAGACAAAAATTTCAATGAAGAGTGGTATTTAATGAGATAATTTTTTTTAATTATAATTTTGTTTAAAAGATAATTATTAGTTTCTAAATAAAATTTTTCTACAAATTATTTAATAATACAAAATTATGTAAAAATGCAAATAATAAAAATGTCCGTTTTCATTAATAAATATTTGCATGTTTGTTTATTTGTCAAAAATAAATTACAAATTTATGCGCCTACTAAGATGAAATTATATTTCATTTTGTTAGAACAAAAAATGACAACAAAGAATTCTCATAACGACAAAGCAAAATTATCGACGACAAGAAGAATTGCCGACAGTTAAAACAAAGTCTACTGTTTAAATATCATAGTTTGTATGAATGAAAAATAAAATTTCTGACATCAAAAAAAAATTATCTAATAAATTCAATAAATTCATCAAATTTCTCTAAAAATTCACAAATTATTAAACAAAATTATTTTTAATGTAATTTGAAAGTTCCATTTTAAAACTGTGGATATTAAATAAGTTTTTTAATTCAACTGGAAGACCGTTGAATAATTGAAGTCCTTGCACCATAAGAGTGTTACAATCCAAATTTCTTCTACCAGCCAACGGAACAAAATCACCAGCATTTCTTAACGGATACCTATCATTTGACACATACTGCACATATTTTAATAAATAACAAGGCAACTGTTGGTTTTTTAATTTAAATACGAACAATAATAATCTGAACATTAACCTTTGGTTCACACTCATCCAACCCATTGCATTAAGCATGAACTGAATGTTGGTTCTTCTATCACAACCTAGTAATATTCTTAATGCTCTGTTTTGTAATTTCTGCATACGATGTTTTAAATTTAAATTATTAAATGCCAATATTGTTGCACAATAATCGAAATGTGGTAAAATGGTAGTATTATAAATTGTTTTAGCACTAAAAAGTGTAAGTTTACTACGAATTCTTCCTAATAAATTAACTTTTTTTGCTATCTTTTTACAAATGGAATCCGCATTTTCAGTAAATTTCAGTTGGTTGTCAATAAAAACTCCTAAATATTTTATTACTTTGACTTTTTCTAAAAAGATGTTATCAATCTTCAAAGGTGGACATTCATCATTATTATTGAATACAATAAATTTTGTTTTTGAAACGTTTAGTTTTAGCTTGTTCATTTTTAACCATACATCTAATCTATCTATATCTTCTTGGATTTTATTTACACTATCAACAATCGAGTCTTCACATACATAAATAGCTGTATCATCAGCGAAAAGTGATAAATTTGAGTTAATAATACATTCCTTAATATCATTAATATAAATTAAAAACAATAACGCAGCTAAAACTGACCCTTGTGGTAAGCCTATATCAATACTTAATGAAGATGATTTAATTTTATTTATTTTGGTCCTTTGTGTTCTATTAGTTAAGTATGACTTAAACCAGTTTAACTCAACAGAATGAATTCCCATTAATTCTAACTTTTGTAATAGTATTTTTCTATCAATTGTCTCAAATGCTCTTTTTAAATCAAAAAATACAGCAATAATCTTTTTCTTGTCATTTATATTCCTTTTCAATTCAGTTATCAGCCAGTTAAAGGCTGTTTCACAAGAAAATCTTTTTCTGAAACCTGATTGCTGTTCAATTAATAAGTTGTTAGATTCCAAATAGTCCTCAAGCTGTATTTGAACTATTTTTTCTAGTACTTTTTCATAAAGTGGCAGACTATTAATTGGCCTCATTTCATCACAATTTATTGTTTTGCTAACTTTTCGTACGGGCGTAATTACACTTTCTTTCCAATGTTCTGGAAATACACCTTGTATTAATGAATTGTTGATAATATCCAATAGTACTGGTCCAATATGATCAAATCCATCCAACAATATAGAGCAATTCATTTTATTATTGTCATTTTTGTTATTCATTTGTTTAATTAAAGCCTTCAATTCAATGAGCGATATTGTACGAAATTTAAAGTTATTATGATTAACTACTTGAATATTATTAACATAATCTATAATAGGTATACTATTTTGCACTTCTGTGATACTATCTATGAAGTACGAATTTAATTCTTCAGAAATTATTTGTTGATCATTAATGTTGTTTGCTCTTTATCACAATTTTACTCAAATAATAGACCTGCCAACCAGAGTTCCTGACATTCCTGGTCAAAGTAGTAATTTACTTGATTTATTTTTGACAAACGATCCATATCTGGTTCAATTTAAAATATCAGAACCATTGGGTGGTTCAGATCATAATTTGATCTCCACACAACTAAATATACAAATTCCAAAACAATTTAAAGCGAATCCTCGCAATGTTTGGGATTACAAAGCTGCGGATTGGCAAGGACTTAAAAGTTTTTTTAGATGTTTTCCTTGGAAACGCTATTGCCTTACCGGCCAAGACCCAGACATAGCTGCATCAAATTTTTCTGAAACTGTAATTGATGGTATGCACAGATTTATTCCTAATAAATTGATCATTCCAAAAACTGATCTATGGTTTTCTAGTAAATGCAAAAAAGCTATAAAAGTTAAAAAAAAGGCTTTTCGAAAGTATAATCAAAACAAAACCGATGAAAACCTTAGACAGTACCGTAAAGAGAGAAATTTATGTCGTAAGTTAATAGATGAAGAGAAACATCTATTTAATAGGAAAAAAGCATCTAAATTCGCAGAACATCCGACTGGTTCACGCAATTTCTATAAAGCCGCAAAGGCTGTCCAAAGCAACTTTTGTAAATCTTCCCTACCGCCTCTTGTTAATAGAGATGTCCCTATCATTGATCCAAAAGAGAAAGCTAATTTGCTTGGGCATTATTTCTCTTTAAATTCTACTTTAAAAGAACCTAATTTCCAACCTAAACCTATTTCTAAAGTTTCTTATAAAATGAGGCGGATAATTTTTCGGAAAAACATTGTTCGAAAAATGCTTTTAAAAATCAATACTAACAAGGCAACAGGCCCTGATTTTATTCCTCCGATTATACTTAAAACATTTGCTAGGGAGCTAGCACCAATCCTCACTAAAATCTTCTATTTGTCATATAAGAAAGGAATTTTTCCTGAAATTTGGAAAATGGCTAGTGTACAGCCAGTTTCAAAAAAGGGCAGTAAGACTGATCCTACGAATTACAGACCCATTTCAATTTTATCGGTAGTTGCTAAAATTTTTGAGAAATATGTCAATTTTAATTTAATGAGCTTCTTAGAGTCTTCCAAATTAATTAATGAGAGACAATATGGATTTCGAAAAGGAAGAGCGACGGGAGATTTGCTGTCTTTTGTCACTCATATCTGGAACAAGTCGCTTGAAAACTTTGGAGAAACATTCGGTGTTGCTCTTGATATTTCCAAGGCATTTGACAAAGTTTGGCATAACAACCTTATATGCAAATTGAGATCCTATGGTTTAGACGAGCAGCTTATATCTTGGACACAGAGCTTTATATCTGATCGAAAATTTCGGGTCAATGTTGACGGTGTATCATCGAATACTTTTTCAACTAATGCAGGAGTTCCTCAGGGTTCCGCTTTGTCACCAACTCTTTTTCTTATCTATATTAATGATTTGTTGGACTCAACGGTTCATCCTATACATAGTTTTGCTGATGACAGCACGCTTCATGCGTCTCATGAAGCACCTAAATTATATACACCCTTAGCGCTTAGTGAGTGTAGATCAAAGTTGATAGATTCCCTTAACACTGATCTTAAAACAATTATGGATTGGGGTATTGCTAACAGTGTTGAATTCAATACAAGCAAAACACAGGTTTGTCATTTTTCTAGGATAACGACACCCAATCCTTTTCCATTAACGTTTGGCCCCAAAAATCTTTTAGAGAATGAGTCTGTCAGACTTCTAGGAGTTGAGATTGAAAATAATATGAAGTGGAATTCTCATATTTTTAATCTGGCTAAGAATGCTGTTCAAAAGTTAGGATTTTTGGGGCGATGTCGTAAGTTTTTCGATAGCGAACAACTTCTTTTAGTTTATAAATCTTTTATACGTCCCTGCATGGAATACTGTTCTCACATATGGGGTGGAGCTTACTTGAGTAGTCTCAACTGCCTTGATTCTGTACAGCGTAGAGCTATTAAACTCATTGGTAACCCAAGTCTTACTAACGGTCTTGATTCCTTGCAGCACAGAAGAAATGTTGCTGATTTGACTATATTTTATAAATATATTATGGATGAGCGAGCTTCTGAAGAGATCAAATCGATTTTACCTAAATCAGCAAACCTTTCGCGTCACACCAGAGCAAACGTAGCAGCGCATCCCTTTACAGTTCAAATAATTAGGTGTAGAACTGTAGCCTTCCAACGTGACTTTTTCAACAGAGTCTCTCATCTTTGGAATGCCTTACCTTCCTGGGTTTTTCCTGATGAATTTAATCCTCAAGGCTTTAAAGTTAACGTTCATAAATTTCTCAGAGAATCTTAATTTTTATTCCATTCTTATCCCTAGTTGGCATGGTATCTTCGGATATTCAGAGACGTTAATTTATAATTTGTTATAATTAACACTAAACATGCCTAACTTTGAATAAAAAAAAAAAAAAAAAAATGATAGTATTATTAATATTTAATTGTACAATTTCACTATCCGACGTTTTGTTATTTACTAGTTCTTTTATAATTTTCCACATGCCTTTTATATCCCCTTGGTTTCTGTTTATTAGATTTTGGTAATAATTGGATTTTTTTGTATGAATTACACGATTATAATAGTTCCTAAGTAATTTATAATCATTCCAGTCATCTATATTTTTACTTATCTTGGCTTTATTATGTTTAAGCACTTTGCTCTTTTTCAAACTAATTATATTTCTATCTATCCAACTGTACTTAGCTTTTTTAAGTTTTACGGTGTTTTTAAAACTATCTAATATACAATTTGTTTTTTCAATCAGCTGATTTGATTTAAAATTTAAGTCAGTTCCTTCTTTAATATTAATTATATTTTCATTTTCTAACAACTCTTTAAATTTTACTCTATTATATTTAAACACAATAGTATCTTCGATGATATCAATTTTAGTATTTTTCTTTAAAATCCGAAAAAAAAAAATTTATTATTTAAATTATAACTAAAAAGTAACAACCCAAATATCCTATGAATTTTATTTTTGGTGTAGGTTGTTTTTTATGTATTGTTACGTTTTTCTAATCTAATTTCGAATTGGCCTTACTCCCAATTCGATAAACGCAATTCCCAAATCACTTTCTGGATTCGATCACTGATTAATAAGCAAAAACAACACGTTTTATTAAGCCTTCAACTCCTTGATTGTTCCACAACAACAAGAAACAATACAGCAAACAATATTCCTAACTAGAATATTCTTTCAACAGCTTCAGAAACGCCAACGGTTGATTGTAGAAATTTAAACTTTATTTACAAAAACTAATTTTAAATATCTAATTTTAACTTTACCGTCACACGTTTAAAATAAAACTAATTTGAAACTACAAGAAGTAATTTGCTTATATACAATTCTGCAAAATTTTTAGATAATTCGAAGTCACTTTTTAGAACCTTGAGAAAATATTAGAATATTCGATTATTTTACGTTATGTTGATTTGATTGATAAAATCGTTCAATCTTATTTATTGTTGACCCAAGTTCCGCGAAATACAACAACAACACTATTCATTTCATTAATTTGTTGTGATTTGATTTTTCTGGAAGTGACTGTAATCGTCTGAATTTTTCTGTAATCGTAACAATATGTATAGTTATTCCGGAAGTCTAGACCCTTGAGTGCTATACCATTAGATATGTTTATTGTTTCTTTGTCACAACTATTGCACAAATATTCCTTAATTTCTGAATGCATAAAATATGACAGTGCATGCAGAATGAAATTACTTTTACTCATGAGATCCAAGTTTGTATGAAAATTTATTTTGAGAAAAAAAAATTTATTTTTAAAATATATTTTACTCAATGAAAAAGTTAAATATTTCTTAACTTTTTCCTCATGATCAATAGAGAATGAAGCTAGCTACATTTTAAAGCATTATGCTAATATTAAAAAATAATAATAAATAGTTGCTCAAATCTCATGAGTAAAAAACACATGCATTGTGCATGCACCGCACCGTAACATATTTCATGTGTCTTTTAAATTTTAAAAAATTATGTATAAACAATTATTATTAGTTCTTTAAATTACAAGAATAAAACGTTGTATTAAACGTGTAGAAAGTAGAATAGAAACCTGTCTTTAATTAAGAAAAAAATTTGATCGTCGATTTTCGATTGTCTGATTGTCGATTAAGATTTCATATCCCATATGACAGTATTTTTACTAAATAGGATGCGGTTTTTTCGGCAAATTGTTGTAAAATTTAACTTTAATGCCGCTTGAGAGAAAGTTAAAGTCTTACTTTTTTCCATCCAGCAGCTGTAAAGTAACGCCATTTATTTTGCGACGGCGGTAAAGTAACTCATATTTTTATGGCGGCAGTAAAGTAACATAACATGAAATGAATTTGTTCAAAACAACATGGTTCATTTTAATGAATTAAAATCAATAAATAGTACATTATTTAATTAGGAGCAAAAGTGCTACTTTTTGTGTTGCGTCTATAGTTTGAGTTTATAAAAAATTTGATGTATTAAATTCATATTTATAAAAAATCTAAACGTTTACCGAAAAAATAGTGAATTTAATTCGGATCTAAAGTGGCTTTTTGTGTTTCGTCTATAATTGTCGGCGGCCAAACTATAGACTCAACATAAAAAGTAGCACTTCAGTTCCTAATTAAATAATATACTATTCTTATTTAGATTTGTATTCTATTTCAAAAACAACTATTGTTTATGACATGAATCTATCGTTGTCAAAACAAAATCCTAACATTGTCAAGACAAAATACAATGTGTTTTAAAAGTAATTGAATATTATCAAAAAGTTGGTTCATGTTTATTGTTTGAAAATATTGGGAAATATTTTATTTAAATACATTCGGATTTCAGATTCTTCTATGATGTAGAAACCAAATTTGCATGAGAATGTAAATTTTAGCAAACGACCTGTTTGTATTTTCTCAAAACTACTTGTCCTAAAAACCGTATTTATTTTTAACGCAAACATCATGTTTAAATTAATTCTAAAAATGATGGTGTCATGAAAATTCAAAGAATAATATAAACCGTATGAAACGTCTAATAAAGCTTCTAAAAATAATTTATTTTTACACATTGAATATTGTTTTTAACCAAAATTAATTAATGAAATCAACAATTTTTTGATTTTAGATTACTAATCATAACATAATAGAAGGTTTTTCTATTGAAACTAGCTTTTACATGCTTTTAGAAAAACGAATTTATTTGACTTAAAATCAATCAATCTATTTTTTCTATGATAGCAAATGAAAAGTCTATTTTCATGCAAGCCTAATCCCCTGTGACAATGGGTTTTTTTTCTACTAGTGTAAAATCATTTTTTGCTAAATAACAAATTGTAGTTTTTATGATATTTGGGCATGATTACTTTAGCTTAGGCGCAAGCGGATTTTTTTTGATTTTTTTAAGGTTAAATTAAGTAAATTTAGTAAAAGGGACAGTTTTGACCTGTTTATCTTATAAGCACATTAGGAAATAGGGATTGTAAATTTTGTAGAAGGAACATATTTGAATAACATATTGTTAAAAAAGTGTAATTTTGTATGGATTTTGCTTTTTTCAAAGAGCTGTATCTTTGACCCCGGGACTTATATACAACTCGTTTTGGTTTTATTCGCTTCAGTGAGTGATTCTATATCAAATAAAAAAAATCTTGGCGCCTAAATAGAGGTAATATCCCCGAATTTTCATATAATTTTACAAAGTTTTTAAAACAAAGCAACCATTAAAAAATAGAATATGAATTTTGAATGTTATTATATGTCGATTTCTGATTTAATAATTTACAATAAATATCGATTATATATATATATGATAGCTCATAGAAAAAATTGTATTTCCCACGTGAGGTGAAAACATTTTACGCTCGTGAAATTGTCCCACTCGACGCTAACGCGTCTCGTGTACAAATTTTCGCCCACGAAAAAGCAGCGTTTTCATCTCTTTTAGCAAAATGTACTTTATTTTGTATAATATCCAATAAACGTTTGAAATTAGATTAATAAAAACATACGAACCAATAGGTGAATGTAAAAACATTCGTTTATTGGGTGTCATAGTTTCAAATGACCTACTCTGGAACGATCATGTAATGGCGATGGCAAAAAGCGCGTCTAAAAAACTCGGCCTCCTAAATAGATGCAAAATTTTTTTCAATCCATACCAATTGCTCCATGTTTATAAGTCCTATATTCGTCCCTGAATGGAGTACTGTTGTCAAGTTTGGAGTGCTGCTTCTGTTTCCATCTTGGCCCTCTTGGACTCTGTTCAAAAAGCGGGCTATACGAATTGTGGGTAATCGAGCTTTGACATCAAAACTTGATTCCCTACAACATCGTCGCACTGTTGCTGACCTCGTTGTTTTTTATAAATATCGTCATCAGCAGTGCTCAGATGAAATCAGTGGCATCATGCCTCAAACTTATTCTTACCCCCGTTTCACTCGGCAATCGGCTATCGCAACCAGTGAAACGGTCGAGTTCCTGCGCTGTCATACTGGCAGATCGCAGAAAGACTTCTTTGTCCGACCTGCATACAAATGGAATAGTTTGCCGGAATCCTTAGTCTCAGCTGGCTTCAAACCGCAGAGGTTTAAAAAAAGCGTTCATCAACACCTTAGAACGCCAGTTGTTGTGGGACCTAGGTCTGGACCTAGTTCTTCAAAGGTATTTATGTGTTGTTGTGACACATATTCTAAACCCTATTACACAACACTTTTTATTTAAAAAAAAAATATCACTTTATGTGTAGTTAGGATGAGATATGATTTGAAAATGCTAATATCCTATTTTCAGTTTGGAAATCCATTTTTGCCATAAAACTAAACGGATGTATTAAATGAATAAATGACTATGAGATATGGATGTTTATCGCTACATGCTCACATAAAGAGATCAATTTTTGGGCTACGGATAAGACCGTCCTGCCCACTGCAGTTTCTGTTATTAGCATACTAGTTTAAAGTGAGATATTGTAGACATCTGATAATGGGTCGTAATGTATGCAAAAAAACCTAGTAACTAGGTTTTTTAATTTATGAATGAAAAAACTAGCAAACACTTAAAAACCCTAGTTACTAGGTTTTATGCATACGACCCAATATAAATGTTATGTTTTTATTAATATTGCTATGATATTAATATTTTAGGAGTGATATCGGAAAAACCTAAATAAATCAGATCATTGAGGAGTGTGAAAACAAAATAAAAATTGTGTTGCCAATAATCCGTTGTTGCTGTTTTAGTTTAGTTGATAAAGCGCTAGAATTGTAGCTAAAGGATGTCGGGTTCAATTCCCGACCACTTTTTTATACATTGTCTTGAAAAAATCCAGCTAATTTAGGATTAACGGCAACCCAATATTTACATTATTTTGTTTTTGAATTTTTTTTTTAAATATTTTGTTTTCTTTTATATTTTTTAAGCATTTTTTCATGAAATATTGCTGGATGCTATATTTCACTATATAAGATTTTTGTATTTATTTATTCGTTCTTAAACAAAATAAATCTTAAAGCCTCAAAGCGAGTTATGGTTATTGTTGTTATAATGCTAATCATCAATCATCCACTGACGATCATAAAGTAAGAACAGCAGTTGCTTCAATCTAGAGGTTTCTCTGGGGTTTTTAAATTAATTGCCTAATGCCATGTGGTCCTATTCTAAAATTAAGGGTGTTCTTAGAGCCTAGAGGTAATTATAAGATATTGTCGTTCATGTCGATTTCGGTAAAAAGCGATTTCTGATGGATCGATTTCTGATGAATCTACGTATAATGGCCGACCAACAAACACTATATTCCTCTTAGAATTTTGTTCAGTTTCACGTACTGCTTTCCCGTGTAGCTTCTTGAGGTGCCTCTTATAGTAGTTCCGAACTGTAGGGCCTTTTTAGGCAGATTCCTAGTTTCGGAGGTAGGTTTGTGTGGGCTATTTATTCTTGGCATAAGTGCCGTTCTTAAAAAAACCTAGTAAGTATTGCCGAGCAAGCTGGGCTATTTATTCTTGGCATAAGTGCCGTTCTTAAGAAAACCTAGTAAGTATTGCCGAGCAAGCTGATCATTTTGTGGGTTTATTGGTAGAATTTTGGTATCTACCTAAAAATAAACAAACCATTACCAACTATGTGTTGGTGTCAGTCTGTTTATTTTTCCACTTCTAGTGACTGCAAGTGGTTTCAGTATCTTATTGCGCTTCTAGATTTTAGCGCTGATATATTTTGCATGAAGGGCAAAAGCCAACATAATGTCAAAAACCACACCTAGAACTTTTGGTTTTCCAACTGTAGACGTTGTGTTTTGTTTTGTGCAAGCTCAACATCTAGTGTGTCAAGTGGGTTAAATTGTTAACTATAAACTCTGATCAGAAGGACTCCGGTTCGATCCTCGAACTGGAATTGAGATAAAACATTTGTTACGGATCTTTCGCTTTTCAAAGCAATTTTTCATTAAAATGTAATATTTAAAAATATACTTTTTACTGTTTATTTTTTATTTTATTAATAATAATATAATGAATAATTTAAGAACGATATTCTATAAAATAATAAAATACAAAATTAAAAATAAACGGTAAAAAGTATATTTTTAAATATTGCATTTTAATTCAAAAGTTACAAAAGCACACAAACAGTGAATAATATGGAAAACCATAATAACACTTAAAATTTTTCATTCTATTCAATTGAATACATTCGGTTCTAGTGACTTAAAATTCAATTTTTAAACTAAAGATATTTTAGTCGCGTCAACCAAGCCTTTTGGTCGGAAGTAGAGCTGGTTTCAATTAATCAATTAATCATTATTTGGATTTGTTTGGCGATTTGATCAATTAATCATTAACCAAAAAATTAAAATGATTAATCGATTTTAATTTTATTTTTTAAATTTAAAATTTTTATTATATTAAAAATCGCAGTTTTATTACCGCTTTTTTTAAAAAATAATTTCCACCTCTTGCAGTGAAATTTTGCATCTTAAAGTTGATATATGTAGTAGAAACTAAATTTGACAAATACATGTTTTATAAAAACTAATTATTAAAACCCTAAAAAGTCATGATTCATGTAAAATAATTGTCGTACACTACACCACTACAAGCCCTGATCTATAACGAAGGTTACCGAAAGCGTCGATTTTTGTTTTAAAACCAGATTTGTAATCCCTTGGTTCCTATTTGAAAGTAAATCTACGAGTGGTCAAATATCATTTTTCATTTCCAAACCATATTCTTTATCCATGGCTTCTTTTCAAGATTTTATCGGATAAGCCAATTCGTTAGATTTAACTTTCATAATAAAATTTTTGAATTACATGTTTTTTTAATAAACATCGTTTTAATGGAGGAGTTTATGGTAGAATGTTTAGATTCACTTCTAAAATATTGTCAGAGCAACGAAATTCGCTGTCATCATTTTCGGAAGTGTTTGACGTTGTTTCACAAAACCACTTCATCATCAATCAGCTTTTCATTTTAAACAATTTTAAAAATATCATCATCAACGTCAGTATCTTAATTAATGATTGAAACTCCAAATTTAAACATATTTTCTTGAGAAAAAATTGAAAAATACAATTTGTTATTCTCTTTTAAGTTGAAGTTCTTCAATAAATTCGTTGAAAGTTGTAACATTTTTATCGCTTTCAATAAAAATAATGTTTTATAAATGCCTTTTTTGTTTCAGGTACTCTGTCCCTGCTTTTTACATAACGTAAGATGTCACATTCCACTGGCAATAGTAGTAAGATTTTATTAGTCAAGGTGATATCTTAGGGGTGCTGCCGTGTTAACTCTATTCAAGCATTATTAGCATCTTTGTTATGTTCCTTGATGATGGTACACTATTGCTTGCTCGAAGCATTGAGGCTTCATATAACTGTATGTGGTCTTTAATCATTGAGGAAGACACTTTATCAAGGAATATACCACTAGTTGGATTAATGATCTGGAATTTTTTAAAAAGAGTTTTACTCTATACCTTTTCTTTATTTTTGTTTTGTATAGATAGATTATATTAGATAGGAATGGACAAGTTGCACGAGACGGAACTTGCCCGGGAGCGGGAACACAGATCCTGCGGTCCATAGCATCGCGATATAATTTTCTCTATATTATAACATAAAATATTGGCCTAGGTCATATTTTGTATGTGATAGGCTTTATTTTTTACTTTTCCATTCTTTAAAGCTAAACTTAGAACGCATATTGTTGTGGAACCTAAGTTTTAAAAGGTTTTTATGTGTTGTAACATATATTGTGGGCGTGTGTTGTGACATATATTCCTATAATACAGAACATTTTATTAATTTATTCGGCCTTGCAGACCAAGCTTCTTCAAATGTTAAGTTCTCGGATTGAGTCTTTGTAGAAGATTAAGATTATTATAAAAACTGCTTTGGAACAACTTCAGTTCATAACTAGTAGTTTCAATCCTTTTCAACTATTGTTCGATGTTTTCGTTCATCGACGCTTTTTTCAGGTGTTTACAAAGCAATTGAATAACAGATTCACATACAATTTTACTAAGTGGTTTGTATTTGAAACCACCATTAGTGCGTAAATTTTGTATTCGTTGTATCCAAACAAAATTTTCAGTTCCATTAGCATAAATCGGTGTGATTAATTTTTAAAACTCTTAATGTGCGGTTTCAGTCAATAGAATTTCAACTTGTTTTGCCATTAAGAAATACAATTTTTAACCCAATGGGAAATGCTTGTTACATATAATCATAATTCATATGACCCAAACGTAATTCTTAGCTTCGGATATTCCCATGCTTTTATTTTTAAAGATCAGATTCGGAGCACTATTCAATCGATAAATCAATAAATAAATTAATCAAATCCATAGCTGACTGTATAGTGCTTCAAAATAATCGTAATATAATATATGAGTGGTGCAAAAGTAACGATCTATATCTCAACATTAATAAATGTTTTACCTTTAAGCTTAAGCCTAGATCTTTTCAATTACAATTCATTTATAATATTAACAATTTAACTCTATGTGAAAAACAAAGTATTCGTGATTTAGGCATTATTATGGATAACAAATTAAAATTTAATATACATATTCAAGACATTGTTAACAAAGCTTTCAAAATGCTTGGTTTTGTTATGCGAGTGTGTTCAAATTTTCGTTCGTCTAAAACACTTATTACAATCTTTAATTCAATAGTTCGTTCTTCATTAGAATATATCTCGCCGGTCTGGAATCCAAAATATCAAACTCATATTGATCATATTGAGAAGGTTCAAAGGAAGTTTACTAGATTTCTGAACTTTAAATTAAGCTTCCCATATCAACCATAAAAAGATAGATTAAAACGATATAATATATTATCATTGGAACAGAGACGTACTATTGCTGATCAAACAACCCTTTAAAAAAATTCTTAACCATAGTATTGAATCGGATTTGGCTAGTCTAATTCATTTGAATACCACACCTTGTTATAATACTAGGCATTCGTACACTCTGTATTATAATACTTTTCTAACTAATCTAAGAGTTCATTCACCGTTGATTAGATTATAGTACAGCCACAACATTAAATTTAATCAAGTCAATTTGTTTTGCTCTAACTTAGTCCAGTTTAAAAGAAGCATTTTACAAATTGTTAAATTAAATTAAATTAATTTTATTGTCATATGTATATTTTAAATTCTAATATTATTCATTTTATCTTGTGTTAAACATTCTTGGTTTGTTACATTAACATTATCTTTTTATAAACTAAATTTAAACTTTTTATTAAAATTTTTTATATTATTTTTTAAATACTGTCTTTAATTTGTATTACTTTTAAATTTAAACTTTTTACTGTAATTTTTTACATAGTTTTTTAATATTGTCTTTAATTTTTATTACTTCTATACTAGCATGTTATTGGATATATTTCCGTTTGCTAGTATTTAAATTGAAATAAATAAATAAATAGATACTAGTCTGCCAAATTCACAGTCGCCAATAACATGTTTCTCGTGTCTTTTATGAATGCATATTAAATTAATATTATTTATAGCGGTTATAGATTTATGTACACTGGTCCCACTAACAATTCAATTATGTCCGTATATGCCATTGTTTCCGCTAACAATTTAATTTTCAAAGGTTCACCGTCATACACCGAAATCAATATACACTTTATTTACTTCAACACTAGATCCAGATTAGTAAATAATAATTTCGAAGATTTAGGTTTCTGTCGGTGTTCTCTAGACGCAGATGGTTGATTGTTTTGAAGAAAATTTGGTTGAGGACTATTGTTGAACCATTTATTCGAACAATTACTGGAAATATGTTCATAAATTTTAGAATCAAAACATCTTGGATAGGGTTTCTCATTTCCCGTAAAAATTCAAATCCCGGGAAGCCGGGACAAAAAAGTTAAATTCCCGGGAAATACCGGGAAACGCTAAAAAGCTAAAATTTTCTAATTGGGTGGTAGAAAAATGTGTAAAATTAAAACAGCACAAAAAATGCGCTATTGATTTTTAAATTTCCATTATTTTTAATTAGAAAAACGTTAAAAATTAAATAAAAAAGAATTCATAAAAACAAAACAGAAATAAATTCATAATACTAATTTTTAAATAATTTTTCAAAAAACTAGGTTGTCAATGGCGCCATCACTCAATTTTGTCCGAATTTTCATGACAAAACGACTTGCCACAGAAAAAGCTCTTTCCGATTCAATTGATGTCGGTGGGATTGTCATTAGTGCATTGTATAATCTAAATTATTTGTGCGCTTAGTTGCTTCAAAAATTATCAATTACTTTGTGATGTTTTTAATGTCATATGCTAGATGTTTTGTGATACAAACAAATGAACATAAACCAAAATCACAATAACAACGAAACTTCTCAGCACCATAAGACAAAAAATATTGGACCCTCAGTTCGTATTTTGCAATTGAATATTGAAAGCATTAGCAAGTCAAAAACTGAACACTTAGAAAGAGTATTAATGATATTATTTCGATATCAACGTTGGAATTCTGGCAGGAAACGCATGCAACAGATGAAGCGCAACTTACCTCTAGAGCAAAAATTGTTGGTTACAAACTAATTAGTGCTATTTACCATCAAACATTTGGATCTGGCACGTATATTAAGTCAGAAATCTGCACCCAACTGCACCCATGTACTTACACCAGACGGACAACGATATAAATCTTATTGTTGTTGATATATCGAACACGAAGATTGTTAATGTAAACAAGCCCCTAAATACAGCGTGGCCAGCTGATACTCTACCATTATTTCACCACCCAGCAATATACGTTGGTGACTTTAATAGCCATCACAATCAGTGGTTCTACTCAAATAACAATCACAATGGCATACAACTAACTGACGGGACCAATCGACAACATGTTCCTGGTATGTAATACGAAAGACATGAAAACCTAATTAGGTATCCAAATCCCACACGTAAACTCTACTTCTCAACCTAGATGCAACTTTAACAAAGCTGACTGTGCTAAATATGGGTCGGAGTTGGATGCAGTGATTCACTGAATCCAACCCACTCCTAAAAACTACGATAGGTTCGTAGGAGCCATCTTTTCAACTGCAAAGAAATGCATCCCAAGACACTTCCGGTGAACAATACATTCCTGGTTGGATTATAGAGAGCGATATATTTATTATTTGAGGAGCACCTTAGTAGTGGTGAGGCAGCCGTGGTTGATGACTTAATATACTCACTGGACACCGCGAGGAAACAAAAGTGGATTAACGCTGTTGAAAACATTAATTTTTCCCATTCTAGTAGGACAGCTTGGGGTCTTCTTCGAAAGCTGGATGGCTCAAACCCAGTTGCTCGTGCTAAGAATGAAATAAATCCAGAGGACATTGCAAATCACATTGTAAACATGGCTCGTTCCTCTATTAATCGGCTTCATAAGAGAACCATTCCATAAACTAAGAGAAATGAAGCGCAAGTTTTGTTTTAGGTAGATTTCACAGAAAAATCTACCTATTTTAAGTTTTATTGGTTTTAATTTGTTGTGTTTAATATGTGTCAAAAAAAACCATACAAAAAAACCATGACACCATATGTGTCAAAAAAACATTTTCCTAATTTTGAACGAAATTAATTACTACAGAGGGAAAAGAATTAAAAACTACTCGATTTCCGAGTCAGAAAATTTTTAATAACTTTGGAAAAAGTAAAAAAAATGTTAATAAAAATTAGCGGGATACCCGGGATCCCGGGATGAAATCCCGGGATAACGGGATGAAAATTCACCGCCGGGAAAACGGGATCCCGTTTGAGAAACCCTAATCTTGGACCGTTCAATGAATTCGATATATAAATTTTAGAATGTTAATTTAATTGTTAAAATTAAAACAGGTGAAGGCCACTTGAGGACATTCTGCACTTCTACATGGAGTATCATTTTTTTTAAATAAAAAGTCTTGTGTTATATAGATTACAATATGTGTCACACACATAGATACCTTTTAAGACCTAGGTCCTACAACAACATTAGGTGTTAGTGGACGCTTTTTTAAATCTTTGGTGATTGAAGGCACTCGAGACTATTGATTCGGGCAAAGCGTTCCATTTGTTCGATGTGTACGGACTTTGCATTTTGTCACTATGAAAGTGAGTGATCTCAATAGTTTGACTGTTTGCATAAACGGATTGACGTGTAAACGGGAAAAGAAATATGGTTGAGACATGATGGATCTAATTTCGTCCGAGCACTGCTGGTGATGATATTTATAAAAAACAACAAGAACAGCAACAGTGCGACGATGTCGTAGGGAATCAGGATTTGATGTTAAATTTCGATCACCAACAATTCGTATAGTACGCTTTTGAACAGATTCCAAAAGAGCCAGGATTGAAACAAATGCAGCGCTTCAAACTTGACAACAATACTCCAAACAAGGACGAATATAGTACTTATAAAAGTGGAGTAATTGATAAGGAGTAAAATATTTTTTACATCTAAGTATTGAGGAAGCCGAGTTTTCTTGGCGCGCTTTTTGCCATCGCCATTATATTATCGTTCTATAGTAAGTCATTTGAAATTGTGGTTCCCAATAAACGAATGCTTTCACATTCGTCTATTTGTTCACCACACATACTAATTGAAATATTGTTGGGGAACTCCGTCTTTGATCTCGAAACAATCAATAGCTGTGTTTTAGTGGAATTAAAATTGACCAAATTTTTCTCACCAATCGGTGATTTATCTAGGTCCTCATTAACATTTATGGCAGCGTCTCTCCAGGCGGTATTTATTCGTTCATGCATTTTACCCTTTGAAAATCGGGGGACGAATGACTTATGCAGTGTACTATCATCTGTAAAACTATTTATCGGATTACTGGTGATTTTCAACAGTTCGTTGGTATAAATTCCTAATATGTAGTTAAATTACTGTTCTACTTCCAACAAAAAATGCATTCGTCACAATTACCGTTGACTCGTTTACTCAAGTATCGTTGTGCTAACAACACTTGGAAGACTTCTGTCTCGTTTTCTGTTTCAATCGTGATTTTATTTCAAGATTTCGTTGTATTAAAAATTTATTTGAGAATGCTATCTAAATACTAAATGTGTATTCTTATTGTCTTACGTAACAACAATACAAATCTATCAGTTAATGTAGTTATCTAACACAACTAATTTACACTTATGCACGCGGTCATTGAAAAATAATTTTAAATTATTAAAAAAATGATCAAATAAAACGCGCATGTCTAAAAGAAAAAATAAATAAAAGTATGAACATATTTTCTCTATACAATGAAATGTAGTAATTCAGTATTCAGTAGCATTAAAAACTAGCTTTTAATTTACAGAAATAAAAATGAAAAAACCGAAGTATCGTTGTTCAGTTTTTTTCTTTAAATATTTCTTTTTAGATTTCCATATGTTTCTTATGATTTTTTTATATATAGTGTTTGATTATCTTAGTGTTGGCCTAACTGCCTCGGTGAAATGATGAAACTGTTATTTTTGTATTATTTTTAAAAATTTTCACGTGATGGTATTTTAATACAGTAAAATTATACGTAACAATAACAAAAAACACGGTTTTTAATAAACAAATTGCTTAATAAAAAGTGAACAAATTAAATCCAGTGAATCATTCTTTCATTATTTAATAAGAAAATGTTTGAATCATAAATAATTTTAAATCATACAAACTACCATAAAACTGTGCCGAAACTGTTTATCCACCCTTCTGGGATGTGCCATTTAAATAACTATAAATATACCAAAACATTTAATTAATTAAAAAGTTTTTTATAAGAGAAAAATATTAGTTATGTTTTTTGTAAACGAAAAAATGAACTATTTTTATGTAATAAAAGTTCAACATGAAAATCCTTGAGATTTTTTTTTCTCTTTCGATTTTCTTGTCATTCAGTTTTCAATAAAATTTGTTTTGCATTTTATATGTTTAATTTAAATTTTAAACGGTTAAATTCTTTTGTTTTTCAAGACATTCAGAAACCTATTAAACAAATTAGTGAAATAGAAAAGTATTTCATTGTTTACCATATTAGTTATGTCAATTTTAAAGTTCGAATTAAGTCACCACATGACAAGTATTATCGAATGGAAAATTTGATTTGTCATGTTTTGTTTAGTGTTTAAACTTTAAACCAAGCTTGAAAAGTTCTTAATATGGATTTTAATATATTTTATTCCGTAGGGTTTCTATTTAAACTTCTAGATTTACTATTAGTTTTTTTATCTTTTCGTATCGAACCCAGAACTTGAACTTTAAACCCCACATTCGTAAAAATAATAAGTTTTATAAGTTTATCGACATAAAATTAATAGAAAGATATAAAGAATGTTCTTATAGGATAACTGAATACTTGCATTAAAAAGTAAAATACAAAAAGCAAACTGTAAAACATTTATTTAACTGTAAAACATTAGGCTTCAAACTTTAAATAGATCAAAACAAATTCAATTGTTGATAAAATTGAAAAATTTCATTTTAAGCTTGAAGGCGTAATTTTATCTAAGCGATTTATACGCATTAAAACAGTACTTATCGTTTAGCAACATTCTTAAACATTAGTTATGATATTATGGTATCAATTGCTTTATTTGAATAATAACATCTGGTACAATTCATAATCGTAATTCAAAATCCGAAACCTGTTACGTGGTATCTTCAGATACCCATAAACTTTATTGCAAATTTACTATAACTAACCGTAATTATGCATAGCTTCGTATAACAACAAATATCAAGATATTATCTGTAGGTGGGAGGTAAACTACACCAAGTCACATTTTTTCAAAATACGTTTTTTATACTGATAGAATCAGGATTTCGTTCTCTACCGTGAGGTTAATAGCACTGAGTCCTAAATAGTGTAGTTTTCGAGATGAGATAGAACAATTGTAAATGACACCAAGTCCAAAGCCCTTAGAGGTAAAGAACGTCAAGTGAACACCAAGTCCAAATGTTTAAGAGGTAAAGAACATCAAGTGTACACAGTTCTGTTTATGACTAAATAATGTTGTAGACGACAACAATGTATTTAGAGGTAAATAACACCAAGTCCACTTAGTCAATGTGTCTTTAGGTTTTAACGTCTTTCTTTTAGTTTCTTAAAAAATGTAAACAATTTTAAACGTTTTTTAACGTTAAACTTACATTGTTAATAATATATTTTGAAGTAAAGTTTATAAAAAAGCCTTTAACATTATTTTTGGGAACACCTTTTATGTACAATTGTCTTGGACTTGGTGCTGCATGTTTCAAGGGACTTGGGAATACTAAGATCCATCATTGTGAGGTAAAGCACACCAAGTCCTTTTTAACAAATAACCGTTACATAATATGCCGTAATTTAATTAAGGATATCATGGAAATTAAAAAAAAATTACAAAGTAAATAAAATTTTCGGGGTACGGGAAGCAGTTAATAGAGATATAGCAGGGTTTGTGATTTTCAAACAGTTTTTTGACTTTCCTGTAAAATTTTAAAAATGTGACTTGGTGTAGTTTACCTCCCACCTACAGTTATGCAATGTACATGTTTCGTTTAAATCCAAGCCTGTTTAAAAATCATTTGGCTTATCATTCACAATTTATCGATGTTTTCGACAAAACTATCAATGAAATCAAAAATAAGTTTTGAAGGAGCGCCTTGTTGATGTATTCGATTATAACATGTATTCGATTTTGTTTATATCAAAATATACTAATTAAAAGGGTTCTTAATGTTTAATTCTTAGTCGAATTTTAAAAATCACTCTCACTTGATTTTTCTTTTTCTTTGTTTTTTTTTTTTGGAAATTTGCCAGCATGAGTAAGATGACTTGACGCCAATGTATCAATTTTTCACAATGTAGTAATGCGTAAATAATATGGGAAAATTCTTATATAAATCAAAAATAATTTGGTTAGATGAAAACGTTTGAAGTTGAATAATTTCTAATCATTTTAATTGCTAATTATTAACATTTTTATCAAATACTTATAAAAATTGTTATGATAAAGGTTGTTAATAAATTTTAGTATCCGACTATAAAATGCCCAAAATCTCTGTTATTTTGTTAATAAATCGACTCCATGTGTAACTAGTCTGGGTTTGTAATGTTTGTAGTTTTAGAGCTCCCCATCAGTTGTATTTGATAGACAACGACCATCTCATATGATACTAATATTACGGTCGTTCGTTATCAATCTGTTGAATGGAATTCATTTATTGTACTAATTTTTATCATAATTATAACTTCTACTATAAATTCAATTACAAATTTGCGGTCTATATATTATATTAGAAACAATAGAAGTAACTAAATAAACATAAATGAAATAAAAAATTATTTGACATAAAAAAAATTTAAAATTTGCGATTTCGCTCATTTATAATTTTATATTTTGCAACAATTGTTAATTAGAAAATGCACATCAGAGAGACCATCATTTTTTAATTTTTAATTGCTGTTATACAATTTTTTAAAAACTTAGTTCTATTTTGGTAAAAAAATGGCTTGGTTTGGGCGAGTATTTGAATTCCATTTAACACCTAGTTTAAGAAATTAAAACAGTAGCTTTACTTTTACGGTAAGAAATTTATTCGTTTAAGATGCTATCCCTTATTACAAAAGTTATTACTTATGACTGTTTTGAATTCACAATCCCCTCAATTCTTCTTATTAGCACACATAAATTTACGTTAATAATTGCTTTATTTCACAAACTTTTTCCAAAACGGCTAATTGCTGGATCACATCGTAATTTACGAAGTCGTTTATTAAATTTTTATTTAAGTTTCACTTATTTTTTTTATAAAATGTGTTGTGCTACTACATTATGTGTCACAACAACACATAAAAACCCTACGCCGTAAACTCATATTAAATATGAAAAGATGCAAATTAATATAATATCTACCTACTAGTTTGCTATGTCGCTGTCAATGCGGTATTAACCTCGTTACGGAGGGGGGTATGTGGAATCGAACTCCGAAATTGATTCAACAGCTGTACAGTTGTAATAGAATTGTGTAGTTGCAACAACTGCACGAAATGTTTATGTGAAAATTAAATATAGTTCAATTAATTACAAATACTTGAAATGAAAAATTCATGATATAAGTCCAAAGTAAATTATTTTCATGGAAACAGCAACATTATTCAACTATTGTTACATTGCATGTAATACTTTATATTTTAAATAAACCGCATTCTGTTGTCAGGAAAACGTTTACCTGTAGGCTATAGTTGTCCTAATCACAGTGAAATCACTTGTGAAATTTTTAAAAATAAATAAGCAAATCAAAAATTTAGTATCGATTTAATATAGCCTCTGTATCGGAACGTCGGTTACACATGTAGAGTATCCTATATAGAGATCACGATCGATTTGATTTTTCGTACTTCTGTCGTTTGGATTTCCACGTTGCTTTGTGCATTCTCTTGCACTATTCTCTTGTGAAGGAAGAAACACGCTGCAAATTTTACCGGCAAACTACCGGTAGCCTTGAATGAAAACTTCGGTAAATTTGCACTCCCTAGAGGCAAGCTGTTAGTGCCAATATGTGTTTTAGGTTCTGCACTTTTACCAATTTGAGTATTGAGGTATCACAACTTTTATATCGAGCCTGGGGCTGGTATTGATGACTTTTTCGAATTCTAGGAAGAACAGGTCTTTGATATCATCTGCTTTGTCTTCAGTAGGAGCATGAAGATTGACGTTCGTTACATATTTCATCCGATGTTAATTGTTATCGCCACTCGTCCTGTTCGGTACAGCTTTTACATCCGCAAGCTTAAAAAAATTTATATGCTGACATCAGAATCAAAATAGATCAACCAATTTGTTGTATTTAACTGGTAATGGTTGTATGCAGTCTGTAAATTTTGACTCTAGCATAAAGTGGTCAACATCAAAGAAGGGCAAAATTGTATATTTTTCTAACGATTAGAATTTTCAGGAATGTGGGGTACTTTCGAACGAACACTTACTATTTTCCTTCTTGGTATTGTTTGGCTTCATAGAAAGTAACAAGTTTTACCTTAGATCGATATTTCTAATATGTCTATTATGGTTTCATTTATACATCAAACTACTATGAAAGGTAACTCAAACTCATAAAACAATCTTATCTGTTCAACCGGTTGTGCCGTTCTCAACTTGTTTCCTTGTTCAACTTGTTTCCGCATATCGTATTTTGTTTAAGAGAAGATGTAAACTTCAGTGCAAAAATAAAATAGAAACAAATAAATTTGATTGAAAGTTGACTGTTACAACAGTATATTATGTATATGATTTTTTTTAAACATGGATTACAACGAGTTTGAGAAAATATTTATTTTATCCTAATATTTTAACGCAAACAAGTTAAAAATGTGTGTAACAGTAGTTATACGCACATACGATTTTAATTTTGCTAAAAAACAGTTTTTATTTCATCTTACGTAAGCTATTGAAACCTCTTAACTTACAATTGATTAAAATAATCTATCGATAAAGAAATCTTATCGCATTTTTGTTATAAAAATATATATACATTACATTTCACAAAAACTTATCTTTTTAGTCTCTTTTAATTATGATTTATCGTAATTACCAATTAAAATATGGAATTCAGTTTGGTATTTATTCTCATAAATTTTTAGTAAATACTCATTGTTCTAAACCAAACCGATCTTCATTTGAATAAAAAATAATAAAATGGTTGAACTACCTAATACATATTTAGTGGTTTTATTTAAATTAAATAACCGTAAAAGTGAAATAATATTAATATAAAAAAAATGTGAAATAAATTAACAATGCAAAACTTTATGTTTAAATATAAAAAATCTATAGCAATGGATAGTGAAAATAAATATAAATATACTTCCACACCAGAAAGAAGTTCCATCTCTAACTTTGATAGTATATCTCAAAGTCATGAAATAGATTCAGATAATGACTACCATACAATATTTACAAAACGACTGTCAGAAGATGATAGCCATAATTCATACACAAGTGATAGTATTAATTCTACAATAGATAAAGAATTTGTGACCGCAACTCCGTCAAGTTCAAGCCTTGGTTTGGAAAATACATTTAGTGTATTGGAAAATCATTTAGAATATCGTAAAATATCTAATCATACAGCCAAATTTTTTGATCAAATAATAAATTATTATAAAATAAATAGAAAACTTATTTACATGAATGACGATTTAAACATGATCGACGGTGATTTATATAATGGACCAGATTTTTTTGAATTAGAATTAGAAGCATCAAGAATTTTACACGAACGTTTAAAATGTACTTTAAATAGCAACAAAAAAAATAATAGTGATGCTAGTTGTCAATCGAGAAAAAATTGTCAATCAAACAATGTTGATATTGATGATATTATAACACAAGATAATGGGGAATATCCTGAATATGTTTATCATATAGCAAAAGGAAAAACGGGTAGATTATATCTACGAATTGTAAAAAATTTATCAATTGATGAAGGTAAAAATTTATTTTATAATAACAATTAAAAATATAAAACGTGATCTGTTATTTTATGTCTGAGATTTAATTTACTGAATGTTTCTGTATTTTCGTCAAAGTTGTGATTTCTTTTATTCGAAAATGTGTTCTTTTTGTGTTGGGCATGGAATTAAAACGTTTTTGTAAAGTACTGCATTTTTTCTCACAAATTTGTATCTTATCCCTAACACCCTGTGATAGTTAGGTGTGATGTAATAAGTATAAAATTGTAATTTCTGCAGTATAATGCTAATAAATTATTTTCATAAGGCAAACAATATTTATATTTTCCCAAATTGAATATACAATACTATTGCAATATTTCTATGTTTGTTTTGTAAAGTTTGTGTCATAATATTTAATTATCGTACTTTTGCAATTTTTTTATTTATACAAATAATAACTTATTTCTCCATATTACTTCGGTCTGAAAGACCTAAGTATTACTTTCATGAGCTCAAAGTGAAATTCTTACCCCCACTTTTTTTGACATTTCTCGACGTTTTAGGACCTCCTGATTCTAAAAAAGCAAAAAAAAAAAAATGTATGTCTGTCTGCCGGCCGGCCGTCCGGCGTCATTACCTACGCTGCAGGGAAAACCGCTGGAGGGATTTCAAAAATTTTTTTTTTCTAAAAATAGGTATTCACAAGGGACAGGTCCGAAAGGACGCTGTGTTCGATAACTGTACCGGAAGTGTGTCAAAAAAATCATTATGTGTGTCAAAAATAGCAAATTTTCATATTTTTAGCTTAAAAAACGTTCATTTTAAGTGATTACGAGTAGGAACATTCAATTTCGAGAAATCTTGATGGTCGGGATTGGTATGTGAGATCAAAAACTAGATTATTGCATTATAAGTTTGTCAAAAAAATGTTGTCAAGTGTGTCAAAAGAAAGATTTTTATTTATTTTTTTACCTAATTTTTTGGAAAAAAAAAAACTTAATTGTTTGTTTGAAATGAAGTTTTATTATTATTATTGAGAATTATGGCATTATAAGTTTGTCAAAAAAATGTTGCCAAGTGTTTCAAAAGAAAGATTTTTATTTATTTTTTTACCCAATTTTTTGGAAAAAACAAAATGGTTTGTTTGAAATGAAATTTTATTATTATTATTGAGAATTATGGCATTATAAGTTTGTCAAAAAAATGTTGTCAAGTGTGTCAAAAGATTTTTATTTAGTTTTTTACCCAATTTTTTGGAAAAAAATAAAATTGTTTCTTTGAAATGAAATTTTATTATTATTATTGAGAATTATGGCATTATAAGTTTGTCAAAATATGTTGTCAAGTGTGTCAAAAGAAAGGTTTTTATTTATTTTTTACCCAATTTTTTTAGAAAAAAATAAAATTAATAGTGTGTATGACATGATATTTAATTATTATTATAGAGAATTATGGCATTATAAGTTTGTCAAAAAATAATGTCAAGTGTGTCAAAAAAAGATTTTATTTAATTTTTTAGCCAATTTTTTGGAAAAAAAAATGTAGCTGTTTTTATGACGCAAATGTAATTTAAAATGAAATTGGACATGGAAATTTTTGAATTTGTTATAGTTTTTGAAATATTTTTGGAATTTTGAAAAAGTTTGTATTTTTGATTTTGTAATAATTTTTGCAATATTTTTTGAATTTCGGAAAAAGTTTTAATTTTTGAATTTGTAAGAATTTTTGGAATATTTTTAGAATGTTGAAAAATTTTTAATTTTTGATATTATTATAATTTTTGTAATTTTGAAAAAATTTTCAATTTTTGATTTTGTAATAATTTTTGGAATATTTTTAGAATTTTGGAAAAAGTTTGAATTTTTAAGAATTTTTGAAATATTATTGGAATTTAGAAAAAATTTAAATATTTGATTTTATTCTAATTTTTGGAATATTTTTGGAATTTTGAAAAAGTTTGATTTTATTTAATTTAACAATATTTTTGGAATTTTGATTATAATTTTCCGGCAACGTATTGATGTTTCGTGTTAATTTTGTAATAAATTTTTAAACAGAGATAAAAAATACTTGTACTTTAACAAAGAGTTATGTTTGATATACATCGCTGCCCAAAACTAAAAACCATGTCCTCATAAAAGTTTTTTGCCGAAAACTATATCAAAATCCTTAACCCAGACCGAAGTCTTGATATCTCAGAGCTGTGAGATTTCAGCCCCTCCATATTTTGTTTAATTTATTGACTACGGAAATTAAGATTTTATTTAAAAATGCAGTTTTTACTTTGTTATTGAAACGATTACAGTAAGGTAAGGTACAGGCAAGATAAGCTCTGATCGTTGCTTTGAGAACATTTCAGTGTCCTACCGCGAAATTCTTTAAACTTTTTCTACTGATTACGTCGGAAAAGTGAAACTTTCCTGATACCAGTTTTGACTTTTTGATCCTATATAGTTTTGCTTCAAAATTCGATTGGGTATCATTTAAAAATTAATCTGCAAAAAGACGGCACGACAAGTTTTGAAACATGAACAACGGAACCATATTTGAATTATCAGGCATTCAAAATGGACTAGACTATTGCTTCGAAACTTGAAAAAAGTATATGCTCAACCTACCCGATATTCCTCCAAAGTATTTCGAGAAATTGTATTGGCCGAATATCATCGTTGACAACTAAGGAGAAATGGAGAGAGGAGAAACACCTAGTAAAACAGTTTGAAAACAGGAAAATGATAATTTGTCAATTTGTGGTAATTATTTTTCTTTTGTGATGATTATTCTTCTCGAAGGCAGTTCGGTCCTAATGTTTTGTCGTTTGACTGAGGACCACAACCTTAATGAAATTTCGGTCATTTATGTAAATACTAGAATATATCCCACATTTTCGTGCATGCACCTAATGAAGCTTATACCAACTTGTTCTGTGGAAGGAAGGGGTAATGAAAACAATCCATATCGACGGCTACAAAGCATTTACGTGTAACTACATTTTAGAAAAATGGAAAGAAAGCCACAAAACGATTTATTGCGATTCTAAACTAGCTTTAAAAAAAAAATTACTATTGTTACGTTTTTCTCAACCTTCCTTCGAATTGGCCTAACTCACAATTCGATAAACGCAATTCCCAATCTCTTTCTGAGTTCGATCACTGATTAGTAAGCACAAACGCCAGGTTTTATTAAGTATCCAACAATTTAATTGTTCCACATCAATAGGAAAACAATACAGCAAACAATATTCCTAACTAGAATATTCTTTTAACAGCTTCAGAACTCAAACGGTTTATTGTAGAAATTTCCAGTTCACAACGTTCAAAATAATACACAAAATATTTCTACTCAATAAAACTTAAAACTTTATTCACTAATTTAAAGATCACTTTTATAATTTTAACTTCACAATCGCAGGTTTAAAATAAACTAATTCTACATTTAATTTCACTTTACTGTCGCGGGTCTAAAATAAACTAATTAATTACTACAAAGGTAATTTTCTTATATACCTTCTGCAATACTTCTAGATAATTCGACATCACTTTCCAGAAACCTTGAGAAAATATTAGAATATTCGATTATTTTACGTTATGTTGATTTGATTCATAAAATCGTTTATGTTGACCCTATTTCTAAGAAGAGACAACAACAACAATATTCATTTCATTAATTTGTTTGTTGTGTTTTGTTGATTTTATTTTCCTGGAAGTGACCGTAATCGTCTATATTTTTCTGAATCGTAACACTATCAATAAATAAAAAAAATAGTTTTTTTTGATTTATTGATAAACAAATTTTATTTTCAAGCTTGTTTAGAATCACAATAAATCGATTTTGCGCTTCCTCTCAATTTTTTCAAAATGTAGTTACATGTAAATGCTTTGGAGCCGTCGATATACAATAGAGTGTTCTCTAAGTAGATCTAAAAATATCGTTCCTCCACATTGCATAATCAAATTAAATCGGGCGTCTGAGGTACCAACTAAAACGACATTCGACGCATGGATTTCTAAACTCCAAATTAAAAATAAACCTGACATCGGTTATATGACATCTGAATTTGTTCCAACAGTGGTTATTAATTTTATTCTCAACATTGAATATCAGTCAAAACGAAAAAATGAAACCATCACCAAAACCTATGCCACGTATATTTGTAAAGTAAACGACTTTCTGTTTTGACCGGTTAACAGAGAGATTAAATTCTCCTACAATCATTTACAGGTTTAAAATTTAATTCGACCAAATTATTGCAGTCATATGTTTTATAAGATGAAATTAAAATAGATCTCTAATAATAAATTGCATAATTCAAAATCCAAAGAAGTTAATCTTTGTATACATATTAAATTGACTTGATAAGTTTTTTCTGACTCTTAAAATGATTAACAAAAACGTCGAAGATAAAAATTTCTTATTTTCGTTGGCTACTTTAAGAAATTTAATTTGTGCTCCAAATTTTAGCTTCATTATGTATGGTTAATTAAACTGTACATTTACGTAAATCAGCAATTCCTTTTCAATTTTTATTTATGTAAAATGTTGAATGTTATTCTATCTTACATTCATCATAACTTTATTATAATGTAGCAGTTACTGATTATTATAGGCCAGGGTATTGCCACGAAATGTTTAAATTTATGTTTCTACTAAATAGTCAATTAAATTCATTTCACTATTTGGGATCTCAAAATTAATCAAAACTTACAGGTCTATTAAATATACTGTAATTTTTAATTATTTTTTATATTAAAACAAAACACAAACATGCTCGTACAATAACATTAACATTAAAAGTGCTTAAATACGTAACAATTATTTTATGGGATTTAAATCGGAAATAAATCGCACATTTCATTTGTATCTCAATTAAAAAAGTCCGAGCGGCAGGTATATCCGCTAGAAATAGGTAGATTTCGGGATCAGACAGTTATGTGTGCAATTAGAATCGGATTTATCAGATTACTTTAAAAAAAACTAACATTAGATACAAATAAAACTAACAATTCATTTTAAAAAACATATTGTGAATTAATGGAAATGAATGTAAAATTAATTAAAATAGATATAAAATTAACTAAAATTATGCGAAATCTACCTAAAAAAATTTAATTACCGCCACTGAGGTAGAGTACAAGATTTTTTTTTTGTTGTTTTTCGTAGGAAGTTGGAAATTTTCACCGAAAACATTTGAAACACGACTTTAGCATTAAATAATTATATATCAAATAATTAAAATAATTATTCTTATTTTGTTGACTTATAATTTTTGTTGCAACTAACACTTCTAACAGTCTAGTTTAAACTAATTTAGAAACGATTATAAGGTGATAATTACCATTGCATAATTTCAACGGTTTTTTAAACCATTTTTTGCTTCTAATATGATTACAACTATCCATACGCATACATCACATATATAGGTGCATACAACTACAACAACGCAAAACATTTTTTCCAACCAATATTTTCAACAAGTTAAGAACAATTTCCATACACACATTGTTTTAATTATCATTTCCATTTGCAGATCTATTATCTCTCTATTTCACATATTTTACTAACATTTTCTTACATAAAAGTAAATACCTCATTAAATATATGCAATCTTCTAAAAACCGCTTGGAAATTTAGTTTAACCCAAAATGCAATTCATTTTGGTAAATAGAAAATATAATTTTTCTATGAAATCTACCTATAAAAAAATCTAGCTAAAAAAATATTAGAAAAACATTATCAATCTCATAATATTCAAATGTTGTTTTTTTTAAACAATTCGAAAACAAAACAAATACCTATAAACAAAAACCAATACTTAACTCCTTCTTTTCATTTTCCCACAATTTTTGTTTTTTTTTTAAATAGACAAAGAAAAAAAACTTTAATTTGATTTTAGGGGTGATGTATGTAGTTTTATCTATCTACAATAAATTTATTTTAAGGTTGTTTGGGATTACGGTTATTTTGTTTAATGTTTATAAGTTTAACACTTATCTGTAATTATTTAGTCTAATTGATTGGTAAAAATACGTTTCATATACTTAATTTTTTAAGCGCCCATTGTATGCATGAATTTAGATATGATTTGTTTTGTGTTTTTATTTATTTATTTTTCAATTTTTTTCGGTTTTTATAATTTTCTTAGTGGTATTCACTGGCTTTAGATTTTTCACACAATAGGTGTAGTATAATGCTTATAAAATTGGAACCTATTTTGTTAGAATGTTGAAAATTTCTGACGTTATAAATGAAAAATGTATCTAAGAGAAAATAGGAGTTTAAACAACATAAACTCAAAAATGATGAAAGCATAGCCGTTTGCGTTTGTATTGGTTTCAACAAACTTAGCGGCTCAACCTCTGGACTTGGATCATTTTTTTTTTAAATTCTGGAAAGATTTATATTTGAAGTACGTGAAAAAAAGTTTTCAAATATGAGCTTGGCCATTTCAGCTAGATCAAGGGCAGCAAAGTTTAGTAAATTTTTAAAACAGCTGATTTTTGAGGAACCTGAAACGCCAAAGTTGTCATCTGGATAAAAATGATAGAAAAAGGTTCAAATATTCAATATTTTTAAATTTTATTAAAATATTATTATTAAAACGGAAGTTATAGCGCCCTAGATTATTCGACTTTTTAGGCTCTAGCCGCTTAACCGGTACCCGGATATGGCCAGTTCACGAACTTGTCCAAGACATTATTTGCCGAAACATACACAGAAAATTATTTTGGTGTAGGTCGAAAAATGCGACCGTGAGAGTGCCGCTAAATTCCGTTATACCTCATATCGTTATATATATATATATATATATATATATATAATTTTTTTTTTTTTTTGTTTTTCCATCTCCGCTTATCACATATAGTCGTTTGGCATCAAAATTTTTCCGAAATTCCGAGATGAAGCCCATTGCAATAGGTAGATTTTTATATGAAATCTACCTAAAAACATTCATTTTAATGTATGCATACGAGAAATTACTATAATGAAAATAAAAGTAAAATTGTTAGTATTGAAAATTTATACGCCGGTTTTTTACGGTCAATAACTTTTAAACATTATAATTGTGTTTTAAAAAACTGAACAGATTGGAACATCTTTGATTTTGTTTAGAATGTAATAATAATATTGTTTGTGGTGTGAAAAAATTAAATCTATTGTTTTTTAACGTCATGATAAATTAGTTGTGGATATAAGTCAACGTAAAGATAACAGTTTACGCTATTAAATATTAAAAATTGTGTTAATCTTTTAAATTTTTGAGGATAATAATTCTCTCGACTGAAGTCTAGTGTCCCAGTGATCTTTGGAGAAAGATCGGTTAGGACAGTTTACATAGCTTTGTAACGGCTTGTCTTGGTAGTTTATAATTCTCCTTTGTGAATCTGTTGTTGCGTCCTTGTAGACATTTCAGATAGCGATCTCTTTTGTACTGAATAGCGACAAGCCATGCTTGATCCATCCAGGGTTTCTAGGAGTGATATTCTGGTCGTCCAGGCATTCGCTTAAAACAGCATCTTTGAGTAAATATCATGACTTATCGACGTCTCCATTAACGGTTTCTGATTTCTCCAATGTTTCGGCAATGTGGTTTTGATATCTCTTTTCAGTTTCAGCATTCTCTAGTGATGAGATGCTAAGCGTTACCATTGATTGAATTTGGCATGTCTGGATTTGGAAAGTGGAACCTTATCTTAGCACATACAAGGAAGTGGTCACTTCCAATGTATGCACCTCTAAAGGAACACACATCCATAACGTTCGAAAAGAAACGTGCTGTTACTAGCACGTGATCAATTTCTTTTCATTTCAAGTGTTTCCATTCGGTGAGACCCAAGCCTGCTTATGATTGATCGATGCAGCAAGACAGTACTGGCAATTCACAAATTATCTGATAATGGAAACATAGTCATTCTCTCACCATTATCATCCGAATTCAAATGCAGGCTGTTGGGGCGCATCACATATTTATAAGAGATATCTCTCCAACTTGCCTATTAAAGTTACCAAGAACCATAATGAAGTCGCGTGTTGGTGTTTTCTTCGTAACTTCTTCCAGTGCTATATAGAAAGTATTCTTCTCGTCGACAGTTTTAGCTTCAGTATGTGTATGCACGGCAATAGAGAAATATTGTAGTATGTACCGCGTACCCGTAGGTAGCAGATTCTCTCATTGACTGAGATGAATTTTATCACGGCTTATTGTATGCGTGCACCAACAAGAGTTGCAGCACTAAATTTTCTTTGCGAAGGATGACCTCTACAGTTTAAAAAGTGACTATCCAAATCTTGTTTTCCGATTATTGGCTGTCTAATATCTTACAGAGCAATGATATCCATCCTATTTCTCTCAGCCTCTGTTTCTAGATTTATTAGAGCATTAGGAACGCTCAGACTTCATACGTTTCACGTTCCGATTCGATAGTCTGGTTTTCTTTTTCAGACGCTCGCGCCAAGCAGCCCCTAACATGGAGAGCAAACGCATGACTTGCATTGGATTTAAGGCTCCAATTCGCTGTGATGTAGCATCATAGACTAAGCAGTTTTTACGCTGCCTGTCTTCGAACCTAATTTTGTCAACATTACCCAGGTTCACGGCGTGGACGTCGAATTTTGGAAATCGCTACCCGTCAAAACGAACACGACTTTAATCAACAATCTGATGGAAACAATTGATCTGTAACGACTGTAAGCTCATATGGACTTACGACTGTAAGCTCATCATTTAACATATGGATTCATAACAAAACTCCCGATCCCAATATCTAAAGACCAACAAAATATCTAACCAGATTATCTCAAACGTCTGAAATTGACAGAGCGAAAGCTTCAAAACATACGTCTATGTCTATTTCTGACAAGAGTTTCTACAGTGCCATCAATTCTTTAAATTCTGGTACCAAATCTTCTATTCCCCCTATTATTGATGGCGATTTAATCGTCAATGATCCCGCAAGAAAAGCTAACTTGTTCGCTGAACGCTTTGCTCTGAACTCCACTGTTTTGGAAACTCCTAAAGAAATACCCCAAATCCAGTCTTCAGGAGTTAATATGAATGAACTCCACTTCAAACCCAAAATAGTCGTTAAACTTTTAAAGGGGTTAAACTTCAACAAAGCCTCAGGAATGGACAATATTCCACCCATCATTTTAAAAACCTTTTCTAAAGAACTTGCACCAACTTTGACTAAAATATTCTACCAATCCTACAAATCTGGTATATTTCCCTCGTGCTGGAAGTTGGCAAATGTCCAGCCCGTCTCCAAAAAGGGACCAAAATCCGATATCTCAAATTATAGGCCAATAGCTTTACTATCGGCCCTATCCAAAGTCTACGAGCATTATATTAATACACACATTTCAAAATTTCTGGAAGTAAATCATTTAATAGTCGACAGCCAATACGGTTTTCGAAACAAAAGATCAACCACCGATCTATTAAACTATGTAGCGCATTGTTGGAACAGCATACTTGATAAAGGTGGTGAAACATACGTTATCGCTTTAGACATCTCCAAGGCATTCGATCGAGTCTGGCATGCCAACTTGATCCACAAGCTCGTTGCGTATAGTTTTCATCCCAATATTGTGAAGCTGATTCAAAATTTTCTATCCAATCGATACATTTCGGTCTCTTAGACGGATTTTCTTCTGAGTCTAAACTAATTAACGCTGGTGTACCTCAAGGCTCAGTATTGTCCCCAACCGTATTTTTGATTTATATCAACGAATTGTTGAAAATCACCAGCAACCCAATAAATAGTTTTGCAGATGATAGTACTCTGCACAAGTCGTTCAAGCCCCTTCCTTCAAAAGGTAAAATGCACGAACGAATTAATCCCGCCCGGAGAGACGCTGCCATAAACGTGAATAAAGACCTAAAAAATGTAGCCGATTGGGGTGACCAAAACCTGGTCAATTTCAACTCTACCAAAACACAGCTGTTGATTGTTTCCAGATCAAAGACCGAGTTCCCCAAAGATATTTTATTCAGTATGTGTGATGAACCAATAGGTGAATGTAAAAACATTCGTTTATTGGGTGTCACAGTTTCAAATGACCTACTCTGGAACGATCATGTAATGGCGATGGCAAAAAGCGCGTCTAAAAAACTCGGCCTCCTAAATAGATGCAAAAAATTTTTCACTCCATACCAATTGCTCCATGTTTATAAGTCCTATATTCGTCCCTGAATGGAGTACTGTTGTCAAGTTTGGGGTGCTACTTCTGGTTCCATCTTGACCCTCTTGGACTCTGTTCAAAAGCGGGCTATACGAATTGTGGGTGATCGAACTTTGACATCAAAACTTGATTCCCTACAACATCGTCGCCATGTTGCTGACCTCGTAGTTTTTTAAAAATATCGTCATCAACTCAGATGAAATCAGCAGCATCATGCCTCAAACTTATTCTTACTCCCGTTCCACTCGACAATCGGCTACCGCAACCAGTGAAACGGTCGAGATCCCACGCTGTCATACTGGCAGATCGCAGAAAAACTTCTTTGTCCGAACTGCATACAAATGGAATAGTTTGCCGGAATCCTTAGTCTCAGGTGACTTCAACCCGCAGAGGTTTAAAAAAAGCGTTCATCATGACCTTAGAACGCCAGTTGTTGTGGGACCTAGGTCTTAAAAGGTATTTATGTGTTGTTGTGACACATATTGTAAACCATATAACACAACACATTTTATTCAAAAAAAAAAAATCTAATATATGACAACACTTTATCAAATCCCTTAACTGATCACTGCAAATAACCCAATAAATTTAAATTATTCTCGTAATTATGGTCATTCATTTTATAAAAATGAGCACGACTATGAACAAAACATCTAATATTTTTTGGGATTTTAGATTTAGAATTGTTTTTAATTTATAATTTAATAAAAACGCTTGTGGTGTAAATATAAACATTGAAAAGCAAATCAAAATGGAGAAAAGAGAAATAAACAGATGTGCTATCAAAATTTTTTGGTCTCTCTCCATATACATTTTTATATTTATGCTCTCTCTATATTTATATATGCTCTTTAGATTTCTACATATTTATTTATGTACATAGTTATTTTTTACTTCTCCACAATTTTTAATTGTGTGAACTAATGCAATCTATCAAAAAAAAATCTTACATGCCACAAATTTTGTTTTGAACCATCCTCTATCCAAATAGACAATAAAAAAATGGTGTATGGCTGTAGGTGAGTACGTGCGTGGGTGTGTAGCTGACAAAAAGGTATAGGATCTTGATGAAACTTCATTTCAAAATTGGACAAAATGGCGGTGGTCTTCCGAACATCTGTAAGATTGAATCTTCAATAACTTCCTGACTTTCAATCTTATTGAGACTTGGTATATAAGGTTTTGGTACTTTTTCCAATATTTCTGCATACCAACTTCCGGTTAAAAAGTTTTTTTTATTAATTTCAAATCGATTTTCATGAAACGTTGGATGGAAAAAGATTTCAATCAATATGAGAAAGATTTAATTAGCTTTGGGAGTACATTTGACAAAGGGTTGGTGTCCACCATTCAACAGGTGGTTTTTCCATTGTTTAATGGGAGCAGGGGGTTGTTTCCATTGTTTAATGGGAGCATGAATTAATTTTGATGACACTTTAAAAAAAGGTGCAAATATGTATAACAAGGAGCTGACATGTTCTTTAGCGATATAGAACAAAGTGATGGGGGATCCTCCGAGCACCTGTTTTTTGAAAGCTCAATAACACCTGAAGTTGATAATAGAATTGGATGAAATTGGAAAATAAGTATACGCGGTTCACATACGCAAATACGGTTCACAACAGTTCTGCATCCCAACTTTCGATTTTTTAGTTCCGGTAAATATTTTATGTTTTTGAATATTTTGCAGTATCTTTATTGACACTCCAGCCTACAATAATGAAGTGATTATGATGAAACTTATGAAAAAGGTTTCAATTAGTGTGAGAAGATAATGATCAATAATTTGGGACACATTGATCAAAGTGGAGGGGTCATACAATTTCGTTCATTAATCAATTCAAATGATACTTTGACAAAAGATGAAGATTTAAATGACAAGGCACTGATTAGTTTTTGGACGAGATTGGGATAAGTGATGAGAGCCTCCCGAGCACCTGTTTATTTGAAACTTCAATAATATCAGTCCTGATAATTGATTTTGATTAAACTTGGTATATATGCTTAGAGCATGATTTGTAACAGTTCTGCATTCCAACTTCCGGTTTGTCACTTCCGGTAACCATTTTTCACTTTTCCTATTCGTACAACATAATTTAAGCCTGTTGGCTTAAAGCTCTCTTTAATAACTTGTGAAATAACACGGTTATTGCATTAGATTTAATTTATTTAACAAATTAAAAGAAACTTAAAAAACTTATATTAAATGTGAAATAAATTTTATCTCCGTCAGTGAAATAAAAATTTAAATTTAAAATTATAAAATAATAAACTTAGCTAATTAAACATGTTTCGATAGCTTGACTATCATCATCAGTAATGAGTAAACAGAAATATTACAAAATCACATAATAAATAAAACATGCAATTTACAGATATATCCGTATGTTGATATATATAAAAATGATTTTCTTAGGAAGTATTGGGTACGAATGAATATGAGTGTGTTTATGTATTCGGGTGTCCAGTTCGTTGATGGCATTTGTATTGGACAGTTTGTTCCGGTGATGAAAAATTAGCTAGGTCAAAGCTCTTATTGTTGTAAGGCTGTTTCGAATAAAATGTTCTCTTTAATGTTTTTATAATTAGAATTAGGAGAAATCTATTACATCGGTTAGCCATTAATTGAATTATTTGGTGAACATTAGCTCATATATATCCAGAACATTTTGTTTCCAGAGCTGTGGTGAAGTGGTGAACAATGGTGTTGTTTGTTGACAAAAATTGTAGTTTTTAATAAATTATCTGGCCAATCTGAAAACCAAAACAAAAACTTGTTTAATTCAAAAAGCAAAAACTTATTATTTAGAAAAACTGAAACCAAAACTTATCATTTAGAAATATCAAAACCAATTTTCGATTTCAGATAGACAATTGCGTCAAAATATTTTGCAAACATCACCCAAGTCCATTAACATAATTTCACTAGGTTATTTATTTAGAATTATCAAACCGAAAACACACCCAAAATAATATACAAAAGCGAAAAATACTCTAATTATTGAAAGAAAATTTATTCGCATATTAAGGGTATATTGATTTTCCCTAACATGTTTGATATTTGTGTGAATTACTTTGACTAAATTATTTGTATGCTTTGTATTAAGGTTTGTGATACGTCGTAATAGACGCATTGGTACGAGTTTGTTACAGGTGTGTTGCTATAAAATTTGGCATCAATATTATTTGATTGTGTTTTGAAACGTTTGTTGCACAAAAACAGTGTTTAAGAAATTTCTGATGAAAATGTCAGTTTTCCCATTTTAAAGTGATTTTGTATCTAGAGTTTTAGTCATGAACTCGTCAAATTATAACAAACCAATCTTATGCAATTATTTCACATGTATACAAAAATTCATATTTCGAAATCAAATAAATTTGAAGATATGTATTTACAAGTATATTATAGATAAACACGCTTCTGGGAAATTCAAACTAATGTGCTACCCTAGTCGACAGTAGGTGTGTTCGATTTGAATGGAACAAGTGAATAAACTGAAAAAAAAACAACAATTGCATACAATTTTTCAGACAATTCAGTTAATTCAGTCAAATCGAACGCGACTTATGTTATCGCTTTCTATCTAAATAACCATTGTGGCATTGTTTGGACTCCAAAGTTTAAAAATTTAAAAATTCATCATAATAAATTACGTTTTTGAAGACTTTTGTCTTATCGACCTTTTATTTTAAATTTATTTTAGGACAAAAAGTATAAAATAATAAATTACCTTAAATCTATAGATTTCACCATCGAGTAATGACATTGCATCTTTGAAGATTTCATATTAACCAAAACGTCTTTCTTATTCACTAATTTTGCATGTTTTTCTTTAAACCAATCATCAAATATTAACTAAAATAAATTACATTCGTTCTTCGATTTTTAAGGTAACAAACGATTCTCTAGTCTCCAATGCTGCAGTTTCTTCAATTTTATCAGCAGAAGTTTTTTTATCAAATCCCATAAAAATTTTAAACGTGTTTTTCATACCAATTTCACAATTTTTTGTTTTTAATAAAATGTACTGTGTAGTATGGATTACAAAATGTATCTACAACACATAAAAACCTATTAAGACCTAGGTCCAACAACACCTTGCTTTAGGTGTTTATTAACACTTTTATTAAACTTTTGTGGATTGAACGGCGCCGAGACTGTTGATTCTGGGAAAGCGATGTACTATTGTAAGATGTAATCCCTCTGCATTTTTTCACTATTTGGACAGTGAGTGATCTCAACAGTTGGACTATTTCAACAAACCGATTGATGAGTAAAACGGGGAAAAGAATATGGTTGAGGCTTGATGGATTTGACAGTCCTCTTCCGAGGACTGCTGGTGACGATATTTATATAAACAACGAGATCAGCAACAGTGCGATGGTGTTGTAGGAAATCAAGATTTGGTAAATTTCGATCACCCATTCGTATAGCACGCTTTTTAACAGAGTCTAAAGAGCAAGATGAAATAGATGCAGTGCCCCAAACTTTTCAACCATACAGGGACGAATATAGGACTTATAAATGTGGAGCAATTGATACGGAGTGAAATATTTTTTACATCTACTGAGGAGGCCTAGTTTTCTTGACGCCCTCTTTACCGTCGCCATTATATGATCGTTCCAGAGTAAGTCATTGGAAATTGTGACTCACATAGTAATTGAAATATCGTTGGAGAACTCTGTCTTTGATCTGGAAACAATCAATAGATGTGTTTTGGTTTTCTACCGAAACATTATCCAAAACGGTGAGAACTTAAATTAACATCAAATTTTTATTTTTATATTGGTTATTAATATTATAGTGTTAACGAAAAACACTTTGATCTGACTGCGAATCAAACCCTGATCCGCTGAGTTTATATTCAGTTGCTTAACTATTAAGGGCGCCAGTTTAAACTGAAATAGTTATTATTTATTTTGTATTCTAATTATAATTTTAGCAAAGCGTTTAATAATTTAAATATAATTTTTTTTTCAGTACTATCTGGTGAAAGAGTTAGTCAAATGACCAAAGTATATGATGATGTTGAAGCTGTTACCCGTTTATTAGAAGAAAAAGAAAAGGATTTAGAATTAACTGTACAAATAGGAAAAGAACTATTAGCACAAAATAATCGATTAGAAAGCAAAGTTGTTGGTTTGGAAACTAATTTAAAAACAATAACCGAAAACTATCAACAACTAACACACGAATTAATACAAAAGAACGAATTTCTATCAATTTTGACACATGACGTTGAGTCATCAAATATCGAAAATGGTACGAATGGTTTTGTGTAAAATATTAGAAGAATTGTACTGTATGTACTTCATATTTATTACAAATTTTATTGTTTACAGTTACACCAACATCCTCACATTCATCAAAAACATTTAATTTAGATTTATTACAAACAAAAATCCTATCTCTTCAAGATGAAAATTCAAGCTTACGACGGCAAACCTCCCAAATAACACATGACACAGAAGAATGTGAACAAATAGAAAAGAAACTATTTGATGAAATTACAACGCAGTTGTATAGCACAAACGTACAATTTGATGGATTAAGTAAATTTAAAAATAATAGTTAAAATAAATTAATTTTAAATTTATATATTTTTGTTTTAGATTTAGAACTCGAACGATATAAGGAAGAAAATCGTGTATTGCAAGAACAAATATCAAATTTAACAACACGGTTAACCGAAACAGAACTTAAATTCCATGAGATTAGCAACGAAAATGAAGAAACAATATCAATTTTAGGTATAACAAAAGAAAATCAAAGTTTGTTGGCAAGTGAATTGGCCGAATTTAAAATACGATATCAAGAAGTTTTATCATTATTAAATGAAACACAAGATCAATTACGAACGGCGAGGAAGAAAAATCAACCATCCGTACCACGAAGTACGTTTTTGACTGGTCTTCCGATTCCTCAAGTAGACTCATTACAATTTGAATTAATGGAAACTTCAATGTACTCTGATAATAGTGCTGATTCTGGAATTGCAATGGATAAAATAGGGCTTGCAAATAGTGATAATCAACATAACATGACTGGATTGAAGAAAGTTTTTGATACGGTTAAATGTGTGTCAAGACCGGATTCAATATGTACAGATGGTTCTATGGTACACCTAGGTGCAATGACAATGAGTTCAACCTCTCAGCCAAAAATGTCTTCAAATATCCAACCAATAAACTTAAATAATATGTACAGAACATCTTCCGTTCCCTATACAAAATATGTTTCTCCAAGTATGGAAAGTTCGATGGATGCTAGAGCTTCATCTCAAGAAAGTTTATATTCAGATTTAGAAGTAAGAAATTTTAAAATTTTCTTTTGGTCAAAAATTTATATCATTTAACATTTAATAGAGTAATTATCCGGGTCATGCACCGTCTGGTTGTCCAGGTGCACCTGGTGCTAAAGATTTGGAAGCAGCATTAAAAAGATTAACACCAGCAGAAGTCTTGGCTAGAAGAGCAATGTTGCAACATGCTCCGGCCGGAACATATTGCTACGAAGAAAATGCAACTGGTTTACCACATGGATTCCGAACACCTGATAGTATAATGTCGGTTGGTTCTTACAGTATGACAACTTCCAGTTATTTCCAACCGCAATGGCGTCTCCCTGCAAAATTGCAAATTGTTAAACCGATGGAGGGCTCTCAAACACTTCGACATTGGAATCGTTTGGCGACGCCTACTTTGGGTGGTTTACTAGACGATCGACCTGGCGTAACAATACGAGGCGGTCGTGGTGTTGATGAAATCGGCTTACCAGTAATTTTTACAAACAAAATATTTTTATACTGTTTCCTATATGTATATTTTCTTATTGTAGGTTTACTCAATATCTGATTGTGAAGAAGATATTGATGATAATCCTGGCAAGAATTTTCCATCATCAAGTTGTGTTTATACATTTACAAATAGTACTGTTTTACATCCGGATGATGGTATATCAGTAGTTTCAAGTGTTCCACCATCGCAAATGGTATCTAGAATGACGTCATGTAATGTTTCTCGTCAAACAAGTGCACCTATGACACCAAGATCTTTGTCTCGTCGAAATTCATGTTCAACATTTTCAGTTAACTTGGGTCTTGCTTCTATGTTAAATGAAAGAGGAATAAAAGCGGTTACACCTAGTGCACTAAACACACCATGTGGTATAAACTACTCGCCAACAGTCACTCCGTGTAATAGTCCAAACGGCTCACCAGAACGTCATATATCTCCCGAACCTCAATTTTTATCAGGGCTATTATCTTCTGGTGCACATCTACTACGTCGAAAATTAATTGGTGAAATAATTGAATCAAAACAACATCACCTTAAACCTAGACAAGGAAATAAATTAATGTTATCTAGACTAGAAAAAAGAGCTTTAAAATCAATAAAAATTTTAGAAAAAGTGGAACATATGGGGTTAGAAAATATAATAGCACCATCACCAAATATATGCCCATTATCAACTCCATTACAAGGAACATCGGCATTATATAGTTCAAGATGCTCTAGTCCAATGGCACAACTTACCAGTCTTAAAAAATTAGGATCTTATGAAAATGAAGAAGTTCACATTGATAGACGTGTTATTAAAGCGGCGCTGAGTAAAGCATTATCAAATGAAAACCTGCATTCTAGTCTAAATGATGAATTAAATTTGAATAAAAAACCACCAGAAGCGGTTAAAGAAGAAGGTAGTAGTGTATCCAATGATATGGAACCAGTAAATTATCGTCTGAAACAGCTGCATCGACAAAAATCGCGTCGTAATTTCAAAAACGGTCATGGAGGACAACGCCCTGATCTTGGAACTGTTGGCCATACTAGTACAGTAATTAATAAAAGCCTTGGTGATAAAACAGAACCACAGTCTATAGGTTTTATTGGACAAATAAGTTCCTTACTGTTTGGTCGAAAAGGTGGTTTACTGTAGGTAAAAGTGTAAGCGTATTATTCTTAAGCAATTTAGCAAACAAAGATAAAAGAAAATATTTAATATTAATATGTCTTTCGAGTTATTATTATTAATTTTTTTTTTTAAATAGAAAAACCGTTATTTATTATAATTAGAAAAAAAAACTATTTTAAAACTGAAAAGTTAATTTTTTTTTATTTTAGAGTTTTAAAGCAAGTTGTGATTAATAAATAATATGTATTAGTGCTACTACACACATTGTTGTTGTTTACTACTAACCTTATTTTTTAAAAGAATGATTTTTGAATCATTTGAAGTATTTATGTTTGGATATTTTATTTTATGATATGAAATAAAGTAATTTATTTGAGCAATTATTTTTTTAAAATAAATTTAACAAAAACGAAAATTAATTTAAATCTTTTATATCGAATTTCAGTCTGTCATTTGTACAGTTAATATCATTAAGAGGAGGTGAGATCAAATGTTTGGATTGTCGTTCTTACTATTTAACAGTTAAAAAAATTCGGTAAACATTTTTTTCCCACTTAACGTACTTCCATTTAAAAAAAATTCAAATTTTTAACGGAAAGTTTAAAACAATAATATGCCCACGATTGGAGGAAACTTCTGGTGGTAAGAATCAGAACTAGTACTCCAATATAAATTTTGACATTTAGTTCATTTTTGTATGCATTCTAAAATTTGTGTTCGCATTAGTAAGTTTTCAAGCCGAATAATAATAATTTAATCTAAATCCAAATGAAACATACATTTATAATACTTGTGTTTTTCCAGGTGTTTTGTTACAATTACAGAAAAACTACCAGAATTGTATATAAAAAGAATATTAAAACAGCCATCACGGCAACACAAAATCCAGTTCACAAAAGAACTTGGATATTATATTGTGGGGTAAAGTAATAATTTAAACTAAATCTAAATGAAATATACATATATAAAACTTGTCTTTTCCAGGTGTTTTGTTCAAATTAGTGGAAAATATCCAGAACTGTAAATAAAAATCATAAAAAAACAGCCATCACAGCAAAGAGAAATCCAGTTCTCAAAAGAACTTTGATATTATATTGTGGGGTAAAGTAATGATTTAAACCTAATTTAAATGAAATATACATATATAAAACTTGTCTTTTCCAGGTGTTTTGTTCAAATTAGTGAAAAATATCCAGAACTGTAAATAAAAATCATATAAAAACAGCCATCACAGCAAAGAGAAATCCAGTTCTCAAAAGAACTTTGATATTATATTGTGGGGTAAAGTAATGATTTAAACCTAATCTAAATGAAATATACATATATAAAACTTGTCTTTTCCAGGGGTTTTGTTCAAATTAGTGGAAAATATCCAGAACTGTAAATAAAAATCATAAAAAAACAGCCATCACAGCAAAGAGAAATCCAGTTCACAAAAGAACTTTGATATTATATTGTGGGGTAAAGTAATGATTTAAACCTAATCTAAATGAAATATACATATATAAAACTTATCTTTTCCAGGTGTTTTGTTCAAATTAGTGGAAAATATCCAGAACTGTATATTTGTAAATAAATTACTTGTAAATAGTGTAAATAAAACTTGGATATTATATTGTGGGGTAAAGTAATAATAATAATTAACTAATATAAATCGAGTTTAAAGTTTTGTCCCAATTCTGGGAATTATTTTTGGAATACGTATATAACCGGTACGATATACTCCCGGTGATGCGAAATTTTCTTTCGAGTAACCAAAAGACACTTGTTTGGCTAATAGTTTGTTGGCAATTGTAACTGCCTCTTCTACAGTCTTTACAATATTACCAAACTTTAGCGAGTTTTGTTTATTTAACAACGAATCCATAATCGGAACAAACTTTTTCATATAATTATGCCTTAGCATTTGTTCAAAAAGAGCTGTATCTTCGTTTTCACCAGTATCTTTATTCAATATATTTTCAATTGACCGATCTGATTTTACCAACTTCGTCAGTTCTGAATTGGGAGTAGCATAACGAAACATTTGATGTTACCAAAAATTATTTATTTATTTTTATTATATAAAAATATAAAACTAATATAAAATAAAAAACTAATATAAAATATAAAACTAATATATAATATAAAACTAATATAAAATATAAAACTAATATACTTTGTACGCACCAAAAAAATATCTTATAGTATATAATTTTTCAAAAAAATATTATCCTATTATTTTAGTTTCTCATATATTTTATTTTATTATTTTTAAAAGAATATTTTTCTGTTACACAAAAAATTTATATTGAAAATAAATGTCAAGTATCAAAAATAAAATTGAATTATAGTTATCGTTGAATTGAAGATAAAACCAAACCAGAACCAAAAAACGTCCCAATTTGTTGGTGCTTATCCATACGGAAAAATATTATTATATCAAATTCTAGTATCTTATAATTCTAAACTACATAATGGTTAGATCCATTGCTATCGTATAGATAAAAATCTTAATTAAATCTTGAAATCAAATATTTTTTTACTTGACCCTAAAGTTTTATACATGCTCGTAAAATAAAATAATATAATAAATAATGACTCGTAGCAACACCATAGATGGCTCATGTCAGATGTTTACCTTTTATGAATCGATCAAAGGCTTTGTCTTGCTGTTCTTCGGTAATGGTGTCATCATGCATAAACAATTGCTTCCGGCGGACGTGACACATTTCAGTGGTATCTACAGAGTTGTACGTTTTAGAAAGTGTTTGTCCTATTTTACCCCATTTTTGCTTCAAATCTGTACTACTAAGTGAGTACAGATTTGGATACCTTAAAAATAATACCATATGGATTACTTTATTAACACAAATATTTATAAATGCTTACCGAATAATATGTAGCAAGCAAGCAGCAATATGTTTGCACTTCTCTCCGATCCCTGCTTTACATGAACAGATGCAGCGCCATAAATTCGAGGTTTTCCTTAAATTTTCTAGTCTAACCTCATGAGGGTTAGATTTTATTCCAGAGGTTTGCACAACCAGTCCCATGACCCTATCACAAGATGCTGGTGGAACTATTCCAACAGCATGCATCAGTCCTGCATTTAAAAGCTCCGTCTCCTCGCGTATTGGTCGTTTGCCATTACTGAAATAATCGATAAGGTCAATGGGAGAAATAATTATACCTACCTCAAAATCGCTATTTGCTGTAGAATTCGTTAGTTCCATATTCTCCTGTGGATGAATCTTCGTTGTCCCTGTATGTATGTTTCCCTGTGAAAATATTGATCTAAATTAAATTCACTTTATAATTTAAAAATTAAGTAAAATTTATGTTTCAGTTAAAAAAAAATGGTATGAATATATACTAAACATCTATCTAAAATATTGTATTTTTTTTGCATTTTAACAATAAGTTTCACTAATCCACTTTAACATTTCGAAAGTTTAATGTTTTTTTGTTTATTTCTAGTAAGTCATTGTATTTTTAAATTGTTATAAAATTAAAAATATTGTACTTACTTTAATTGAAATTTAAATTTTGCCCTCAAATACACAGAAAAATATACTTCTATTAACATCTTATATTGGAGTACTAGTTACAAAACCTGCCACCAGCAGCGCGATTTTTTAGATTCCAATCGTCAATAATGAATTGTCAAAACTTAATATAAAAAGCCATCTATTGTTGAGACAAAATAATACATTTATCCATAGCCATACAAAATATATGACAACATTTATCCAAATTATCCATGAATTCTCATGGCGGCAGTGTTAAATCTGAAAAAAAATTAAATTTTACTTTCAAATTATTTCTAAAAATTGTAAATAAACGATGCTGTGGAAGATATAATTTACAATAATGTGTGATTTAGACCCTGATAATAAACGTATAGATAAATCATTAGGATTATTAACTAGAAAATTTGTATCACTTTTAAAAAGAACAAGAGATGGAACTTTAGATCTTAAAGTTGTAAGTAAATATATATATTTCAATAAAAAGTTAATTTATTTCCGTAATAATAGTTAAATATAAGTAGATTATCCAAAAATTAAAAGAAAACTTCATATTACGCGCTCTATGACTATACAGTGAAGTACATACTTTTTGTTTTTAGGCTTCGCAAATTTTATCTGTTCGTCAAAAAAGAAGAATTTATGACATTACAAATGTTTTGGAAGGAATAGGTTTAATTGAAAAACATAGTAAAAATAGTATTCAGTGGAAGTTAGTATAATTATGTTTTAATATTTAAATTACATTAAATTTCACCTGTTTTTAGGGGAATAGGTAGTGATTTCAATATTAATGATGCAGTTGAAAAAGCTGGTAAATTAACTATAAAATCAGAACAACTGAAACAGGAGGAAGATATCTTAAATAAGTAAATATTTTATTTTCATTTCATTATGCAACAAAAATAAATATTTTCTTTTAGACATTGTCAATACATCAAGCAGAATATTCAAAACACGTTCGATGACCCCGATAATAAAAAATATCTTTATGTGACAAGAGATGATTTAGTAGATTGTTTTGGAGATGACGTTATTTTAACAATAAAAAACTATGATAATTATGAAACGCTACCTTATCATAAGGTGATAAAAATTTTTATTATATTTTTTAATACATTGATACATGATAAATATTTCAGGATGAAGTTTTAGTATCAAATCGACTTCTTAAAGTAACGTCAAATGAAAGTGCAATAGATGTAAGATTAGCTACAAACGATGGTGCATCCGTTGTATATGTTCCACCTGAAACTAATATTAAAGCCGAAATCAACGCAGACACAGAAGATTGTAGTTATAAAAAAACAAGGTCTAAAAACATTTCAGATATACGTAGGAAAAATATTGGACGACCGAAACGTAAAGCTGTATTAGAAAATTTAACGGACGAAGACAATGAAGAAGAAGATAGAAAAATTGCAAAAATATTATTAAGAGGAATCAAATTTCCTAAACTTATACAGGAAAATGATATGGATACTGACGAACATTCGTTTCATATAGACCAAGGTAAATTTTTTCTTGATAACGTTTTATTATTTTAAACAGAAAGAAAAGAAATATATAATATATTACAGCCAATCCACCTCTTATTCCAGTTTCTCCACCAATAAATAATGGATACTTTTTTTCGCTAGATAAGTCAGAAGGATTGTGTGAATTGTTTGACATTCCCGCACATTAGAATAAAACAAATTGTTTAATTTATTTTAAGTGGCACGCATGTACATAATTTATAGAAATATTTTAAATTTTAATAAAAAAAGTATATATTGAAGAGTAAATCTGTATACCGTTCGAAAGATAAACTATAGACTAAATATTTTTTTTATTATTTTATGACTAGGGCTTAAAGATCAAAACTTCATTCTGGTAATATAATCTATGGTCAAACATTCATATAGCGGAAATATTTAAAGAAAATAATTTGGACATCGTAGCAATTCAAGAGCTATTCCAAAACAATATCCAGAATTAAAACTGGACCAACGAGACACAATCACTCTTCCAATAATCTTAGTTTTTGCAGATGATTTCATTATAATAACAAGAAATTACAAAAATATAGATATAATTCCTCAAGGAATGTAGCAGTAGATTCCAGCAGCACTGGAATCAGTTGGTCTAACACTAACAGTGAATGATACCAAATCAAAAGTTCTTATAAGAAATTCTGTAAACCAAGATTCAATGCCTTCATATATATATATATATATATATATATATATATATATATATATATATATATATATATATATATATATATATATATATATATATATATATATATATATATATATATATATATATATATATATATATATATATATATATATATATATATATATATATATATATATATATATATATATATATATATATATATATATACTGAGTTTCGGAAAAAATGCGATATCTGGGAACATATTTAACAGATGGGTTACAAAGATGTCATACGATCAAAACTAGAAAACACCAAGCAGCAAGAATAGCTAATCAGATATCGCAAATCATTGAGACACACACATAAAATTCCGACAAACAGTTCTAATAATTTAAAAAACGGTAATTGCTGCAGTAATAACTTCTGGTCTTCTCAAGGTAGTAACGCTAACCAACGAAAATAGAGTGCGTCTTCGCAAGTATGAACAAATGTTATTACGCAAGTTAATTCAGTTTGTGTCAGATAGACCAACTCGAATAAAGATCAAAGAAATATTACACGGAAAAACAATAAAAGCGTAATCAAATTGATTGCAAGTTCATTCAATGTGTGTTCATGTTTTGTTTTATGTAGATTTCATAAGAAAATCTATCTATTTTAAGTTTTATTTAATACTTTCTGAAGGTGACGTAAATCATTTGTTTTGTTATTGAAATTTTGTATAGAGTAATTTGAGGTTGAATACAATATTATTTTGCATTTCATTGCGATTCTGTAGAACCTTAGCAATATGAACAGAAATTTCAATTTACGAAAATCAATTAATTGATTTGAAATGATCGTGTTCGTTTTGTATGATTAGTATTAAGTCACACCGATTTAATTACAATTGAGGTGTGACTAAAACTTAGACTTGGTTTAAATTGGTCAAGTAGTGGATGTTTGCATTGCCAAAACGAAAGGTTCCATTCGCGATTAAAAGTGCCAGGGCAAAACAACAGAGTTATCAGTGATAAAGCGTTGGTTTGTTAGCTTGCGATCTGGTTCGATATTGTTCGAAAAAGTATAATTGTCTTAAAAAAATTAGCAGAGATTACCCTTTTTATTTTAAGGCTTCTTATTTTCTTAGATTTTAATTTTCATATGAATGGTCGAAAATATCGGGTACCCAGTACCGATTACTTGAGAAGATAAGCCGCCTTAAATTTGATACTCGCTAACTACCATGGATGGACAGTAAAGTAATAAATGCATTTAAAAATCAAATTAACGTCTCTTTCATGTAGTGTTTGTAACCTTGTTTTCTCATACTTGTCTGATAGGTTTCAGCGTGTTACTTCGACCATGTTTTCATCTAATTCCTCTCCTATTCTCAACAGTGTTCCTCAGAGATCTATTTTGGGTCTCTTCTTTTACCTCTATTTATTAATGATATTACGTCTCTACCTTGTCATACTGTGCTCTACCTCTTTGATGACCTTCAGTTGCTCCATGCTTGGATATTCATCGTTGTTTTCTTTCTAATAGGTTGGTTTTGAACTCTCCAGGCCATGCTTTTTAATTGCCCTTCTTCGATGAACAATCACGAGTTCACTGTTACGTTTAACAATGCTGTCATACCATTCGTGTTGCAGGTCAAGAACCTTGGTATAGTTTTTGATAAGGAACTGTCTTGGAGGTCATATGTTATCGCTTAGTAGAATCATTTCCTACCAGTGCATATCAAAAAACAATATATCCATGCGCTTGTTATGTCATTGTTTGACTATGGAATTGAGATTTATTCTGGTTGTACTTTGGAGAGTATCGGATTAATTAAGAAGTCCTTTAACTGGGCGGTTCGGTTTTAAAATTAGACAGCGTATCTAGCTTTGCTACTAAACTTATTAGCAAATCATTCGATGTCCTCAAATATAAGTGTCCACTTTATATGGTGAAATGGTTTATATTCGGTCCATCAAATCGCCTTTACAGGATTAGTAAACAAACAAAATTTACAGTCAAAATAATTACAACATCTAACGAAATATTAATCAACCAAAAATGATACAAATAAAAATAAAATATATGTCAAATAATATACATTTTATTCTATCAGCGTTTTTTAAATTTCGGTTTAGAATTTCCAGATTTTTTAAAACGATTACGAGCTCCCATAAATTGTTCAGTATCATCATCGTCACCGCCATCGTTTTTGCGTTTCTTTGAACCTTTTCTATCTTCTATATCTTTCATTTCCTAAAATTATTTTCCATTAAATCAATATACATTAATACTAATAATAGTAAAATTATACCATTTTGGCAGTTCTTTGTGCTTCGCCGACACGTTCTTGTAATGCCATTACTTCATCTTCTTCACACGTATAAAGAGGCAACTGTTTTCCAAGTAAATGTTCTATCCGTTGATATAACTCAACATCATACTGTGTAACAAATGTGATTGCTTTGCCAGCACGACCTGCTCTTGCAGTTCTTCCTACTCTATGTATATAATCTTTACTATGTGTAGGAATATCAAAATTGAGAACTATATCCACATGTGGAATATCCAAACCTCGAGAAGCTACATCTGTTGAAATCAATATCGATCTATTTTTAGCTTTAAACTTATTTAAAGCGGCTAATCTTTTGTTTTGTGACATTTGCCCATGTAATGGCACAGCTGCCAATCCTAGTGCTCGAAGCATTAAAGCTGTTCTTACTGTATTATTACATGTACTGCAAAATATCATAAAACTGTTGCCTGATAGTTCATTTAAAATATGAACAAGATACACATCCTTGAATTTAACAGGAATAAAAATATAAGATTGCTGTAGCTTTTCTACGGTTTGAAACTTATTTGACACTTCTACTTTCACAGGATCTTTTAGTGAAGCTCTTTGTAGTTTTTTAACCTTTTTAGTCATTGTCGCACTAAATAAATAAGTTCTTCTTTCTCGAGGCATCACTTTCAAAATTTTATCTAATTCTACTTCAAAATCCATGTTTAAAATTCGATCGGCTTCATCCATTACTAAATATTTTATTGCTTTTAAATTAAATCCTTTCGTGTTTTCTAAATGATCGACGAGACGTCCAGGAGTTGCAATAATTATGTGAGGTTTTTTAGCTAATTGTAATGCTTGTGAAACCATATCCATTCCGCCAACTATCACAGAACATTTAACACCAATAGTGCTTCCTTGCAAAAAAAGTAATAGAATTAATAAAAGTTGATAAAAATAAATAAATATTACTGCTATAACATTTTCTCAGTGGTAGTGACGAAACAAATATTGTTTTATCATTATTTTTCAATTGAATATAATATCATCATTGAATAATAAAATAATTGATTTGACTGAAAGAACTGAAAATCAACAATTGCATTTAATTTTTCAGATGTGTCAGTCAAATCGAACACGGCTAATATAAAAACTAAATTACCCAATGCTTCGAACTGTTCAGATATTTGAAAGGCTAATTCCCGCGTAGGTGTTAGGACAAGAGCAAAGTATCTTTGAGGATTTTCCAACAATGCTTGTAAAATAGGAAGTGCAAATGCTCCAGTTTTTCCTGATCCAGTTTCAGCCAATCCAATTATATCATGTCCATTTAATGCCACAGGAATGGCTTCTTTTTGAATTTTTGATGGTGTTTTCCATTTAAGTCCGGCACATGCTTCGCATAATGCATCTATCAAACCCTTTATATTAATTTATTAAAAACTAGAAATAAATAACAAAAACACGTGTACCGACTTACCAAATCATGAAATGTTACATTCTTTTCATCTTCATTTGTTGTTGTTTCATCTTGATCTTCTGTTTTAGTTTCATTGGAATTATTTGTTAAATTGGGACATTCATTATCACTTACAGGATTATCAGAAATACTACAATCTTCACTTAAACTTCCGTCGCTGTCTGAATCTGCCATGTTTAAAAAATTCTTGGGATAGACGTCATGATTCAATATTGAATTTTTTGAATATATTTCGAAAACGAGCCTAAAATTAACCGAAAATTCGATAATGCTTGAAACATAACCTAACTAATTAAAGTTGCCCAATTTAATAGTAGCTCTTTTGTTTTGTATATAAAATGAGAGAAAATTAAATTGATAATGGCTAAAAGGAAAAATGCCGATGAAGAATTTCAAAATAATGGTGCCAATAAGAAAGTGCGAGTGGAATTAAATACAAATGAATGTGACCAAGGGTTTGTATTAACTAAGGAAATAGTTGAAAACGAAATTTTATCAGATTTATCGCAAAATAAATGGAGAGTTGGTAAACCAATTGGTAAGTGACGTAAAGAAAAATTTTTTACATTCGCGTATTTATTGATTTTTTATATACTAAAATCTAAACTTATTACTATTTGTTTTTAGGGAAGGGTAGCTTCGGTGAGATATTTCTTGCTTCAAATGATATAACGAAACCAGTTACATCAGAAAATGCAAAATATGTAGTTAAAATTGAACCACACTCTAATGGCCCCCTTTTTGTTGAAATTCATTGTCTTATTAATACAGGAAAAGCAACAGGTATGTGTATCCTACCTATCCAAACTTTTAAAACTTGAAACTAACTAATAATTAGCAAAAATCTAAATTTAAAAAAGACAAGACAGTAATAACGCTATGTTTAAATTAAGTTTAGGCCATTTTAGAATAGCAAAATTAGCAAAAATGGTAGTTGATTAATTTAAACACGAATCAGATGCAACTTTGATAGAATCAAAATGTACTGTATATACTAATTTCGTTTACATTTTTTTTGCAGAAACAAAGCCATTGCCACCGGGAATGCCACAATATATTGCTTCCGGTTCTCATTATTTTCAAAATTCGAGGTATCGATTTTTAATACTTCATCGATATAAATGTGATTTGCATTCTCTAATTAAAAATCAGAAGGTAGACCCTAAATGCGTTTTGGTTATTGCTAGTCAAATAATTGACGTTCTAGAGCATTTTCATGATAAAGGTTATGCTCACTCTGACATTAAATCGGAAAATTTGATGATTGGAAGTTGCACGTATACAAAGAATGCAAACGCTTGCTTCAAGAGATATAATATAGATAGAAAAAAAAATGATGAGTTTAGTACTCCTAATAGATCAGTCAAACTAGCGGTAGAGTTTAGTGGATCGAATCCTATGCGCTCATGTCGTAATAGTAGAAAGACATCGATATATGAAGATATGTTAAAAACTCATTATTTACGTCCCTCAAAGAAAATAAACTATAACGAAGATTTTGATGATGAAGATTTCATTCCAAAGAAAAAATTTGACACTAATGCCAGCACTTGTTCAGTGTCCGATTCGTCAAACGTTATGGAAGACCGAATATTCCTAATTGATTTCGGATTAGCATCAAAGTTTGTTGATTCTAATGGAAATCATCGCCCTTTTTGTATGGATCAAAGACGTGCCCATGATGGGACACTTGAATTCACTTCACGAGATGCCCACATGGGTGCACATTCTCGTCGAAGTGATTTAGAATGTTTGGGCTATAATTTAATATACTGGTGTCAAGGAACATTGCCGTGGAAGGACGAAAAATTGTTACAACAACCCGAACAAGTTCATCATATGAAAGAATATTTTATGACGGACGTAAAATTTATGTTGCAACAGATCTACGGTAGAAGTGTTTCCAAATTTTTAGGAGAATTTATGTCTTATGTTGGACACTTAGCATACGATCAACGTCCAGATTATGGATTTTGTAAATATATATTTAACAAAGCTCTTATAGCAATGGGAAAAAATCCAGATAAAATGACTTTAAATATTGAAGAAATAAAACAGAATGTGAAAAGTGTTTCTAATGACACAGAAAATGCTTCAAATATTTTAAAACATGCTAAATCAATATTGTCGCTGGGAATGTTATTACCATTTAAGGAGCAAAATGGTGCAAGCAAAGTTTCACCAAAAAATTTACGTTCCAAAACCGATAAAATTCAAAAGAAACAAAAACAATTTTCATGGACTGAAATCTTAAGCACTGATCCTGATCAAATAGCTCGTCAAAGAGCTGAAAAGGAATACGAAAGAGATCAATCGCAACCATCGCCTGATTGTTTAAAGTATAAGGGACGTCCAACGTATGCAATAATTGAAATGGAAAATAAAATTAAAAATAAGGAAAAAGATGATTCAAGTAATGATATAGTGATTAAGGGTTATAACAAACCAATGATGGATATACTTAGAAAAAGACAAATGTATATTATTCAACAAATTGAGGATGAAAAAGAACCTGACAGTGATACTGAACATTCATCGAGTTCAAATGATTCGGTGACGTTTAAAATAAAACGTAATGAGGAAAAAACGAAACGACGCCCAGGATTACGAAAGACTATTATTCCAACTAAAAGGAGTTTAAATTATAAGAAATCGATTGCAATTAAGAACAAACGAACCAAATATAGCACATCTGAGAGTGATTTATCGAGATCATCGTGTAACGATGATATGCTTTTTAGCAGTAATTCATGTGCAATTCCACCAAATTCAAGTTTATCTAGTTTCAGTGAAGATTATTATGACCATTCAAATGATGAGTTAAATACTTGCATTTCAAATAAAGTTAGTGATACTACAAATGAAATATCCTCACCTGCACCACCAGCATTACCTATAAAAAGGGGTCGAGGTCGACCTAAACGAAAGAAAAGTAAGTTTATTTTTTTAATTACTATTGAATAAGGGATAAACTATTGCAGTCAAAGACTTCTCACCATACTTTATTTTTGTTAAAATACTATCGATAGGAAAATATGTTGTACTTTTAAAATCGTATTTCGATTTCTGCCGTTCTCTTCTCAACCTAGATCTCGGTCTCAGTTACACTAAAATTACACACTTAAAGCAATAAATGCATTCGTTTTGGTATTTAAGGTGAGATACAAGTGAATTGTTTTGTAGCTTTTGGAATTTGGTACCAGTTTTAGATATGTTAGAGAATCTTGTTGTATTTTAATTTATAATTATAATAAATAATAATAGTGAAAGGGGTTTGTGTAAAAATTGAAGTTATATGAAGTTTTTCTCAAACTTACTTCGAATTGGCCTTACTCTCAGTTCGAAAAACGTAATTCCTTGGCAGAACACCATAAGGATATGTTGTGTATACTATCCTACAACCACGACCAGCTTTTTAGAATCTTTTTAAAAATTCAAATTCCGTAAAATGATCAAATTGGATTAAATTTTTAAAATAATTCTTAAATGTGCATCCATTAAAACTTTTAAAACAGCAAAAAGTTTTAAGCCGGGCATTCGCATATAACAGAAACAGAATTTGGCAAATATATAGAATTCTTCCGTCACTCCCGATGACCTTGAAAATGGAGTATGCTGTGCAGCTTTTTATATTGAACAACAATATGTATATATATATAGGGCGCGGAAAACATTACTAGATAGACTTTTTTTATGTTGTAAATATCAATATCTGGTATTGTTTTGTTTTGTCGGTGAAATATTTTAAGATCTAATATTATATGATTTATTATTTTATATTTCACTCGCTTCTGCGACCCTGCAGACCTTCGATCAATAGCACCCCCCACCCCTCCTCCTCCTCTCCCCCCGCACCCAACCATGCAATAATCGATGAAACAATAATCTATCAGATGAAGGAATGGGTTTGGGGAAAGAGGGGGGGTTAGGGGGGTGCTATTGATCAAAGGTCTGCAGGGTCGCAGAAGCAAGTGAAAAATAAAATAATATATCATAAAATATTATATCTTAAAATATTTGACCGACAAAACAAAACAATAATCTATCAGATGAAGGGATAGGTGCTGGGGGTTGGGGGGGAGGGTGCTTTTGATCGAAGGTCTGCAGGGTCGCAGAAGCGAGTGAAACATAGAATAATATATCATAAATAATATATCTGTATTATATAGCGATGTATAGTCGAGTGTGTTAACGCACTAGTCTTACATTGTTAGGGTCGACGGTTCGAATCCAGTCAAATCCAATATGGATTTTCTGGATGAGAATTACAGAGCCGATTTAGATGTTAAGTATTGGTGTTGGGTAGTTCATAAGTTAGTTTAAGCGAGGAATTTTAGATGCGGGATTGCTGATTGGCGATTGCAGATTATATGTATAAGTGATTGTCCTTGTGATTGTCTCGTAAAAGTAGTAGCTAGATACGATTTGTCAGGTGTCTGTAACCGGGTCGTTCACTCCTAACTTATAATTAATTACCTACCTATCCTTACCTATTGTTAGATGTAAAACGGCTGTAGGAAGTGGCCCGGCCGTAATCCGGGAGTCTCGCCTAGTGCTTGGTCCTACAGTCCAATCAATCAATCAATCAATCAATAAATAATATATCTGTATTATAAATAATTAAAAATAAAACATTTTTTTTTATAAATAGCTCCTAAAGTAATGTTTTCCGCACCCTATATATATGTATATTATTGCACAGCATAAAAAGCTGTACAACATACTCCATTTTCAAGGTCATCGGAAGTGACGGAAGAATTCTACATAATTACCCAGAATTTCATACAATTTGACAGGAAAAAATTCTGTTTCTCTAAAATTTGTATGGGATTCTGTTTCTGTTGTATGTAGTTTCAAGCCTTTACTTGTATTAAAAAATTTTTTTCAATGAAACACGAATAAAAAAACACAAGATTTTTTATTGATTTAAGTTATTTATAAGTCATTTTGTTATTTTTGAAAATGGTCTAATTCAATTAAAACAGAATTATTTTGGGAAAGACAGTGTGTCACATGATCAATTAATATGCCATTAGCTGTCTTAATGGCAACCCCATTTTAGTTTTGATCCTGCAAATTTTAAAAATATATTTGTTTTTTATTTTTATTTTCTCTGCCCTATCATGAAATATTGGCCTATTTCACATTTTATTTGTGATTGCATTTTGTGTTTAGTTATACCTTCATTAAAAAAAAAACAAAGATTTGCGTCCATCAACATCTATGTGACATCTATGTGTTGTTGTGACACATATTGTAATGAAACTCTGAATGCTCCACTTGTAGAAAGTCAGCAGAAGGTCCACGATTTGTTCTTATTCGGCTCAGTGTAGTCCAGGTATGACGTGGTAGATCGAAACAGGGTTGAGTAGAAGTCTGGTTAATAATTGTAAGGCCTGGTGTGTTGTGATGATTCCAAGCGGTCGGTATCTCAGGCATCCAAGATATTAAAATCAGATGCCAGCAGGTTGCAGTCAATAAAAAGTATGGTCACCGTAGTATTCATGCAAGGGTAACGTGATGTTATTGGTTACCTTTTAATGCGAGTGTGTTTGACTGCAGGTGGAGCGATAGGTGCTCCGTACTCAGCCACTGAGTGCACTACACTAAGAGCCAGTTATGCGGAGAGTAGCAGGAGTAGTACTCCATGTCGTACCGACCAGTTTATGTAGTATATTGTTTCGCGTTTTAAGTTTTTTTTACGTATTCTTGAGGTGGAGTTTAAAGGATAAATACTGCGTCTGTTTTTAATTGATTTCTATACCCAGTTTCGATATAGGATTTTAAAGCGAGCATTTGATCAGTGCAACTACGGTTGGGACGGAAACCAGCTAGTTCGACTAGAATCTGGTCATTCATTATAGGTTCGATGCGGTTGTATATGAATCTAGCAATTTATAGCAGGTGCTCAAAACAGCGATCGGGCGACGAGCTTAAAGGTTTTGATATCATTCGCATCATATACCAGGAACATGTTACCATGGATCAAATCGGATCGTGCCATATCATCGAAAATCGTAATACCATTGAGACATAAACATAATCGCGATTATCTCTGATCGCGAGACACGATCTCAATTTTAATTATAGTAATCGCGATCTGAAAAATTTAATGCCAGACACAAACACAATTACAGAATTTTTCCTAGCTTCACTCAATGAAATATTCTTTAATAATTTCAGCATGCTAACAAACTTCATTTCACATTTGATATTTTAATAATAAAATATTTTGTAAATTAATTATGAGCAAATAGAATGATTAGAGATTAATAAAACTTCACTAGCAATAAAATAACAATACTGAAATCATAATTTGAAACTAATTATTATTTTTTGTTGCAACTGTATTTATCTGTCAAATCTTTTTCGTTAAACATGTTTAAAAAAATAGTTCTTTTAAGCCTCGTTGACACTAAGATAGTTTACAATCTACTATCCAGCGAGCTTACTAGCAGCTTGTAAACTCGCCTAGTGTAATCATGTTTACAATGTAACTAGCAGATCTACCGATAAAGTTGATTGGTTGGCTACTTTACAATCTACTCGCCAGCTTTTAAACTCGCCAACTAGCAGCTTATAAACAATCTTAGTGTTAACGAGACTTTACTCTTACACGTTCTTTCTCTTTTTTGCATTTCACGATTATCGGGTTTGAAAAACAAGATTACGATAATCTAGTTATGAAACACGATTATCTTGAAAGCAGTGTAATCGTGTAGGGATAGACTGAAAAAAATAACAGGATAATCGGGAATTCACGATTATCTAGTTTGTGTCTCTCATGGGTATTAGGGTTTTGGAGTGATTTGAAAGTGTGGAGTGGAGCTAAATATTCGGATTATTTCTTTATTCGTTCACACCAATGACACAAAATTTTCAGATTTAAAAAAAAATCGACAAATAAATGTACATTTCCAAAAGAATTGTCCAATCAGTCTGCAAATAACTGACATTTCAATTTTCAATATTTTTATATGTGAGAATATGATTAAAATATGATTTTATGAATTTCGATTATCTATTTTTCGATGGTATGATATTTTCAGTACACCGAAAAAAATTCGGTACAACGATCTTTCGACGTAATGACTTTTCGAGTGTCAACTTTCGGTGATCTGCATTTTCCGTATGAAATAAATTAACGAATAAACACTTATAAACGAAAATGAAAACAATTTGTTCTGGACACAAAATTATATTCCTCATATATGAGTGTTCCAGATCCACTCCACACTCTCCAATCACACCAAAAAGCTGAAACACTAATATTGGAATACGAATATAATATGTTTAAATCAATATAACAACTGTAATATACTGCCGGTTATCTGGAATTTAATTTACAATATTTTTATCTGATACCCAGTTTTTCGATTATATGATTTTTCGATGTTTCATTATATCGAAAATTTTCGATGTTATGATATTTCGTTAATATGATTTTTTATTCGATTTTATGAATTTCGATCATCTGCTTTTTCAATTTTATGAATTAAATTTTCGATTATATGATTTTCGGTGATGTGATATTTCGATGCAATGACTTGTCGACGAAACGAATTTTCGGTAATATAATATTTCGATCTTTTCAATTTCAAAACCATTTGATGATAATATGTATATGAAATTCGGTGGTATGAACTTTCGGTCTACTGATTTTCAGTTCTATGACACGTGTACGATTCGATTTTTCGATGTTATGTATGATACGGCTCGATCAAATAAACAAAAAAAGTTTTCAAAATTAATTGGTAAAATGTAAATTGAGTTAATTGCTGTTTGGTTATGAGAACTATTTATTAATTCGAATTTTTATTTTATTTCAGATTTATTTAAGAAAACTAATAAGTACGAAGAAAGTAAACAAAAAGAAAGGTCATTCTCCAGAGGTTAATCTATACAAAAAACTTATTCTATTTAAATTTCAATGTCTCTTAGTAGTTTATTATTAAATTAAATTATAGAAACTTAAAATGCTTTCTGACGGTTTTTTTTGTTTAATTAATTAGCTAATAAAGTTAATAATAGATATTAGAAACAAATTAAATTTAAAATTTGTATTTCCTATCGACATTATATTAAATAGTACATATTGATCAATTTAAACATAAAAAAATTATTATTTTTGATTTTAAAATAAATTTTTAATTAAACTGTGAAATATTTAGATTTATATCGTATTTTTTTTTGTTAATTTATATGTTATTTTTGCCGACTAAACATTTACATATATTTTTTAATTTTTTTATATTTAATTAAGAAAACAAATAGAATTTTGTTATTAAAGTGATTGATTAATCAATGTAAATAAATATTTTATTTCTTGATTTTTTTTTAAATAAAAACTTTCGTTAATAATTATTTTTGACAAGAACGTTTTTAATTTATTGTACTGAGCATACACAAACTAATAATACTAGTATAATTACAGAAGATAACACAGAATAATAAAATTTAGTTATTTATAAAAAAATTATATAAACATATATAGCGAATATTGTTAAGAATAATCACAAGTAATGAGATTCTTTCATTTTGTCTTAGTTATTTAAAAATTAAATTGCAATAAAATTAAGCTATTCAAAATATTTAACGTCGTTTCTTCTTTTCTTGTTTTCTGCTCCGATGGTAAGGACGTCGTGGAGTATTTTGCGGTGAAGAATGTTCCGAACTTGAGTCTTCACTATCTCCCATCTATATTGAGATAAAATATGTATTTATTGCGATTACTGTACGAACGATTCAGATAAGTAAAATAACTATACCTTTGAGTTGCCCCATGAATTAATGCCATCAGTTGAAGAATCTGGTAGAACAACACATGCGGCTAAGCAAACCATTTGGAATATTGCACCCAAATAGAGTCCATAACGTATTACAATACCAAGAAAATCTTCGCCTGGTATATTAACAACAGTTGTTTCCATTTCGTTTTGAGTAATATACAAATATTTCAGAAATTTACTATGTTTTGACAGCGAGGTAGATAATCGATTGTTTTGTGGACTTTAAAATATTAGGGCTGTTTCGCAAATCTAGCAGTTAAAAAAAACTGCTTGAAAAATGTATATTATTATAGCAGTTGTGTTAAATTTGCTTTAATAACAGGTTTTTTTCTGCAATATAAAATTAATTTATGCAACAGCTGCTATGTTTATTCAAAACTCATTCGTGATCGTTGAGCAGAAATTAATATATGAAATGGAAATAACCAAAGATTTCGACAATACGCAGTTTCATAGTAATTTTATCAGCGTTATTGATTCTACTAAAACTCATTTAATTGAACTCCAAACATTACGTGTACGGTGTATGAATTAATATTTATAATTTTGATTTTTGTAACATTCCATATATTGTTTCAGAATGAAAACGTAAACCTAAGAAAATCTCTGTCTGAAATAACTCGCCAAAAAAATGAATTTCAACTTGAAATCCAAAACTTGAAAAAAAGTAAAGAAGATTCTCAAGCTCAATTAAATATTGCTTATAATGTTATTCAGACATTTAATCATAAAAATGCCGAAAACAGTGGGCAATACACAAAGCAAGCAATTAATTTAGAAGCGAGTCAAATGGAAAATGAATTTCTAAAGAAACAAGTTTATACATTGCAGAACGGCATAACACAATTAACCAACGAAAATGTAGATCTAACAGAAAAATGTAGATTGTTTGAATTAAATTCTAATAATAATCTTGAAAATTATACTAAAGTAAAAGCATTGATGAACTCTTTGAATGAAAATTTAAAGAAACTAGAAAAAAAACAAAGTTTTCTGGAAAGTTTGGTGGAGAAATGTAATGGGGAATTGATTATGGCACGTGAAAAGGTTACGTATTATAAAAATGAACTTGAGACTTTAAGAAAAGAAAAACTCTATATAGAAAAACAATTGGTGGATTTTTGGATTTCGTCATCGAACCCGGAAAAGCAGAATCCGAAAAATGATCTTTTACGTGAGGTAATAATATACACTCAGCTAATTTTTATTTTATAAAGGCCAGTGCCGTTTCTTTTTAGATTTTGGAAAAATACAATAATTTGAAAGAAGTACTGAAGCAAGAAAAAGAGACAAATTTTAAATTGATCGAAAGTTTGAATTTAAGCGTATCCCTTCAAAATCAATTTGTTACAGAACAAAATCCTAAAACATCTATAAATCAGGTGAATAGTGAAGTTCAAACTGAATTCGACCTACCGCAAGAATAAATTTATTCCAAAAATATAACGGTCCAACACAAATGAAATGCATATCCAATATTTTTAATTTTTACTGAAAGATAATGACAGTTTTGTATTTTTGCACAATATTTTGCGTTGTCTTGCGCAATATTTTTGTTGACAGCTTTCGAGAGTTTTCGAGTTTCTGAAGTTTATTGTATTTATATATTCGAAAAATTGTTCAGTTTTTTGCCGACTACAAAGTGTTGTGAAAGTGAATTGTTTGTAGTGTTGTTTTGTATTAAATAAGTAAATTTTTTTAAATAAAAATGGGTGTAACAATGTAATTATTATCTATGCAATCAAATTCTAATGATATTCTAAAATTCATTTATTATTTTCCCTTTAAAATTAGCCTTCAACCATTCCCTATAATGGAGAATAAGTCTGGTGCTCAGACAATAGATTTCCTATCAAAACGTGTTATGGCCTTAGGAGCCGTACAAGCCGGTCATTTTCTAGTTGACTGTGAAACATATATGTCTGCTGCACAAATGGGTGAGTAATTTGTGTTCATTTCTTTAGTGAGGCTATGTTATTTGTTTTGATTTGATTTGCGAATTTTAGTCTGCAATACTTACGCTAGGTGGCAGAGCAGATGTTAAGTATAAAACAATTTATTTGTACTTTGCAGTTTTTGTTTGTTTTGTTTTAAAAATGTTCGTTATTCAAAATTCTTCTTTTTTCCTACAGAACTACGAGATATATCTATAGTTTGGTTTTGCTTAGATATAACAGATGTTTCATATTTAAACGGTTTTTTTTTGTAAAGTTTGTCGTTAGAATATTTAAAGTTAAAATTAGAACTAAATTTCTTATTCTTATTTCTGCGGAGAAGGTCAGTTATGTCAATTAGAGTGTGAGTGGTGCTATAGTGGTTACGAAAACCAGATTGTTTATCAGAAAGAAGATTGTTAGTTGAAGTATGATCAGTGATCTGGTTTTTGATGATTTTCTCAAATATTTTGGAGAGCACAGGTTAATTGGTCGAAAATCTAAAGTTAAAGTTAAAAATTTAAAGTTAAAATTAGAACTAAATTAGTTGCCAAAATCGCGATACTGCTATAATATGAACTTATGAGTTTGAAATATCCATATTATATTATCATAGATATATTGAAATGAAGTATTCTGTTAAAAAGAAATTTTTTATTGTAAAATTACGAGCTTTAATTAAACTTTTTTATTGTTATGCAATAACTTAATTAGCAATATAACAAATCAAACCTGAAATATATTACATATTTGTATTTTATACTGCATTTACAGCGACATAGCAAATTAGTAGATGTAATTTAAATCTGTGCTGTAAACACTTTATTTTAAAATCTTGCAACCAATTTGATATCTAGGCTTACTACAATTACAAACTATTCAAATACTTACGATTCAAATTACAATCTACGTTTTAAACTCATATTAAATATGCCAAAATACAAATTAAAATATACTATCTACTAATTTGCTATGTCGCTGTAAATGCGGTATTAATAACATAAAACAAAATAAGTCATAAATTAATAGGTTATGGGACCAGGCATGTTGTAAATAATAATCTAAAATTAGAAAATCGTTACAAAAAGGTTATTCATAATGGATATGTTCAAGCATATAAAGCCATTATGTATCAAGGCTGAGTCTCCATTGGGAAAACATAAGATAGGAGATCTTCTTGATTATCATGAATGAAACTTTGATGTAATTGGTTAAATCAAATGACCAATAGGAGCTACAGAGGAACAAAGAAAAAGTCAGAATGAGCTATGATATACAAAATCAAATAGTTTTAGCAAGTTAATGATAGCTAGTGCAGTAAGTGATACTATTTATCAGTGTTTAGATGTGAGTGCCATAGATCATGGTGCGCGTTCACATCTCCGAGAATTAGACAGTCTTTGTTATAAAATAAATGTCCTATGGGCGGTTCATAACCTATATCACAGCTGCTTACTGGTGGAATATAAATATTGACTAGTGTTATTTCCGTATTTCCGGATTTTATTATAATTCTTTGTTGTTCTAGGTGTTTGTCAGTTCCCGGTACTGCAGGTAGTGTGGTTGTACGGTAAATAACACTTTTGTGAATGATAAAGGCAATACCACCACCTTTGTCTTTCCCTCTATCCAGCCTTATAATTTTATAATCACAGATACTATCACTAATCTTAGATCTAACATTTAATTTTGTTTCTTGGAGAAACGTGACTAGAATATTGTTATTGCACATAAAGTTTATTATATTGTCGATCTTATTCGTGAGACCGTTGCAATTTAGTTGCATAATTTTTACATCACTCGGAGTTTCCGGTAGCGTGTTCATTGGTAATGTGTTTTGTTGTGGACTCGTGTTGGTATTTTGACTTTATGCTTGACAACATGGCGCTATGTAGTTCTTGGTCCATTGCTTATGTGTGACAAGACCTGAGCAGTTCTTGAGGTGGCACCATTCCTTGCAGGTATTACACTGGATAGATGTTGTGTTTGCTCTTAAGATGTTTTTACATATTGTACAGTGCCATGTTTTAGTTGGTGCCGGATTTGTTTCAATACCAGCCATGACGAGGAGTATTTGAAGCAGTGAGGCCAGTGACAGCTGCTTCTTTACCAAAAAATGGAGCGTCGGATTTGCACCTTCCGTCGAAATTGTTGTGATGGTCCTTGGTCGGAATTGTGTTCCGAGTGCTTCTGGGGCGTAGTCCCGTCCATCTTGAGAAGCCTAGAAGCGAGTAGACCACCTATTTAATTGTCCTGAAAATGAAACAAACTTGACGAAGGAAGATTTGTGGTACCGCCCAAGGGCAGTAGCAGAGTTTCTGAACCTGGACATGGAGCCGGAGGATTAGCACCAAAACTCGCTACAACAACAACAACATACTATTTATCAGAAAATTATGGATCGAGACTCGAGAGGCTGGAAGGAAGAGAAGAAGTAAAATTGCAAAATGCAAATCTGGTATGTAAAATTTTACATGTTCTCTCAAATATAATGAAAGAAGTTTTGAAGAGTTTACAACACAGCTGTATATATATATTCGAGAATTTTATTAGAAGGGTTGTATCAAATGATGACTCGCAGAAGAATCCATGGTAGTAAGAGCAAACAGTTTTAAGGCAGCAAATACTTCAAATGTAATTACAAAATCTAGAAAATAACAGATCTATAACTACCGTCATAAAAATTACATTGCGTAATAAATTGTAGAACATTAATTGCAGACTCCAAACTACCAAATAAAAATAAAAAAGTGGAAGTAGGTGAAAATAATACAACTGTTACTAATGCTGCATTAATGCCAGTTTGTTATGAAGTAATGTCTTTAAAACATGCTCTAACGACTAGTGAATAGACAATGGTGCAACAAGATACATAAACTTCTCAATATGAACGGGTCTACGTCTCAGAAGTACTCGGAACCCAGCTCCGACCAATGACCAATGAAAATTTCGACGAAAGGTGCAACTCCGTAGCTCCACTTGGTGGATATGGAAGCAGATGTCACTGGCCTCACTGCTTCATACTCTCCTCGTCATTGGTTGATATTGAAAGAAACCCTGGACCAACTAAAACATGGCACTGTGCAATATGTAAAAACATTTTATGGGCAAACACTACTTCCAGTGTTATAACTGTAAGGAATGGTGTCATCTCAATAACTGCTCAGGCGTTACCACACATAAGCAATGGACCAAAAACTATATTGCGCCATGTTGTCAAACATCAAGTCAACATACAAACAAGAGCTCGTACCAGAACACAATGCGAATGAACACGTATCCCGAAACCCCAAGCGAAAATAATGCAACTAAGTTGCAACGGTCTCACAAATAAGATCAATGATATCATCAACTATATGTGCAATAACGATATTCTAGTCGCGGTTTTACAAGAAACCAAACGTTAGATCTTAGATTAGTGATTATAAAATTATAAGACTAGATGGAGGGAAGGAAAAAGCCTTTATCACTCACAAAACCGTTATCTACCGTAAAACCACATCAACTGCAGTACCGGGAACTGATCATCACCTAGATTCTAGAACAACTGGGCATCATAATAAAATTCGGAAATACGGAGATAACTAGTCAATATTTATATCCCATCAGTAAGCAGTTATGATACATGTTATGAACCGTCCATAGGACATTTATTTTATACCAAAAACTGTCTAATTCTCGGAGATGTGTTTGCTCACCATGATCTATGGGACTCACACCTGAACACATTGGTGTTCAATAACTCCTATTCTTCTATTAGATATTTTCCTTGCCAACATGTCACTAATAATATCAATTGACGAATGGAGAACCGAAATTGTGTTGCGATAATAATCTCCTTAAGCCGTTCCATTAACCAAATAAAATCATAAAAGAGGACCTATATTAATTTTAACAAAGCTAACTGGGATAATTTTACAAATTTTACTGAAATAGAATTAAGTAAGAAATTTTTACCAATGGGGGAAAAAAATAGGAGAAATTTTTAATAAAACTAGATCTCGCTTCATTCCAGCCGGCAGAATACAAAAGGTGAAACCAAAATTGCCACAAGAAGGGTGGGTCCTCTCCACTAAAAGAGATGATATCCGCTAGATCCAGTTGACCCTAGAATGACGGACCTTAATAAGCAAATTAATAAGTTAGTTACGGAAAACAAATGCAATAAATGAAGAGAGCTCATAAAAGGCTTAACTTATCCTCGACAACCGGGCAATAACTGCATGGTCTCTTTCGATAACTGAAAACCACAGAAAATGCGCAACAAAATTTAACATACAGTTTACGGAAAAGCAACGTAAATATGAAAAGGTAACAACTATAGGCCAATACTGAGACATCTGCGCAAACTAAATACTGAACATTTCGAGGATATCGAATTTGCGGAAGAAGAAGTTGAGAATGCCATAAAGAAAACTAATCCATCTAAAGCTATTAGTCCCGACGACATCTCAACCATCATGCTCAAACGCATTGAACCCAAAGGATTAAACTATCACTATTACACGCAAAACATCGCTAAATACTCTCCAGATACCAAACATCTGGAAAACAGCCAGAATAGTCCCATCTTAAAACCTGGAAAACTCGAAGAAATGGGACAATCTTACACACCGATTTCCATCATTTCGTCGGTCTCAAAACTGATTGAAGCACTTCTTTTACCTCGAGTAACCATATCTTGCAATTTGGCGTCACACCAACATGGCTTTAGGATAGCACATAGTAGAACCACCGCTCTTCACGCCACTAATCAATAAAGCGATAGATGTGCAACTACCTAAGAAGCGGGCAAACCCACGTTGATTTCATTAACTGCAAATCTAAGATGAGAGTGCTAAGCCAAGGAGTTCCTCAAGGTGGAGTTCCCTCACCTTTATTATTCAATCTCTACCTAAGTAGCCTACCGGTCCACCAGAAGGAATAACCATCATGTCATATGCAGATGACTGCACGGTGCTTGCAACAGGAAACAACCTGGAACAACTCACTACTGTTCTGAACACCTGCCTTAAAACCCTGAATAAACTAGAAAATTGAAACTGTCCATTGAAGAGTTCACTTCTACACTTTTCACCACATAGACGAAGGAGGTGATTACAACACATAGCATCTGCATTGACAACGGTCATAAAACCGAGACTGTTGGGGGTAACATTCGACTTAAATTCAATGCTGATGCTCAACAGGTAAACTCGAGATTGAAAAACAGGAACAATGTCTTGAACACTGGCTGGTAGTTTATGGGCCAAAGAAAAAATACAATTATTACAACGTACAAAGCAATAAGAAAACTTATTTTAAATTACGCTGCACCCATAGGATCACCTCAAGTTGCTGAGAATCACTGTTATAAGTTACAAATAACACAAAACGCAGCTTTGTGAACAGCAACCGGATGTCATTTCATGGCTCACCGAGATCACCTGCACGAGGAATGTAACATACTGCCGATCTGTCAAAATAATGAAATGCTTACTAAACAATATATATGGGCCTGTCACAAAGAACAACACCCCTTGACTGATACCTTACTCACGACTACCCCACCTAGAGACATAAGGTGGACTACGAAGTGTTTCTTAAATGATGTAAGAAACAACCAAGTCACTGATAACACCGACGAGCCAACAACCAAAGTTGTTGAAGACACAATAAGGAACTACGCACCAAATCGAGTTTTCAATATCTCGCAGGCCACCACAGTTAAGATCAGGTTGGTTGCGCATTTTAAACAAGTTCTCTCTAGCAAGCCACCTCAGTTAAGATCAGGTTGGTTGCGCATTTTAAACAACTATATGAATAGAATTGATCAAAAAATCTGAGGGCACGCCACATGATGCAAACCACCTATTCGATTATCCAAAAAACCCGTCACAACAACAACAACATTAGATCATGAAGAGTTTTCTTCGTTTATTTACTTTGATTCGCAAATATTTCGAAGGTTGTTTGTTCTCATCATCAGTACTCTACAATATGTGTTTGTTATATATTAAAAAATAATTGATCAAATAACAAAAAGGCATTGTAGAGCTCTGACGAGAAGGACAAACAAACCTCGAAATATTTACGAATCAAAGTAAATAAACGTACAAAACTGTTCATGATCTATAAATGGTTGTGTTTATTTATAATAATACAAACAATCAGCGGACAGAATATTTAATCTATGAAAAGATCAGTTTGATGATATTTGAGATTATCATAAACCACAACATACTTTAAAAATAAAACTGTTTGTTGTCTCAATGTTTTGTTAAATAATGCAAGTATTGTTATAAAAGGAATGACGAAAAAGTACTCACTTTCTTCTTCCGCATATGGAATGAACAAAGAAAAAAGAAAAATATAATCGTCTTGGAATGAAATAAAAGAGTAAACTCTGAGGAGTAAGAAAAAAGTAAAAAATAAAAAGTAAGATTTAAGATTTAAGAAATGTTTCAACCAATATTTCAATCAATATTTGTTGCAACCCTTGTAACATTTCAAAATTATGCATCGCGCCTAAAACCACATGAATATATGTTGCATTTCATGCAATCACACGTAAAAATATGAAATGCATCGCAAAAACTGAGTAGTGTGTACCGTGAAACTAAAAGAATCTCATTTAAAACGAAATTGTTCATTGATGCTGTCTCCGACCTATGTCACATTAGTCGCCTTTTACGACAAGCAGGACATTGCTGAGGAGCTATTCTCACCCCGCTCCTCAGGGGTACTTGACCATTTTCTTCATTATTGATGCTTTTGTTTTGATAGAGTATGAATATTTTCAATGTGAATAACACAATAATTTTTCATTTTTAATTATAATTTATTTTCAATTAATATTCTATTTTGTTTATTTTTATAAACTTTTTAAGCCTTTTTCTATATTTTCAATCTTTTATAAATTTTAATTTATAAATATTTATATATTTCTTTTTTAATTTTTGCGCGAATTTTAACATACTTATATAAAAACTTAGGACTTATTTTTACATCACAAAATATTTTTTAACCACTAACTTGAGAAATCGTCATTATTTACTGGAATGCTCCAATGAGAAGTAATTTTTCTCAACCTAGGTCAATAATAATAACAAAAAATTACCAAGATTAATAATGACAAATTTTCTTTTATTTTTAATTGAAATGAACGAAAAAACACAAACCAATAATAATTGCATTTCTTTGTTTCGTTTTATTTGTATGAAACTAAACATCCAGGCTACTTGATATTTTAAGATATTTAAAAAATGAAATGAAAAATAACTAATATCAAAATCTAATCAAAGCAAATATGTAATTAGTGTTAGTAGTTAAAAAAATTATATATATACCTCGGTTGAGAAGACTAATATAGACCTCGAACATTATATCGCTCGGCGCTACGCGTCTCAGGATCTAAAAGTTCTCGGCCAATAATAGCTTACTTCTCAACCTTCTTATATGATGTACTATTATTGTATGTATAATTTTCTAGTGTGGGATAACTATTACTTAAAATTGAGTTATTGTTTTATTATGAATATGCTGTGCTTGGAAGTTGAATTAGTTTCAGTTTTTTAACAGAAAAACGTTGTTTATATTCATATTTTATGTTTAACATGATATTTATTATTTTTAACATTTGGTGTTTATTAATTACACTAGTTTACAAGAAAAATCTCCCGAAATAAAACCCAACTTTTCTTATAGATTTGGACCTCTTGAATATGAATATCATATTCATTTTTTAGGTTAGCTCTTGTTTTTGAGATATTCACGAAAAACCAATTTTTTTGTTGATCAAAAATGTTGTTTCGGTTTTTGGGTCTCATATTTTACAAAACAAACAAATTAAAAATATTAATGAAACACGTGCGTAGTAAATATGCTAAAAAACATTTTGATATTTTGTAAAAATCCATTAAGGATTCTGGAAGTTACAGTCGAAAAAAGTTGAAAAAATACGAAAAATTCACGTCTTTTAAAAAATTTTCCATTTTCAATGCCATAAATTTTGAACAAATAAGGACACTAATTTTTTTTAATTTCTTGGAGCCTATAGTAGTTTCAATTTTCTTTCTTTTAAGCTAAAAGACATGAACATTGGTGCAGTTGGCACCAAGTTATTCAAGTTTTCCCAAACAAAGTCAAAATTCAAAATTTGGAAAAAATAATTTTTTACTTAATTTATTATAAATAATAATTTTAATAAGTTCTATCGTTCTCAAACATCAGTAAAGAATTATTTTAAAATTGTAAAGTATAATTTCCATTTTTATTTTTGAATTTGGGAATTGGATCGATATGAGACGTATATAGAAAAATATAAACAAAAGATAATGAATTGTGAGGAGAGACAAAACATCATAACATCAGAACTATTAAAATTAGTTCAAGCACCATAAAGTTAAGCCCCTATTTATGTCTATTAAGACCTGTAAGATTTATTTCTTTTCTTTTTTCTCTTTTTTTTTGTTTTTTGAAAATGTAAATTTTTTCTATCACCGCCCACCTTGTGTTACTTCTCCTTTTTAATAGTTTTTCGGTTTTCCCAACTTTTGTTTAATTAGTTTAATGAGGTTTCTTTTTAAGTAGATAATGTTCGTATGATTAGTTGCAAATATAATCTCTCTGAGGATAAATTTAATTCCAAACATTCAAGTGAAAATATTAATTAAAAAAGAAAAAAGATTACAAATATAAATTTTAAATGATGTATTGTTCTTAAAAATCAATAAATCAATAGTGATAGCTGCCTTGTAAAGCAACATAAATTGTTAGTAAAGTGTAAAGTCAAGTATATTTAAATGGCGTCGTCAAGAAGTTTCAAGTGTAAAAATAGCCCAAATTCATTTTGTTTTATTTGTGGAAGTTACATAATACATACTGCTAAAAGAATCACCCCATTTATGAGAACAGCCTATCTCCATTACTAACTGATATTTTCCAACTCCTAAAATAAATTCGAGGTGGGAAGAGCTAGATCATGTCAAAAAACTTCACAAAAAATATCTCAATTTCGAGAAAAATCATATACAAATAAAATACAAGTTTTGTCAAAAAAAGGCATTTCATAATCAACTAACTGATATTTTCCAACTCCTAAAATAAGTCCGAGGTGGATGGAGCTAGATCTACTACGAAAACAACTTATGTATATATAAATCAATTATGTTGCAGAATTTAAATTATTCTTATATAAGTACTTATATAGTAGTTAAATTTTTTTTTCAAATTTTGAGTTTTGACTTTCTTTGGGAAAACTCGAATAACTTGTGCCAACTGCACCAATATTCGTATCTTTTAGCTTAAAAGAAAGAAAATTAAACCTACTATATAGGCTCCAAGAAATTAAAAAAAAATAGTGTCCTTATTTGTTCAAATTTTATTGTGTTGAAGATGGAAAAATTTAAAAAAAATGTGAATTTTTCGTATTTTTTCAACTTTTTTCGACTGTAACTTCCAGAATCCTAAATGGATTTTTACAAAATATAGCTCAAAATGTTTGTTGGCATATTTACTATGCACATGTTTCATTAATATATTTAACTTGTTTGTTTTGTAAAATATGAGACCCAAAAACCGAAACAACATTTTTGATCAACGAAAAAATTGGTTTTTCGTGAATATCTCAAAAACAAGAGCTAACCCAAGAAAATGAATATGATATGATATTCGTGTTCAGGAGGTCCAAATCCATAAGAAAAGTTGGGTTTTATTCAGGGAGACAAAAAAGTTCAAAATTTGTAAACTAGTGTTATTTTAATGGATGATATTCTTTATTATATTGGGGAGTGTGCATGCAGTCGACAGAATAACAAGAATAATCTAAACATATTGCTATTATTTCAGTTGTTAAGTATTTAAAAACCAATTATTTTTACTATAGAAGATTTCAAACCCCTGAACTTACATAAAATCTCATAGAAATGAAATTCAAAATAACTCAGAATTTCATTTCTATGAGATTTTATGTAAGTTCAGGGATTTGAAATCTTCTATAGTAAAAATAATTGGTTTTTAAATACTTAACAACTGAAATAATAGCAATATGTTTAGATTATTCTTGTTATTCTGTCGACTGCATGCACACTCCCTGTACGAACAATTGTTAAATTAGTATGAACAATCGTTAAATTAGTTAAATTAATTAAAAATTTTCGGAGTTATTAAACCCAAGGAGAACTTAAAGGAGAAGCTTTATTGTTCTCAAATACAATTTGGACTTGTTGGTTGTGTTGGACCAATTATAAGTTGTATTGTACTGCTATTGTATTGTTGTCGTATTGTTGTACTGCTTTGAAAAAGTACATTAACAAAAGAAATATAGGCAAATTCATTTCAGTTTTAAAAAATAAGATAAATTGTCCTAATTATATGCATATATAAACAACAAATCATTTAAGATAAATTGGTGATAATTTAACCGGACACCCCTTCATTTATCTTTGCGTGTATGTTTTAATAATGAAGCCTAAAGGGCAGAAAAACTTTGGAAAATAAACGAACATCCTAAATTTAGTAAGAATAATTTAAATCATTATTTTATTGATTTTAGAGTACTGCTATATTTTCAAAACATAATCCAAAGCAATATACAAGGGAGTGTAGATTGGCTTCACCTAAAAACTAAATATCAAACTAATAATAAATAGGGTGTGAATTGTGATATTATTTCCGGTAGAATATATTGTGGCTTTGTGTATGGTTGTTTAAAGTAGCAGATATGCAAAACTGATTGAAAAACAAAGCGCGAAGGTACTTACGGATCGTATTCTTTGCACTCCTGTATATTGTTTGTGTATATTTGTTAACTCTAGAAGGGTCAGATAATCACATAGCCTAATTTTTTTAGTACATGTTGAATTTCTATTGTTATCTGAGGCGCAAGGTTCTGATTTCTTATATTGCTGTTCTAGCCCTTGGTCATTCTATCATGGGTTGAATGATAGTAATGTTTGTGTTTTATTCGATAGGTCTTTAAGTGCTTCAATTTATCAGGCCAAAAGCCAATTAATAATTGTCTCATGAGATGTAGAGCGTGTGTGGTATGCGTTGGATTCCGAGCAGAAACTAGTTAGGGAAAGGCTTGATAAGACTCAAAAAGGGCAAGCCCTATTAGGGAAATCTGATGTAGGCATGTTCCGAGCCTAAATTAGAATGAATTCCTATTGTTATTTGAGGCGCAAAGTTCAACTGCTTTCTTATATTGGTGTTCTAGGCCCTTGGTCATTCTTTCATGGGTTCAACGAGAGTAATATTTGTGTTTTATTTGATAGGTCTTTAAGTGCTTCAATTTATCAGGCCAAAACCCAATTAATCTTTGTCTCATAAGATGTAGAGCGTGTGTAGTATGCGTTGGCTCCCGAGCAGAAACTCATTTTTTTAAAAAAATTATTGAAACGAGCCCAATATTACACATTAAAACACGTACAAAGGCTTAAAACACAAGCTGTACTAGTCTTGGATTGTTGTTTAGTCAGTTTGAGCTTAAATCTTTGATTATTGTTTAGTTTTCAATATTTCATTGTTATATACTATAATCTGTTTAAATTAAATTGTACAACATTTCGAAGACTTTGTTAGGATTGTCGAAATGCTTTATCGCGAGTATAGCCGGTTTTTGATCAGTTGCTTAAGGAGGTTTTGCTATTGTTTTATCTACTTGGGTTTGTGTGGTTATTTTCTGGTTTTTTTGTTTAAATGTTTAGCAGACTTTTTGAAACCTTTATTGAGTCTATTTGAATAGTGTATTCGTAATGCACTATGGATTGTCGCGTATCAAGAAACTGTCGCCGCTATTCGAGAGATCCTTTTCATCCTACATGATCTTTATTTCTACTTTTTAGATTTCTTTTTCTAGGCCTAGAAGTAAAATAAAAGTTGCAACTCTGGCTTTGTTTTCGTTGTATTTTTAGTCTATCAATGTTTTGTTCATTTACTTTGATAGGTAATTTATCGTCTCAATACTTTTGAGTCTTAATCCTACCTTCTGATCCAACTACATATTCTGTTTCCAGTCTAAGAGAACTATAGAGATGATGTCTAAGTTACAGTTTCTAGGGTGCCTATAATTTTTGAGTTTTGAAGAATTCGAGTGACAGAAATGAAACTAGGGCTTACAAAACCGTTTGAAGTAAGACCGGTTTTCGGTAAAACCGGCCAAAAATATGCATTTGAAAAAAAAAACGGGTTTGTCCCAATTGCAACCGGTTTTTGAAAACAAATATTTTTTTAGTAATTCGTTTTTAAAAATGTTCACACGACTTTTTTATTTTCTCCAAGTAACATATTTTGTGGTGTTATATTCGGATATCACACCACAAAGATATTCATATATCATATATAATATATAACGTAATCATATATTGATTAAAAAAAGTCTTGGTGCTAAGTATATACAAACAGAGAAGAACAAAGAAACAAAAATACTTATTCTATCATTAGTAGGCTTTGTAATTTTATTCAAATTTAAATTTGAAAAATTTATGAATTTTTTTACAATGACAACCACCAAATTTCATACCAAAAAATTAGGTTGCTTTGATTTAAAAAAAATGTATTTTATTTAATGTTTGAAAGTGTTGATATTTAATTTGTTTTAATTTTTGAGGATAACCAATTTTTCGGCATTTGTTACAAAATCTTTTGGCTACTAATGCGTATGGGTTTGTCCAAAATTGTGTAATAGCTGTTCTCGATTTTATTCGTCCAGTTACTACTAGTGAAATTATTAAATAAAAATTAAGTTTTGTGTCGCTTCGCAAGATTAATATTTCGTTTTCAACACGAGCTCGGACTAATAAAAATTTTAAAAATTGATAATATAATTGATGTATGGTGATGAATAGGGCTATGATTTTCAGGTTAAAACCTTTCCGCGGAGGAACTAGGTTGGTGAATTTGGATAACATAGCAACTTGTTTCATAAAATTTCCTTTCATTTGGCATCGGTTTGTTGGCACCTTTTTTTACCTTTTTCGTGGTTTGGCACCTTTTTTTCTTATTCAAACTTTTCCACCTTATTTCAACCTTTTTTTCCAGTTTCAAGATTTAACTTAGCATTTTAGCGAATATTTTGCCTAAATTTTGGGTTTTGAATGGCAAATAGAAGGTTTTAAATTTGAAATTCCCTTCAAAATGAATATAAAAAATTAAAAGGAAATTTTCACATTAGTGGCAATACTATTTCAATTTTTGTTTTGTTTTTTTGGTTAGCCGCCATGACATGAAATTTGACATTATGTGTTTTTTCTTCATTTCGTTTCCGATGTGGTGTATGGTGTTATTGCCTAAAAGAAATTTATTTTCTGGTTTATTTTACGAACTCAACTATTTAAATACTTCTCATGTGTATTAATAAAAGCAAATAAATTTAAATTATACTTCGCCGATAAATTATTCGTGTAAGTATGTGTTTTATTTTGGTAAAAAACCCTTGTGTGCTACGATTAATTATAATTTCAGATGAAATTATGCCGAAAGTCAAAATTTCAAATAGAAGTCGCTTAGAGGGTTTTGTAAAAGAGTACAATGTGTTCAAAACTGACGGACAAGTATTATATTGCAAATTTTGTAATGTAACAATCGTTGCAGATAAAAAATCTCAATTGGTGCAACATCTAACTTCCACTAAACACAAGGAAAATGCAAGAAACAGTGACGGCAGTTCAAATCAAACATTTATATCAGATGCGATTAATCCAAATCTAACGTACAAACATTTTTGCATAAACCTATGCAAAATGCTAGTTTCTTCCGATATACCACTTAATAAATTAGCAAATCCCCATTTTGCTGAATTTATTCACAAATATACAAACTTCAAAGTTCCAGATCAAACTACATTGAGAAAAAATTACATAAAACTTCTATACGGCGAAACCATGTTGAACATAAAAAGTATAATACGAAACGAATATGTGTGGCTGTCAATAGACGAAACCACCGATGTTACAGGAAGATACGTGGCTAATGTTGTGGTAGGCATATTAAATCCGGATGAGCTGAAAAGTCGAAAAAGGTATCTGTTAAACGTTGCAGTTTTAGATAAAGCCAACGGTTCAACTATAGCTAGGCTATTCGACGATTCGGTAAAACTTTTGGGCGATGAGTTCAACCGTGACCACATTTTACTATTTTTATCTGATGCGGCTCCTTATATGGTCAAAGCGGCTTCTGCAATTAAAATTTTCTACCCAAAAATTTTGCATGTTACATGCTTGGCACATGGAATTCATCGGGTTGCTGAAAAAATAAGATCTTTATACCCAAATGTTGACAAGATGATTGCGTCGGTGAAAAAAATATTTCTAAAAGCTCCATTGAGAGTCCAAATTTTTAAAGAAATTGAACCGGGGTTGGCACTTCCGCCGAAGCCAGTAATCACAAGATGGGGTACTTGGATTGAAGCTGTGGAATACTACGCCACAAATTTTGAAAAAATAGAAAATGTTTTATTGAAACTAATAGACGACGACTCTGCAGCTCTTGAAACTATTAAGGATTTGTTTGCTAGGTCAAAAACGACACTAAAAAATGATTTAATTTTTATCTCATCTAATTACGGCTTTTTGAGTTCTTCAATTGCTAAACTAGAGACGGCGGGATTACCCCTAATTTCTCAAATTGGCATTGTGGAACAAGCCTTAAGAAAAATCGAAACGGTAAAAGGTCCGACTGGTAATCAAATAAAATCAAAAATAGCCGATGTAATGCAAAAAAACAATAACTTTAAAATCCTTCAATTGATTTCAAATATTTTAAGCGGTAATGTGGATTCAACTCATCACCACAGCTATACAAATGTGGAAGTATTGGCATTTAAGTATGCCCCAATTACATCTGTGGACGTTGAACGGACATTTTCAATGTACAAAAATTTATTACGCGCCAACCGACAGAGTTTCACTTTTGAAAATTTACAACATCACTTCATTATTTATTGTAATGAAGCCTTAAATTCCTAAAAGTAACCTTTATGTATGCTTTAATTAATTTAAAAAATTAGATAACCTATGAAATTTTTGTTAGTAACCGCAATAAAAGTGAATAAGCAGGATTTATTATTTATTTTTTAATATTTTTATTTATTTGTTTTCTATTTGTTTAGTTTAAAAAGAAATGTTGATGTATCGAAATACTCGTATGATGAAATAAAAGCAATTTAAATTAAGATGCAACGTTTATGTAGCTTTTTTTATTTAAAAAATGTAGGTTTGAAAACCTTTTTTTACGACCTTTTTTTAATTTATTAGAGGATATTTTAGGCGCCTAAATTCTAATTTTTCAGGCCTAAAAATCACAGCCCTAGTGATGAAGTTTCGATAGTCGAATAATCATCGCCGCGGTGGCGTAATTGATAAGCATATCTGTCGTCACAGGGTTCGAATCGTGGCACTGATATAGAAGGTTCGAGTTTCCTTAGTTATTTGAGTTTAATTACTTACATCAATTTCTAATTATTCGGTAAAGAAGTCTAAAAAAGATTTGAATTAGTTCCCCATAAGTGATTTATTTTGAGCAAGAAATACTGAAAGAAAAATATTAAAATATCGTTTATGATTACTAAGAAACCGCATGAGTGGAAAGTGAGAGTCAGCAACGTCATTTTCTTCAGCATTATCAGACCAATCTATAATTAATCGAGCATTCTACAATAGGGATGGAAATATTTATAGAAAAGTCGATTCTCGATTCCTAGTTCGATTTTATACATTTCGATTCCTAGAATCGACTCTCCGACGTCCAGAGTCGATTCTTTCGATTTTAATCGATTCCTATGTTAAAAAAACTAGGTAGCTTAGCTGAAAATAGTACATTATTTAATTAAGAGCTAAAGTGATACTTTTTGTGTTGAGTCTATAGTTTGACGGCCGACCGCAGGGAGGCCGACAATTACAGACGAAACACAAAAAGTCACTTTAGCTCCGAATTAAATACACTATTTTTTCGGCAAACGTTTAAATTTTTTATAAATATGAAATTAATACATCAAACTTTTTATAAATATGAATTTGTATCGTCATAATTACTTCCAAAAAAGAGAAAAAAACATTTAAATTTGTATGAATAAAATTTTTTTATCAAAGCAGCCTTTTCAAAATTTCATAATATGAGAATCAACTTATTTTTTGTAGTCATGGTTATACAATATGTTTGAAAAAAAAAACAAACTAACAGATAACAAATGCTACTTTACAGCCTCCGTAATATAAAATCAAATTGGCGTTACTTTTGCTGTCGCTAGACATTACTTTTGCTGTCAGGCTAAAAAGTAAGACTTTAGCTAACTCCCTAGCGGCAGTAAAGTTAAACTTTACAGCCGTTTGCCGAAAAAAATTTAAATTTATATTTCAGTGATATACAATACATTTATTCAAAATAAATTTTAGACAATCAACTTATGAAAACCACACTTTTTCTGCAACTGATCTTAAGAAAAGTAGCATATTCAAATGATCAGGCGTTAATCGACTTCGAATCTGATTTGCAATCAGACCATTGGGCGAAAATAAACACTCACATGGAGTTGATCTTGCTAATATGTATGTATATTGTTAAATATTTTTTCGCTATAGTGTTGATTAATTTAAATGTTCATTTTCGAATGTTTTTCATGTGATAATTGGATTCGGATTACTTTTTCTGTCGACTGTTGGCCGATTAATAAATTCTCTTAACTCAATCAGTAACCCGCCTACTTCCTCCCTGTCATTATTTTGATGGGTTTTGTTGCATAGTGTCATCTAAAAAATCCCAAATACCATTATCATTTGAAGATCGTTGATGATCTGCAGTGTACTCATTGTCATGATCAACCGCAACACTTTTTGTTAGTTGATTTTCTTTTTCCAAGTAATATATATAGATAAAGTTTGAACAAATTAATTGAAAAACCCTGACGAAGAAATGTTTCTTTAAACTTAAAAATTTCTTGTGATAAACACATACCGACAATAATCACAGCACTCGCGGAGTTGCAAATATTTTGAAAGCCTAGTTTTTCACATCGGGAGTCGAGCAGTGTATTAATAGAATAAAACTTAACGGCTTCTAAAGCCAAAAAAAATCGAATACTAAGAGTCGATTCTTGATCGACTTTGCAAATTAAAAATCGATTCTTTATAATCGATTATTTTAACAGAAAAGTCGATTATCGAGTATAATCGGAATCGACTTTTCCATCCCTATTCTACAATAATAATAAAAATAAGCCATAATAAATTTCTTATGAAATATTTTTCTGAATTTTTATGTTTTTTAGTGAAATGTGATACCTTCAATTAATAAGGACTTTGTATATTTGAGTAAATTGATGGTGAAAATCAATATTTTTATTTTATTATAACGAATTAAATATATGTTTTCTAATAAAATGTGTTTTATTAAGAATATTAACGCTCAAATTTAATTTTCATAGGTGTAAGAGATTGTTCTGAAAACCGTAAAAACCGGGATTAATCATAAAAACCGGTTTTCAAAAAACGTAGACGGGCTTGCAAGCCCTAAATGAAACCCTCTTTTTTAAATTTTGCTATGTTGCAGTTCAATTTCAATTTGGAGGCTTATAACCGTAAATATAAGCCAAAATGAGTTTACTCGTATAATCTTGTTTGGGTACCTTGCCTGTGAGTTATATTTTTTTGCCACTCTACAAACTAGCTTTCTAAATATTGTAACGTTTCTTAGCCGAGTTACAATTATTTAGTTCGATCACTAAATCAGGAAATTTAAAACACAATGGATTTTCTAAACGTTATAATTTTATTCGTTCAAGATTTTACAGTACAAATATTTCTCCTATTTCCCCTTTTAGTTCTTCTTGTACTAACAATATTTCACCACTTATAATTCTTTTATACTTGTTCACAATATCACTTTTAACTTTCTACTTATAACACTGTTAATTTTTTTTACTTCGCCTTTATCACTGCTAAATTTTTATACTTTTTGTATCGCTAACAATTTTTATACTGGTTGTATCCTCGAACAACACCTTTTATATATACTACATGAAATAGCCTCGAAACTGCTGTAATGTTCTAGATAGAACACACCCTTTTTTTTCCTTTATCAACAATAAGACGATCTTCAAATATTGACACCTAGGTGTGAAATCTATTCTTTTCAATTGTTTTATTTACCAATTTTTATTTCGTTAACCAATCCTTATTCGATAAAACAAATACTTCCTATTAAATGTTTACTTTGGTTGCATTGTTACCTTTTGTATCTTTTGATTTTTATATTTGTAGAACTAACGAGAATTTTCTTGAAAGTTCTATTGTTGTTGTGTTCTATCATCTTCCATAATCGTCACATTCTCCCCCACTTATTTCTGTTCGTCCCGAATAGAATCTAAATCTCCCCCTCTGTAGGGTGCTAATCTTTCTAGATGAACGACTTTTGGTTTCGCTCGTTGACCTTTCTTTATTCGATAAACGACATCGTTTAATTTTGTTATGATGGTATAAGGTCCTTCCCAAGATGTTTGTAGTTTTGGAGATAGTCCTTTTCTCCGCTGTGGATTGTGTAGCCACACTAGTTGTCCTTCCTCAAATCCTTTGTTGTTTGCGCGAATGTCATACCGAGCCTTCATTCGATCACTGGATATCTGTGCTTTCTGTCTGATAAACGTGTGTACCTCCTCAAGTTCTTTTTGAAGTTTATTAACATAATCTTGTACACATAATGTTGACGATGGAATAATCCCAAACTTCAGATCACCAGGTAGCCGTAAATCATTTCCAAAAATGGTTGTAGCAGGCGTCGTTTTGGTTGTATCATGCACTGCTGATCTATAAGCCATCAAGAATAACGGAATATGACGATCCCAATCACGTTGATTCTTGTTAACTACCTTTGCTAGATATTTCTCAAGAGTAGCATTAAATCTTTCAACCATGCCATCTGATTGGGGATGTGAAGCAGTTGTTCTAGTTTTATTAATTCCAAGCATCTGACAGATTTCTTGAAATATGGTAGATTCAAAATTTCTTCCTTCATCTGTGTGAATTTCCATCGGTACTCCGTAGCGACTTATCCAATTGCTAACTACTGCTTCAGCGATCGTTGTTGCTTCTTGGTTTGGTATTGCACACACTTCTGGCCACTTGCTAAAATAATCCATTATGACTAGCACATATTTGTTGTTGTTATCAGAAGTCGGAAATGGTCCAGCTACATCCATCGCAATTCTCTCGAATGGTGCTCCTACATTATACTGCCTCATGTTACCACGGCTTCTTCTTGCAAGTCCCTTTGCAGCCGCACATTGATCGCATGCTTGACACCATTCCACTACCGATTGACGTGCGCCTGACCAATAAAATCTACGCCGTACTTTAGCAAGGGTTTTGTTAATACCCAGGTGACCGCCACTGGTTCCTTCATGATATTCCTTTAATACTTGAGGTATTCTTATTTTGGGAACTACTATCATTGATTCTTTAACTGATCCGTCAGGACTTTCCCAAATTCTTTTCAAGCATCCATCTTCAATACAGAGGCTGTCCCATTGTGCCCAATATGCCTTTAATGTTTGACTTTTATCGGCAATCTCACTCCATGTAGGTTTTTCTCCCTTTTCCTTGCACTTTATTATTGGTGCCAAGCTCGGATCTTCCAGTTGCTCCTTCCTTACCACTTCATGCGTCCAGTCTTCACTAGGCAGCACTTGCAGAAGCCTAACATCAATAATGTTTTCCTTACTTTCCGCCCGATTACAGTGCTTGCATTCCACCTGGCATGGCCTTCTTGATAATGCATCAGCATTTCCATGTGCACTTCCCCTTCGATGTTCAATGTCGAAATCATAAGCTTGTAAGCGTTCAATCCATCGTGCTACTTGTCCTTCCGGGTTCTTAAATTGCAGTAGCCACCTCAATGCTCCATGATCAGTTCTCAAATGGAATTTTTGGCCATACAAATACTTGTGAAAATGTTTTACACATTCCACTATAGCCAGCAATTCTTTACGGGTTACACAATAATTCCTTTCTGGCTTGGACAGTATTTTTGAGTAATAAGCTATTACTTTTTCTTGTCCATCAATTTCTTGAGATAACACTCCTCCTATACCATCATTGCTGGCATCAGTGTCTAATATGAATTTAAAATTTGGTATAGGGTAAGCCAGAACTGGTGCTGTGCACAATCTTTTCCGAAGCTCCACAAAAGCATCTTCTTGCTTTTCGGTCCATTCAAAAGCTTTATCCTTCCTCGTGAGCTCATGTAGACTCTTAGCAACATTCGCAAATCCTGGTACAAAACGTCGGTAGTAAGTGCACAATCCCAGAAAACTGCGAAGTTCATGTAAATTCTTAGGTCTTGGCCATTCTTTTACTGCTGTGATCTTATCAGCATTTGTGTGTATTCCATTCGTTGTTACTTTGTGCCCCAAGTATTTTACTTCTTCTCTGAATAGTGTACATTTCTTTGGACTCAATTTTAGTCCTGCTGCTTGGATTCTCCCGAAGACTTCTTCTAAATTCTTCAAATGATCGTCAAAATCCTTGCCCATTACAATGATGTCATCCAAGTACACAAGGCACGTTCTCCAATGTAATCCTTTCAGCACACGTTCCATTAAACGTTCAAATGTTGCGGGAGCATTACATAGTCCGAATGGCATAACGTTAAACTGCCATAGCCCACTACCCACACTAAACGCTGTCTTTTCTCGATCCTCTTCTTGGACTTCTACCTGCCAATAACCACTTTGCAGATCTAATGTTGAGAATAATTTGGCACCTGATAATGTGTCCAAGGTATCATCAATTCGAGGTAATGGGTAGCTATCTTTCTTTGTTACTGCATTCAGTTTTCTATAGTCGACGCAGAATCTCATAGTTCCATCCTTCTTTCCAACTAAAACCACAGGTGAACTCCATGGACTATCTGATTGCCCGATAACACCAGCCATTTTCATATCCTTTACCATTCTATCAGCTTCTTCCCGTTTTGCTAATGGTAATCTTCTTGGTGCTTGGCGAATCGGCATCTCTGCTCCCGTGTCAATTTTATGTTTAACCAGATTAGTTCTTCCGTTGTCTGCTGATGTGCTGCAGAAGATGGACGAATAACGTTCGAGCAACTGCTCTGCTTCTTTCTTTTGTTCTTTTGTAAGCTCTGTTGTCCACTTCTGTAGTAGATTTTGTATTTCTTTCTTTTGCGTTTGATTTTCGACTTTCCTTTCTGTGTGCTGTTGTTCACATTTCACAATGGTAGTTACTTCTTCACATTTACCGACGATTGTTCCTTTCTTGAGGGTTTTTATTTTGTCGGACAGATTTAGTGTTCTTATCGGTATTCTTAAGTTTTCATCTGGTACAACTAATGTTTTCCCTATAATGATCTCTTGATGTTGAAGACCATTTTCATTGGCTTCCACAACCCACAACCTTGGTGACCCAGAATCTCCCTCCAATCTTCCCCAGACGATTGTTTCGGTATTAGGTGGCAGCTTTTCGCGATGTTCCAATATTATTCGCCTCATACTTGATTCTGCACCATTCATCTGAAGAACCAACTCTACGTTACCATACTTGAGTACTCCATTTCCAGCGTCTATTACAAATCCATTCGGCCTCATGAAGTCCATTCCCAAAATTACTTCATCAACGATGTCTGCCACTAGAACTTCATGCTGAAAGTGCGTATTTCCAATTTTTATATCGGCAATTTTGCTTCCCCTGATAGTTGCACTTTCCCCTGTTGCTGTTTGTATTCGATATTTTTCTGCTGGTTGTAATTCCCCTTTTAGTAAATCTGTACGGACTATTGTGCGAGTTGCTCCAGTATCTAGCGTAATGATACAGTTGTTGTCATCAATTTTAGCTCCAATCGTTAAACTGTCACCATTCCTTGCGATTCTTGAAATAGGGATGGAGATTATGGGGCATTCGGTTGTGGGAGCCAGCTTACGCCCCTTAAAGCTGACTCGTTTTAGTTTAACCCTTCCGCTGCTATTTGACCATCCTCTCCCGCTTGAGCCTTTTCTTCAGATGATCTCCGTCTGATTGGTGATGTTGATCTGCCCCGTTTTCGTCTAGCCTCTCTGCATTCTCGAGATATGTGACCAAGTTTGTCACATACCCAACATCTTATTCTACTGTTAAATTCTCCAGATCTTCTTTGGGGCCTAAAACTATCCTCTTCTTCCATTTCTACACGGCGTACTTTGATTGTTGGTTTGACAATTGCTTGTGCCGTCTCACTAGTCAATGCACAAGCTATTGTTTCAGCAAATGTAGCTTTAGGTGTCATCACAGCTGACTTTCGCGTCTCTGGATCTCTTATGCCGTCGATGAACGCATCTATCTTCATTCTTTCCATATAGTCTGGTGATGTATTTCCATGTGCCATATGTACCAGACGTTCGATCGCAGACGAAAACTCTTGCAGACTTTCTCCTATTCGCTGGTAGCGACCCTTCAACTCAAGTCTGTATATCTCCCGTTTGTGGTCACTACCATATTTGCGATCTAAAGCCTTCATGATCTCATTGTAGCTCCTTCGATCTTGTTCTGGAACTGATTGTATTGTTTCTGCTGCTTCACCCTTCAGTGCCACTATTAAAGCTGCCACACGATGTGGTTCGTTCCAACTGTTCTGATCAGCTGCTGTTTCAAATTGGAATTTGAAAATTCCAAACGATGATGTACCATCGTATGTGGGCGGTTTTAACTTCATGCTTTGTGTTTGTTGAACCGTGTGAATTGTTTTACCTTTAATTTCAACATCTTGAAGCCTTCTTTCTACTTCTACTTTAAAGTCATCTACTTTCGATTGTACTTTCTGTTCCAGAACTTCAACTTCTTTTTGCACTTTCTCGACTTTTTCATCCACAATTTTCTCTACTTCGATGCGTAGATTCGCTGCCATATGTAGAAGTTTCTCGTCGATGTGTGTTTTAACCAAGCTAATTTCTTCTCGACTTGAAGCGATGTTTGCATCTAACTTTTTCATTTCATTACTCATGCTGTTACTTTGCAAATCTAACTTTTTGTTCATAACCTCCATGTTTGCCTTTACATCTGCTCTCATGTTGAAACTCATTTGCTCCATCATAGCCATTAACTGTGCAAAGTCGTTGTTTGCTGGTACGACTTGCCTCGTTGCTTCAACAGCACCATCTTTAGCTTCACTATTTCCTGCATCTGGATTTTCATCTGCTTCTTCTTGCCCAAAACGATATTTTTCTGGATCCAATCCAGCTGCTTCCATAGCTTTTATTAATCGCTCTTTCAACTCATTCTTAGTTCCCGTTGTTGAAAGATTCCTTTTCCCCAATTCGCTCTTCAGATCTTGAACTTTTAATCCATTCAAATCCATCTTATTTCCCAATTTCACTTCTGACACCAGTTGTAACGTTTCTTAGCCGAGTTACAATTATTTAGTTCGATCACTAAATCAGGAAATTTAAAACACAATGGATTTTCTAAACGTTATAATTTTATTCGTTCAAGATTTTACAGTACAAATATTTCTCCTATTTCCCCTTTTAGTTCTTCTTGTACTAACAATATTTCACCACTTATAATTCTTTTATACTTGTTCACAATATCACTTTTAACTTTCTACTTATAACACTGTTAATTTTTTTTACTTCGCCTTTATCACTGCTAAATTTTTATACTTTTTGTATCGCTAACAATTTTTATACTGGTTGTATCCTCGAACAACACCTTTTATATATACTACATGAAATAGCCTCGAAACTGCTGTAATGTTCTAGATAGAACACACCCTTTTTTTTCCTTTATCAACAATAAGACGATCTTCAAATATTGACACCTAGGTGTGAAATCTATTCTTTTCAATTGTTTTATTTACCAATTTTTATTTCGTTAACCAATCCTTATTCGATAAAACAAATACTTCCTATTAAATGTTTACTTTGGTTGCATTGTTACCTTTTGTATCTTTTGATTTTTATATTTGTAGAACTAACGAGAATTTTCTTGAAAGTTCTATTGTTGTTGTGTTCTATCATCTTCCATAATCGTCACAATATCTTTCAAATGGCATATCGATCTTCCGTTTAACTATAACAACCGTTTTATTTGTTTTCTTTTTTCAAAATCTATTGTTTTAATTCGTTTTAAAGGAAACCAAAAGACATTTGAAATCTTTGCTGAAGAATCGTCAATATATCAATCAGTATTTTGAAAAAATTGTTTTGCTTTTGTTTTCAACAATAAACTCGTATGTACAAACTATATATTACTACGATTTCTTACAGAATGATTTAATTTGTCATCACTTAACATCAACAAAACTACAATTTGTATACTATAAATTATCTTCCTTAAATGTAGAAATCGTAGAAAACGTTTAAGTTATCTTCCTTAAACGTTGTATTCCACAAAACAAAAATGTGTGAATGTGAAACATCTTAAACACCTTTTTATCCATCTTGATCAAAAAAAGTAATCATCTTCAGAAAATATTTTTTTCTATTCTTCCATCCAAATTGCTAGGAATTTTGTCATACATACTGATGAAGTAATTTTATAGGTTGGTCTTTGGGATGGGATAAAGTAGCATGCATATACACCAAGGAAGAGAAGTGCAAGTTTATTGCCCGTGGGCCTGAGGGCTACATATCACTGAAGGAGATGACATGATCTCACTTGAGTTGTACATACTATTTTTTGCATGACCACAATATAATTATGGTATGGTTTTTATATTGTGGCGATAACACCAATAACACTAGTTTACAAGAAAAATCTCCCTAAATAAAATCCAACCTTTCTTATAGATTTTGACCTGCTGAACACGAATATCTTATTCATTTTTTTATGTTAGCTCTTGTTTTTGAGATATTCGCGAAAAACAAATTTTTTTGGTGAACAAAAAAGTTGTTCCGGTTTTTGGATCGCATGTTTTACAAAACAAACAAATTCAATATATTAATAAAACAAGTGCATAGCAAAGATACTAACAAACATTTTGAAATATTTTTTGTAAAAGTCCATAAAGGATTCTGGAAGTTACACTCGAAGAAAGTTGAAAAAAATCAAAAATTTTCGTTTCTTTTTAAATTTTCCATATTCAACGCCATAAATTTTGAACAAACAATAATTGTACATTTTTTTCATTTCTTGATGCCTATAGTTAATTTAATTTCCTTTCTTTTAAGTTAAAAAACACGAATATTGGTGCAGGTTGCACCAAGTTATTGAGGTTTTCCCAAAGGCATTAACGGAACTGGACGTAGAGAAATCTTTAATATTGTTGATCAAACGAATGCTCGTCTGCAGGAACATTAACACTATACACCTCATGATCTTTTTTCCCGCTACTGCGGAACTTCACTTATATGGCAATCAACGGCTTAATCAGAGAGCTGGATAATGAAAGTTTTAGAGTAACAGCCTATACTGATGATGTCGCAATCTCTTTATTGGAAAAATGCCCAACTACGTTAGAAGAGCAAATGCAATCTGACCTTGCAAAAATATCAATATAAGATAGGAATAATTCTTTCCAAATTAGAACTGGTTCTTTTTAGTAGGAAATACAAGATGCCTGATATTGGTTGCATTATCTTGTAGGAGAGCGTTCTGGCGCTTGCTGTACAAGTAAAATACATAAGTACCACTCTAGACCGGAACCTCAATGCTAACAGATAAGAAACAACAGCAAAGTATAAAGAGTACAGATTGATCTTGATGTATTGTGTAGCCAACCTAAAACTTGTGAAATTTTCCAAAAAATGGCTTGTATGTTAACCTGTTGGGCTAGGTAAAAAGAAGGCGCGCACACAATGTGGGAGTTCTCTGGTCGATTCATGAAATTAAATAATCCCAAATAATGTGGATATTTCTAGACAGCCAAGCTGCATTGGAGGAAATGCAACGACGTGAAAAGTGATACTAAGTTGTCGCTCATCACTGAACAAAATCACCATGCACTTCAATATCTAAATTATATAGGTGTCACATTGACGTCAAGCGCAATTTTATAGCGGACGGAATGCTATGCAAGGTACTGAACTGGATCTTTTATTAATTTTAATTTAACTAAAAGATTTTTGCAGAGAGCAGGGAACAGAAGTCCAGGTACTGTGTCTGTGTCCAGCACTGCTTATAGTTGTCAATGTTATTTTGAAACACATATTAAAAACTCTTACGGTAATGTGCACCGTTAAATTAAGGCTCTTCTTAGTTTCAGAAGAAGCTCCAAATTGTTCGACTAGTGGGAATAGAGATCCGTTATATTATAGCGGAACTATGCTAGTTTAAGTGTGTCCCGTGATCTAGCATTATGGTGACAGCCACTGCAACCTAATCTAACATAACCTTTAAGGTTTCCAAAGCTGATTGACAATTTGATCAGCAGTTTGACTTACTCTAATAAATGGTTTCAAAACATATCAAGCTTTGCTTTGAAAAATAAATGAATTATAAATGATGAAAAATTCTTTGAACTAGTACATAACTTTTTTTTTAATTATTTCAATTTTAATTAAAAATTAATTTAACTATTTAATTTTTTTTATAAACATCTTATAAACCAAATTCGTGATATATTTTACAAACAATATATAGGAAATATGTCATCTTGCCAGGTTACATATATGAACCGCTTAGGTTCCACAAATAAGTTTTCATAAGTTTCAATGTGACTAAATGCTTACGTGGCCTTTGAGCTTTTTCTTACTTTTCTTGGGACGGTATCACATTTTAATTATAGTAATTTTTGAAGAGCACTATATAGAATTAATTCTGACAATAAATATTACCGTCCGCTATACTTAATGAAATGTATTTAAATCAGTAATTATTAAAAATTAATTGTTTAATTCACTATAAAATTAAATTCATTAATTGATTTTTCTGTTAAAATTAGTTTTCTTTATACTTTTAACTACAATAAAATTTGGTGTAAATATTACTATTTTTCATAAATTTTTCTTGCACAAATATATTTTTTTTAAACTATTATTGATTTATTTGAAAACCAGTTTGCTCATATATTTTTTTTTGAAATTTATGTTTTTATTTTAATAACTTGATTTTTTATCTATTTTTAAGTACTTGCTTAAAAGTTAAACAATCATATAAAATATTTACATTTTTTATTAATATTCTAAATATATTTTATTTTTAAGATGTTTATTTCTAATAAATAAATTTGTTGTTTTATTTAATATAATTAAAAAAGATATTAAACTGTTTAACAGTTAATTATTAAGTGAGCAGATATACATATTTATATATTTCCTGTTTTTTTACAATATGTATTATTATTTATTAAATTTTTTAATAAAAAATTAAAGCATATAGTTATGTAATTATTCATTATTGTCGGTATAAATTTGCAAATTTTGTTTTTTTTTTAAATTATTTGTTCCGATTTATGTAACTTTTATTTCTATTTATTTGTATTTCTAACAAAAAGTTTATTTAAATTGATTTGATATTTGGAATATTAGAGATTCGTTGATATAATTAACAAGTATTTAAACTAATTAAAATTGTACTAAAAAACTTTAATCTATTTGTAGAACTTTAAAAGAAATTGTTCGTTGAAGCTTTTCAAATGGACCAGAATTGGTAATGATATTAGTATTTGTATTTGTCGTACTTTTGATACGCTTTTCAGTCAGATACGATTGAACATTCATGTACTTATCAAAGTACATGTATGTTCGAAAAGGAATCCTCCTCCAAGGTTTAAACTTAATCAAACATGTTACAATTTGGAGTTGGACTATTATTGTATTTTGCTGGTTGATATTTTCGTTTTTCAAATAGAAGATTTATAAGCTATCATAATTTTACACTTGTCAAATAAATTCACCAGCACTACGCTCTGTGTTAATAAGCTATAATTTTGAACAAAATTTTACATTATAAAATATTAATAGATATGTTTTTTTTAATTTATATTTTTATTAAAAATAATCAGCAATTTTGAAAATTGTATCAGTATAAAATTTCAAAAAGTAAAATGTAGTATGTTAGTATTTGTAAATAATTTTTAAATGTAAAAACATTTTCTGTTTAAATTTTAGAAATAATTGTTTATTTTTTTATTCAATTATAAACTAAAATTCTAATTAAAACTTATGTCACTAATATTCGTTAAGTATTTAAAAAAAATAATGAAAGTTATCAAATTGTATTATGTATATTTAAAAAATAATAATTACTTTACCGTTTTTATTACTTATCTTTGAATAGTTGTACTAATTAGTAGAAAAACTTTGCAATTTCCTCAAATATCAATTCTTATATGTCTAAATTATTTAAAGAAAATTATTATAAGTTATTTTTCTGTTGCTAGATAATTTTGTAATCTACCGAAACAATAAATAACATAATTATATTTTTGTTGTGGAAGTCTTTTGGGTTTTTCTAATTTTTTATTTATAAATTATTGTCACAATTATTTCTGGTATTTATTACCTATAATATGTTCCTCTTAAGCAATTTCAGTAATTTGTTTTTTATTGTCATATATTTTTCATTTTTTACTGTTTATTAATTGTTGTAATTAGTTTACATCTAAAGCTATTTGAAACGATTTATTTTATTTTAAATAATTTAATTAATACTATTAGTGAATATTTACATAACGGTAAAAGGATATATTTATAAATATATTTTAAAATTTCTAAAAAATGTCATCGAAAACTTAATAATATATTTTATTGTATCATTTTCACTCAAATAAAATTTAAAAATAATTGAACAATACATAAGCGCGAATTTCTAATACAATATAATTTTAGCAGATACTAATAACGGGTCTAAAAATTTTATGTATTTATATATATTCTAAAAAATGTATTTATTATTTTGTAAATTCCTCAAATTGTGCTCTCACCACACGAAGATTTTATAAAATAATAAATTTAAAAAAACCTAACAATCACAAACGACGGACACTATTGGATATGAATTGGTTAGTTTTTTTTAAGTTACCCGTTTTCTACTATACTAAATATTCTACGTGTGTTCCCATATCTCATCGATTTATAGTTAACGTTTGTATGTATTTTGGATCCATTTCATCTAAATCTTTGCCTTTTGTCTCAGGTACAAACATAATTACGAATAGTAGACCCAGACACGATATGCAGGCGAATAACCAAAATGCTCCATGCAATCCTAGAAGTTCCTGTTAAATATAAAAAATATTTATTTTAAACGAGGTGTTGTAAACCCATAACATCTCGAGGTCATTTTTCATTATTAGAATTGCTAATGCTAACTTATCAAACACGCGCAATAAAGCAGGAAAGCTCTTGATTCACATAAAATTATTAAAAACTCTTATTTCACTTAAAATTATTATTTTCTGAATTAAATATAATATAGACAAAACGAAAGCAAAACTAAAATGATGAATCGACTCTTTTTAATTACATTTAAAACATAATTATTAAGTTTAGTTTAAAATTGAAGCTCCGACTGGAACATAACAAAATAATTGTAATAAATAAAATAAATAAAATTAGTGTTGTGTTTGGAATCTAAATCATTTAAGTGTTGTGTTTGGAATTTTATTTTCTTAATCACTAGTATTTCTACAGAGGGTTGATGAGGGAAGAAAATCGCTTTTATAGTTATCGCTTTTTATATTATAAACAAAGAATTTAGTACAACTGCATTTGTTCTAAACAACACCGACTATATTTGTCAACGAAAGTATATTCGTTCTTCCACGGGTATTCTAGAAAATAGTGACTTATTCAGTATCAATTTCAACATAAAATGCTAATAATTAGTTTTAATAAATTCAGCAATTATTTCGCCCAATTTTTTAAATACGCATCGCCTCGATGGAGTACCGCGTAATCGATATTGTCTTCACTTTCAAAGGGATTCGAATCAGTGGTATTGATAAGAAAGGTTCGAACCCTTCTATGAAACACGAAAAGAGAGTTAAGATTTTCTGTAATAAACTGAAAGATTTATTGGGAAAACCCAAATGTACCTTCGAATTGCTAGCTATTTGAGTTTATTTGCTCACAAAAAGCCTTAATGTATGTTTCTTTAATGTTGTTTAATACACGTACTAGACTGGTCGTTAAAAACCAAGTTTTCTCAGCAACCCAAAATAATTCTTTTTTTTTTTTAAATAAAAAGAACACGTGCCGAAAAATCATCAAATTTGATTTTTTGATAAAATCGTAGAGATATTTTTAAATATGTCATGAAATATGCAGATTTGAAAAAAAATAATATAAATACTTTTGTACGAAATTCAATTCTCTACAAAAAAGGTCCAATTATTTTTGGCTTAAAACGAGATATTTACGATTTTATTAAAAAATTGACTTCGATGGTTTTGCGGCACGTGTCCTTTTTATTTTAAAAAAATACTCGTATTTGTTTCAACAAAATGGATTTTTTTTAGAGGGCGTCTGAGAAAATTTAATTTTTAACGAGCAGTCTAATACATACATATACACCCATACCTCGATTTATGCGAAGTATGCGGTCCGTCGGTAAACGTGTAAAACGAAATCGAGTAAAACGAAACAAAGAATTCATATTAAAAAGGTAGAAGTTCCACTCCACTTCACTTCATATCTAAAGAGGTTAAAAGAAATACGAGGATAGCTACATTCGAAATTGTACGTCCACGCCGTGCTACCTGGGGAAAGTTGACAGAATTGGGTTGGTGTAGTTGAGAGAAGCAACGTAAATACTGCTTATACTCAATGACTCTAAATCATGACGCGTCATTGTCGTGTAAATAGGTTTTCTACAAAACCGTAAGATCAAAACGGAACCATTCCAGAAAATTTTGGTTGTGCGAAGGGCGAACCATCCAATTCCATAAATCCCGGCATCATTACAAGAACGACCAAGAAACCTGTACAAGAACAGCGATTTAAAATGAGAACATAGAACGTGAAAACCTTAGAATAACAGGAAATCACCAAACATCCTTTTATGGTTCAAATAGTTAGGTGTAGAACTGTAGCCTTCTAACGTGACTTTTTCAACAGAGTTTTTCATATCTGGATCAATTTAATCCTCAAGGGTTTAAAGTCATCGTTCATAAATTTCTCAGAGAAACTTAATATAGATTCCATCTTTATCCCATGTTATCTTCGGATATCTACTTGATGAAACTTTGGTATATGATCCAGGCTTGAAAATGAATTCATTTTAAAATTAGACAAAATGTCGGGGGTCTCCCTAACACCTGTAAGTTTGAATCTTCAATAACTTCTAATCCTGGTTTTCAATCGTATTGAAACTTGGTATATAAGGTTTTAGTACTGTTTCCAATATTTCTGCGTACCAACTACCGGTTTGTAACTTCCGATTAAAAAGTGTTTATCCCTACTGTAGCCTGTAGCCTACAGTTGCACATCGAATTTCATGAAACGTTGGTTAAAGATTTTAATCAATATGAGAAGAGAGTTCATTAGTTTTTGAAGTACATTGGATAAAGGGTTGGAGATCCATCATACAACAGATGGTTTTCTCATTATGTTTTTAATGTTTTATGGGAGCGTACAATATTCGTTCATAAATGAATGTTGATGACACTTTAAAAAAAGATGCAAATATGTATGGCAAGGAGCTGATTAGTTTTTGAACGATATTCAACAAAGTGGTAAGGGGTCTTCCAAGCACCTGTTTTTCAAGCTCAATAACATCTGTACCTGATAATCGACTTGAATGAAACATGGAACATAAGCATTTGTACGGTTTTTGGGCAATTTTTTCCAGTGACTATTGACACTAAAGCCTACAATAATAAAGTAATTATGATGAAACTAAAGGTTTCAATTAATTTGAGAAGATAATGATCTACTGGGGGTCCATACAACTGCTGACTTTTCACACTTTATTTTTATAGTTTGTTGGGAGCATACAGACTTCGTTCATTAATCAATTTTGATGATACTTTGACAAAAGTTGGAGATATAAATGACAAAGAACTGATTAATTTTTGGACGATATGGGGATAAGTGGCGGGAGCCTCCCGAGCACCTGTTTATTTGGAACTTCAATAACATCAGTTGCTCATAATTGATTTAGATTAAACTTGGTATATATGCTTAGAGTATGTCTATAAAATCGGATCTATAGTACTCTAGAGTAATCTATAACATCGGCTAGCCATTAATTGAAGTATTTAATGGATTTTAGCTCACTATATATTCAGAACATTTTGTTGCCAGAGCTGTGGTGAAGTTAGCCTATGCATCACCGTCGTAATATTTTTTTTACAAAAAAATTATAAAATGTAAAAAAAAATTTTTTACCTGAAAATCTACAAATGTTTTAACTCCTAAAAATGCGCAAAAGTAACTAAAACTTGTTGCAATAGAACTTCCAACTCCACGATATTCTAAGGGAAATAATTCACCTACTAAAAGCGATGATATTGGTGATATTCCTAAAAATATTAAACAAAAAAAATAAATGAAGTAATTCGCAGGTAAATAAAATAAATAAGTTTACCTAAAGAAAATGCTATAGTAAATACAAGAGCGCATAACAGAGGAATCCAATCGTTGTTTCCTGGCGTTGCATCTAACTCAAAATTAGTTGTCGCTAAAAGTTTGTTTGTTTGATCATAATAAACATAAGATCCGAAACTAGCTAATGCTAATGACATAAAAACGCTGCTTATAATTAATAATGGTATTCTTCCAACTGTATCAATTAATAATCCAGATAACATTGATGAAAGTAGTTGAACAAATGCAACTGCTATAGCACCACCATGTGGATTCATGCCAGCAAATGTTTGTTTGAATGTTTTTACAGCATAAAAACCAAAGGAATTAGCACCTTAAAAATAAAAAATTATATACATATTTGCAGACATAACATAATAAATTCCATACCTGTAAACCGTTGAAATACCATAAGGCCGCATGTTATCATAATTGGTTTAATTAAACGAACATTTTTTAGGACACATTTGATATTAGAAAAAATATTTCGTATCGATGATCGTGATATAAAACCATTTGTTGTAATTGTTGTAAGACGTCCTAAGCTTGTTGCTTTATTTGATGTTATTAATTTCGATGTTCGTATATTTGAACGTATTGTTTCTAGTTCGACTTCTACATTTTTATTTGGACCCCGAAGCCATTGTAATGATCGATACGCTTCTTCATCACGACCTTTTAAAAGTAAAAAGCTCGGTGTTTCTGGCACATAAATCACAGTTATGAATAGCATCATTGGTGCTACTGATACAAGCATAGCTAGTTGTCGCCAATCTAAATATGCACCTAATGTAAACGATATTAAAATTCCAAAATGACCCGATATTTTTTGAATAGCACTTAAAAGTCCACGAATATCAGGAGATGCTATTTCACTTATATATACTTGTGTTACCATTGAAACGATCGAACAACATAATCCACCTAAGAAAGCTGTTGCAAACATTGTTTCAACAGATTTGGCAAACACGGTTAAAATCCATGATAGTGAAAAAGGAAGCGACATTAAAGCTAGTATTCGTTTTCGTCCATACTTCATTGCAACTCCACCAAACATTCCACCGAATAATGCTCCTAATAACGACAAACTAGCCACCCAGCTAGCTTGCTGGTCTGTGACAGAGAATGATGTATAGTTTCCTTTGTGTCCAATCTGTAAATCTTGAAGGCTTGCTATGGCGGGACTAGAATAACCTTTTCCTAAACCTGCTGCTAATGGACCCAGTGACACGGCTAACGCTGCAACAATCTGTAATGATAAGAAAACGGAGTCTTTTATTTTTTAATTTTAATTTTTGTATAAAATTAATATAGCTGAAAGGTACTTGTGTACCTTTGTTTTAGTAGATTGTATTGCTAATCCAAACGCGTTTTTCAAACAAGAGTGTAGTTTGCAGCACGTGCGTAGCTAGTCTTGCAATCACTCGCGTTTGGAAATGCAGTTTGCTCTAGTAATACACACTAGTTTTTGTTAAAAATTCACAAAATTTATTAAATATTTATTTAATTGTCGATTATTTAATTTATTTAACAAATTTAAGATTTTCGAAATAAGCTAAAGTGTACCATCTTTGTACCATCTTCGTTGTATGTAATATTTGTATCAAAATTAAAGGTAGATTCCAGTTCGTTGCTAAATTGTTCTAAACTGCTAATATTAAATTTGTTTTCATGAAATCGACCAACTTTCCACATTTGGTTTCATAAAATCGATCAAGCATGTCAACTGTCACAAAATTTTGATTTAGTCAAACAAATAGTTTAAATAAATAATATTATACAATTTTTTTGTTTTTTTTTAAATAAAAAGTGTTGTGTAATAGGGTTTAGAATATGTGTCACAACAACACATAAATACGTTTTAAGACCTAGGTCCCACAACAACTGGCGTTCTAAGGTGTTGATGAACGCTTTTTTTAAACCTCTGCGGGTTGAAGCCACCTGAGACTAAGGATTCCGGCAAACTATTCCATTTGTATGCAGTTCGGACAAAGAAGTCTTTCTGCGATATGCCAGTATAACAGCGAGGGATCTTGACCGTTTCACTGGTTGCGGTAGCCGATTGCCGAGTGGAACGGGGGTAAGAATAAGTTTGAGGCATGATGCCGCTGATTTCATCTAAGCACTGCTGATGACGATATTTGTAAAAAACAACGAAGTCAGCAACGGTGCGACGATGTTGTAGGGAATCAAGTTTTGATGTCAAAGCTCGATCACCCACAATTCGTATAGCCCGCTTTTGAAGAGTCCAAGAGGGCCAAGATGGAAACAGAAGCAGCACCCCAAACTTGACAACAGTACTCCATGCAGGGACGAATATAGTTATACTTATATACTTATAAACATGGAATATACTTATAAACATGGAGCAATTGGTATGGAGTGAAAATTTTTTTGCATCTATTTAGGAGGCCGAGTTTTTTAGACGCGCTTTTTGCCATCACCATTACATGATCGTTCCAGAGTAGGTCATTTGAAACTATGGCACCCAATAAACAATTGTTTTTACATTCACCTATTGGTTCATCACACATACTGAATAAAATATCTTTGGGGAACTCGGTCTTTGATCTGGAAACAACAGCTGTGTTTTGGTAGAGTTGAAATTGACCAGGTTTTGGTGACCCCAATCGGCGACTTTTTTAGGTCTTTATTCACGTTTATGGCAGCGTCTCTCCGGGTGGGATTAATTCGTTCGTGCATTTTACCTTTTGAAGGAAGGGGCTCGAACGACTTGTGCAGAGTACTATCATCTGCAAAATTATTTATTGGGTTGCTGGTGATTTTCAACAATTCGTTGATATAAATCAAAAATAGGGTTGGGCACAATACTGAGCCTTGAGGTACACCAGCATTAATTAGTTTAGATTCAGAAGAAAATCCGTCTAAGGAGACCGAAATGTATCGGTTGGATAGAAAATTTTAAATCTGCTTCACAACATTGGGATGAAAACCATTCGCAATGGGCTTGTTGATTAAGTTGGCATGCTAGACTCGATCGAATGCCTTGGAGATGTCTAAAGCGATAACGTATGTTTCACCACCTTTATCAAGTATGCTGTTCCAACAATGCGCTACATAGTTTAATAGATCGGTAGTGTTGTATATTTCCACTTAGTTTTCCAATTATTTTTAATTAATTAACACCACACAATTTGTTTAGAATATAATTCTTTATTTACTCACTAATTACAATTCTTCAATATTATTCGATGCCGTTCACGACAAGACTAACTAAAATGATTTCTCATAAAATATAAAATATAATTCAACGGTAATCGTTTAATTGAGAATATTTTATGACGTAACACTAATCAATTCTGTTATCATAAATTGATGAGAGGAATTCTTTTTTATGATTCATTTTTATGATAATAGAACTGATTAATTTTAAATACTTCAACTTTTCCCTTTTTAATATAGGACTGCTATAGTAATGAAAAAAGACAATTTTTAATGGAATATTACAAAACTATTTTTACCTAATTATAAGCAAGTCGAGTTGGCATTTTTCTGATTCTTTTTGAACGTCTTAATTCTAAGTCTACACTTCTTTTTCTTTTATGATTGTAACTATAATTCCCTTTGTTTATTGGACTTAAACCTTTATCGGAATCATTATTATTTCTGACTTTTACACTACTGTTCTTCCCATAACTGTACGTATATGGTCTTGCCATAGGGTCTATTTTGGGATGAAATCTGTCTGCTAAGTGAGACTTTCGGATTTGATTTTCATGGACTGTACGGTTACAATCCCCTATTTTAATTACATATAAAAACTTACTCAAGCGTTTAATGACTCTACCCGGTAACCATTTTATGAACGTTTTGAAATGATTCCGATAAAATATTTTTTCCCCTTTAAAATATTGTTTAATTTCTTTTTTATTATATTGCTTATTTTCTAATTCCCTAGCTAAATATTTTTTCTTAAAACTATTACATTTTTTTAAATTATCTATATCAAAATTGAACCGTACTCTCTTTTGATTTTTATTTAAATTATCCAAAAAAATTTTTGGTTTGTAGGACAAAATTATTTCTGTAGGAGATTTCAACGTTGACATTCCTGGAATATTCCTTTGATTGAACAGAAACCTATCAATTGTATCTTGAATATCCGCATTTCGATTCTCTAACAAAAATTTTTTCAAAACACTTTTGACTGTTTTTACACTACGCTCAGCTTGACCATTGCTTTGCGGAAAGTAAGGTGGTGAATGGACTAATTCAATGTTTAATTTATCACAAAATTGTTTCAACTTATAAGAATTAAATGGCGGCCCATTATCTGAAACAATTTTGTTTGGTAACCCAAAATTGATGAATATCTTTTTTAATTTCCCAATTACATCTGTAGCTGTGGTTCTTTCCATTCGTATAACGTCACAGTATTTAGATTTAGCATCAACCACAATTAAAAAGGTAAATTTAGTAAAAAAGAAAAAATCTAAATGAATTCTTTCGAATGGGTTTTCCGGTTCAGACCACGACGACGTTAATTTTGGTTTGGGAACTGACACTGTTTGCTGGCAGATATTACATTCTTGCAGAAACTTTTCTATAGAATGATCTATTTTGTCCCACCATACATAAGATCTCGCCATAATTTTCATTTTGACAATCCCTATATGATTCATACTATGTATTTGGTTGAGCACACGCTTTTGTAGTGATAAAGGAATGACCACACGATCTCCATAGAATAAGCAATTTTGTTCTGTATTAAGACTTAGACGTTTATTATAATACGGTTTAAATTTTGCTGAAATCTCTTTAGGCCAATCTGTTTGAACAAAATTACGAATTTTGCTTAAAATTGGATCTTTTGACGTTTCATCAGCCACTTCTATTAACTTTAAGGGCACTTCGTTATCCGGAAGTTCTATAAAATTTATAAAACTATATGACTTAATATTTGTTTGTTCATCTTCAAGGGGCAATCTTGATAATGCATCTGCATTTGACATTTTAGATCCACGACGATATTCCAACTGGAAATCATACATAGACAACAAAACTGCCCACCTCTGCAATCTAGCCGCTGCTACACCTGCCGTGCCTTTTCCTGGCTTAAAAATCTCCTTCAGCGCTTGGTGGTCCGTATATATTACAAAAGATTGTCCATAAATATATTTATGAAACTTTTTTACGGCAAATATAATAGCTAGCGCTTCCCGATGGAGTTGGGAGTAGTTTTTTTCCGCAGGAGAGAGCGTGCTCGACGCGAAAAGCACTGGCCGTTCTTCTCCTTTGACTACATGGGATAGAACTGCACCAACTCCATACGGACTAGCATCAGTTGCTATAACTATTGGTTTAGAAGGATCGTACATTTCCAACAGATTATTTTTTAAAAGCAGAGATTTTGAATTTTCGAAAGACTTTTGACAGCTTTCGGACCATTCGTATTTTGCATCTTTTCGAAGTAGACTATATAAGTCTTTTAAATGACTGGATAAATTTGGTACAAAACGACTGTAATAATTTAACAGTCCTAAATATGATTGCAATTGTTGAAGGTTAATTGGTGCGGGAGCATTGACAATTGCTTTTAGTTTTTCCTCGTTTGGTTTAATACCATCTTTTGAGAGAGTGTGTCCCAAATATTGGACAGTTGATTCTAGAAACTTGCATTTTTTTAAATTTATTTTAACATTGTACTTCGCAAGACGTCCTAGGACTTCAAAGAGTTTCTTCTTACACTCCTCCAATGTTTTTCCCCCAATGAGTATATCATCCAAGTAACAAGAGATATTTAACACCCCAATTAAAATCTGATCCATGATCGATTGGAATATCGATGGAGCAGATGAAATGCCAAACGGCAACCGAGTAAATTGGTATAGACCTTTATGTGTATTCACGGTTAAGAATTTTTGACTACTTTCTGAAACACGGACTTGTTGGTAGGCTCCTGAGAGATCCACCACACAAAAATAACTACAATTTCCTAAACTCGCGAAAATTTCTTCGATATTAGGTAATGGGTAATGCTCTGTGACTATGTTTTTATTTAATGTTACCCGACAGTCCTTACATATTCTTATTTCACCCGAGGATTTCGGTACGACGACTATAGGACTTGCCCATTGACTTGACTTAACTGGTACGAACACGTTTGCATCTACTAATCGATTTAATTCCACTTCGACTTTATCCTTCAGTTTAAAAGGTACCGAATACGCTTTGTGGAATACAGGTGGGGCATTTTCTTTCAATATAATTTCAGCCTCGAAATTGAGAATAGCACTTGGCTGAGACGTAATGATATTTGGAAAAGTGTTTTGAATAATGTCCATAATATTAGAATTTACACTACATACCGTTTTATTCATACAATTGAAAAGTTTACCTCTCCAATCTGGAACTAAAACATCCAACCATGCTCTTCCCATGAGTGGTTTGAAATATTTTTCACCTTCAATGACTATTAATTCCAAATTATATGAGTTTCCATTGAAATCTACACATACTTTAATTTTGCTCAGTGTTTTTATAATTTGACCTGAAACAGCGTATAAAATATTTGAAAAACGTTCAATCTTAATATTAGAAAATTTAGAAAAATACTCATCTTTGCCAATTATACTCGAGCAGGCTCCTGTATCAATCTCCATAAGCAGTTGTTGATTTCCAATTTTTAGCAATTTAACATCACTTTCCGAATTAATTGAGTTGATGTGTATTGACCCTATATTTTTTGACCGATAAAAACATACGGTAGATGTATGACCTCTATTTTCACAATTGAAACAAGTCCAATTTACAGCTGGACAGCTTTTTGCATTATGGTTTCTCCCACATCTAAAACATCTATTGTAACGTTGTTGACCTTTGTTGTTACTGCGGTTCCGTTGAGCACTAAAACTTCGATAATTTGACCTTCGTTGCGAACTGGTACTACGATGACGACCTTCCCATTGACTATGGCTTTGTCCTTGACTTGATCCTTGACTTGAATTTAAATTTCCATGTGCTTTATGCTGACTTCTTTGATGCTTGTGCTGCCCACTATTTACTAGTTGAATTTTATTTTCATTCCATTCCTTTATACTATTTTGTGCAGCAGGTTTAATGGCTCTTGACTCATTCTTGGACATTTCCATATTTAAAGCTAAATTACAGCATTTTTCGAAATTTAAAGTTACATCATTTAACAAAGTTCGCTGAATTTCCTCACTACGAATTCCAGCAATGAAGCGATCCGTAAGGGCGTCATCAATTGCTAAATTTGTGTATTGAACAGGTGGTTTTGCTGTTGCTTCTTTTGAGGTACTTGGAAGCGTTTCATTTAAATATTCACCAAAATTACATGTTTGGGCGAGTGCCTTTAATTTTATTATGAACTCTGTAATAGACTCACCCTGTTCCTGTACAGCTTTATTAAATTTGAATCTTTCTGCACGTTTGTTTAGTCTAGGTGCAAAATGATTTTTTAAAATTTTCACCAACTCGTTGTAAGATTTTTCCACTGGCACATCCGGCTGGACCAACGATTTTAAAATTTGATAAGTATTTTTCCCAATTACACTAAGAAAAATATTCACTTTTTGTATATCTTCTATTGAATTTATGTTGAAAAAGATGGTAACACGTTCTTCGTAGGACCCAAAATCATCACCTGGTTCGAATTCCTCAAGTTTTCCAACTAACGGATGATTGCGCATTTTTACAGCTATACACAAGTTGATGAACACAAAACAATTCCTTTGATATTTCTTGCTATATGCCCAGTTTTCCTCGTCGCCAATTTGTTGTATATTTCCACTTAGTTTTCCAATTATTTTTAATTAATTAACACCACACAATTTGTTTAGAATATAATTCTTTATTTACTCACTAATTACAATTCTTCAATATTATTCGATGCCGTTCACGACAAGACTAACTAAAATGATTTCTCATAAAATATAAAATATAATTCAACGGTAATCGTTTAATTGAGAATATTTTATGACGTAACACTAATCAATTCTGTTATCATAAATTGATGAGAGGAATTCTTTTTTATGATTCATTTTTATGATAATAGAACTGATTAATTTTAAATACTTCAGGTAGTTGATCTTTTGTTTCGAAAACCGTATTCGCTGTTGGATATTAAATGATTTACTTCCAGAAACTTTGAAATGTGTGTATTAATATAATGCTCGTAGACTTTGGATAGGGCCGATAGTAAAGCTATTGGCCTATAATTTGAGATATCGGATTTTGGTTCCTTTTTGGGGACGGGCTGGACAATTGCCAACTTCCAGCACGAGGGAAATATACCAGATTTGTAGGATTGGTAGAATATTTTACTCAAAGTTGGTGCAAGTTCTTTGGAAAACGTTTTTAAAATAATGGGTGGAATATTGTCCATTCCTGAGGCTTTGTTGATGTTTAACCCCTTTAAAAGTTTAGCGACTATTTTGGGTTTGAAGTGAAGTTCATTCATATTAACTCCTGAAAACTGGATTTGGGATATTTCTTTAGGAGTTTCCAAAACACTGGAGTTCAGAGCAAAGCGTTCAGCGAACAAGTTAGCTTTTCTTGCGGGATCATTGACGATTAAATCGCCATCAATAATAGAGGAAATAGAAAATTTTGTACCAGAATTTAAAGAATTAATGGCACTGTAGAAACTCTTGTCAGAAACAGACCTAGACGTAAGTTTTGAGGCTTTCGCTCTGTCAATTTCAGACTTTTCGTTTGAGATAATCTGGTTAAATATTTTGTTGGCCTTTAGATATTGGGATCGATTAGCGTGAGTTTTGTTATGAATCCAAATATCCAATGATCTACATTTGTTTCTAAGTGCCGTTTTGGCAGCTTTCGAATACAAGTATTTTTGTTTGGGTTTTACTATGGAGAAAGAGACAAATTTATTGATAGCAAATTGGATGGTTTCTGTAAAGTTTTGAGCAGAAACATTTACATTATCAGTGTAAAAACAATGACGGTCGAAAGGGAAACCATGGAAAAAAATTTTGAAGACCACTCTTATCCATTTTTGAGTAGTGAAATATTTTTACGGGGTTTGAGAACTGTAGTTTTAAGTAAATCAGTTTTGATAACTGATGAGATTAAATAATGAACAGAATTTCCAATACTACCTTTCGCGACATCGACACTCGTAATATCTGGCATTGTGGTAAGATAGAGATCTAAAAGAAAACTATTATCATCGCCATTATGGGGAGGGAAAGTCGGGTTTTTAACAATTTGGAATAGGCCCTGAGACGCGGCAAAAATTTCTGCCAGTTTTCCACTATTGTCAACATAGTGGAAAACTGGCAGAAATATAAATAAATTTTAAAAATATAAACATAGCAATCCGGCTACAAACAATTTCGAAATTTTCAAAAACAGTCACCCACGTAAAGCTTTGTACTGAAAATATCTTGATAGCTGGTTTGTATTTTGAAAACTCAAAATATTTGTTATTTCTTGCAAGTCATATTGTTTTTGGTTGTGTTTAAGTTGTTTTTACTTTATGTAAAGTTATTTAAATTATTAATATTATTGCCATAGATTAATTATTATTGCTCTATTATTGCTCTTATTGCTGTATGTAATGTGTCATTGACATACAGCTTGATAACAATTTGAAGTTTCAAATCTCATATTCGCGGACCACCTCTTCATAGTTTAAAATTAAAATATACTGTCAACCCAAAAAATATTGTGTGTGGTTGTTTTGATGATTGACATATTTTTTTCACGTGCAACAAATATTTTCGCATGCGACAAATACTATTTTGAAGAATGAAATAGGAGATTGTATTACTAGTGCGAACGCGTGTTTTTCAAACAAGAGTGTAGTCCAAACGTCAGTTCGCGCTAGTAATACACACTAGTTTTTAAAACAAATACACAAAATTTATTAAATATTTATGCGCCATCTTCGATGTAATATTTGTACTCAAAAAGAGTATTTAAAAATATAAACATATAGCAATTCGGTTACAAACAAATTTCGAAATTTTAAAAACATTGTCGTCTGTCAACTCGAAAAATATTTTGTTAGCTTGTTTTGACGTGTGACATATTTTTTCGCGTGCACAAAATACTTTTTCGAAGAATTATGCGACAAATATATTTGCGTTTATTTTATTTTAGAACTAAATTGGATATTTTTTGTGCATGTGTTACAAAAAATATTTTTGTAGGCATCTGTGCGAAATATATATTTTTCGATTATTTTATTTTAGAACAAAATTGGATATTTTTTGTGCATGTGTTACAAAAAATAATTATAATAAAATTTTATGATTGAGACTTAAAAAATATTTTTTCCAGAGATGAAAATTTTGTCGAATATAAGTGTTCATCAAGCAAATGTACAAAATTCTTCCGTTTCCATTCCTTAATTAAATAAAAAATTAAAATAGATCCTTGTTGTTGAAGCTAGGTTGGAAAGGGTATCTATTTAGTATTATTTGGTGATCTAAACATATCTGATTATTTACATATTGATCACTGTGTGAGGTTGTATCCTTATTTGTAGCTGCTTGCTATGATTCGAGTTATCTGATAACTTTTTAATCATTTTTCTTTCGTGATTTAAACAGTTTGCCTAATGTCAAATTCTTTTTATCTAGAGCGAAAAAGTGATTTTTTTTTTCATAAAAATAACTTGAAAAAATATGATCCAGTTTTGTGTTTGTGAACTGTCATTGAATATTTTTGTAATTAATTGTATTTAATTAATTAGTTTGTTATTAATTTTTAATTTAAAACACGATATACACTACACTTTTATGTAAAATGTAACTATTTCACTATAAAAAAATATAATAAGCAAATGCCGTTTTGTTTGTTTACTAATTTTGATAGATTTTTTAAATGTATTTGTATTCTTTATTGTATTTTATGCTTGCTCTGGCTAAAAATCTAGACTTAAACAAATATTTTTAGGGCAAAAAAAAATCACTTTTTTTGGCAAAATAAAACACGGAATGTAAAAAAAAATTGATCTCAGAGCAAAATGGGGCGTGTCAGAGCAATTTTTTTGCCAAAAAGAATTCAACATAAATTTGTTTCAATTTACATTTTGCCACGTTTTGAACATACGAAACAAACTAAAAATAATTAATGTATCTGTTTCCATAATATTAATTAAGTAAACATAAAAAAGAATGAAAGTTTTATGACATCGTAGTGGTTTAAGCACATACTAATAATCAGATTAATCGTTGTAATTTGAAACTTTTTATCTGCTGAATTTTTTTAATTGTTTTTATTTACACAAACCATATCACGTTAGTGATTTTATTTTATGCTCAACATATCACCCGAATTGTTGTTTGAATAATAATCCAGTTTTAAAATAAATTTGTTATTATTGAAAATAGGTTGGTGCAGGATTATGAAATGATATCATTAAAAACAGAAAGTGAAGGATAATCGTAAAAAAGAGATAGCCCTACTAAATATAAATACTAATCCGTTCTCTTTCGTATAATTACGATAACTATGACAATGGTGCAAATTTGTGTGCTAAATCTTTTCAATCTTTAAATATTGATACTTTATGAAATGTTATGGTAAATATAGATTTTGTCAAACGATTTATAGTACAGTAGATATATTCAAAAAATAGGTGATAGGTGGAACTAATTCACACAAAGACGGGGGTTGAATTTTTTAGTTCGTTGTTGGTATCTTTTTGACATACTTAAAAATCTAGAAAAATCTGAGTGTGCAAAATACGTTTTTTGACGCCATTTTGAATTTTTTTTATAAAATCATAAAAAATTGTGTGTGGTATCATATTACGGAAAATTTCATGCTGAAAAAGATTGATATTGGTTTTAAAAAATAACAAAATAGTGGTCGAAAAACTGAAAGTTTATGCAGTGTTGAAAATCATATTTCATATAATATTTAATCAAAATGCGTTAATACAAGTGCAATCAATCAATCAATACAACATCATTATTGCATCTTACATAAGAGGAAAGCTAAATCTAATAATCTTCTTCAGTTTCTTTTAAATCACTTTCTTTCAGTGCGCTATTTGTTCAATCTCTACCAGAACAATTACGATATATCTCAGTACATTCCACACCATAGCGTCGACACGTACTTCTACCACTACTACCACTTGACTCATTTTTATCCGTTTTGCAGGTACAGCAGATCATGTTTAGTAATAACGCTGGTGCATGGCTCATTTCACATGTTATGGGCTGTAATTAGTCTCCTACTTTTTTCCAACCCCACTCTTCAGGATTGGCAATATTGATTTTTATAATTCTCCAACAAAGACATGGTAAATGTACGCGGTGTAAATGTTGAACAGCAGCATCTTCTGTAGGTGTCAAGCTTTTAATATTGAATTCACTTTTGGCAGTTGTGATTTTTTTAAATTAGAGATTATACCGTAGTAGGTTCAGAGTCTCTGTCTTTGGATTTGCACTGTACAGTGATACTAATGCTTTGGTGCCAATATTTGTGAGCTCCTTTTTGTTTGCATTTTCTGATCCAAACAGAGTGGTGCCATTGCCAAATTCCTCACATTTCCAAATATGTCGATGTGCGACCGGTTTTTTGCGACCGAACTTTTACCAAACAAGGAGCTTGTGGTATCGCATCCGGTTAAAACATGTGAAAAGAGCATAATTTTGCATCCCTTTTCGCCAAGCACATGTTGCGTCGATTTAATATTATGTTTTTTTTTCACTGAACGTAGATGACAGCAAACAAATATTTCGTGTGGTACGGTAAATCAAAAGTACAAAAATATCGGTGTCGTCAGCAAAAACTGTTACATTATTTTCTTCTGCCAAAGTCAGTGTTCTTATTACAATAACTTAGTCAGTATCATCTGTAGCATGAATCACAGTTTGGCCATTCGTTTCCAAGTGTTTCCCAAGCATGGCTTTAAAAATTTACGCTCCATGCTTGGTGATAAATGGCATCTGCTGCTGGTAAATCATTAACTGATAGCAATCGTTATTGAGAATTTGAAGGCTGACCATAAATCATTTCTGGTGTTACACGTCTTCATAACAGAATTTTGAAACATTACTGTACAAACTTGTACAACGCCAGATTTAACCCGTTTCTCACTGTCAGTAATAAAGCGACCACAAAACAAACAATGTTCTTTAAATTTAAATGTTAGTACATCCGACCGGAATGCTCTACTGTAGCTGGCTATAAGTGCTTCATCCTGAGTATGCAATTTCAATTTTGTATCACTCTGGATATAATTGGGATTTGTTTCAGTACTTTGGGTAATTTTACGTACTTCTTTGAATTTTCAGTACTTTGGGTAATTCCGGGAGGGGATATATACGCCAATGCCACCTGCTTCAGCTTTGTAAACATCTTACTTCTAGCAACCGTTACTATATTATTTACCAGCGTGAAATATCGGGTAATTCGTTACGAAACATGACTTTTTTAATTTTTGATGTTTTTACGAGATGGCGGCCAAAAACACGCATTTTGCACACTCAGATTTTTCTAGACTTTTAGTATATCAAAAAGATACCAACAACGAACTAAAAAATTTAAACCGCGTCTTTGTGGGAATTAGTTCCACCCAAAAACCTATATCTACAGTACTATTATGCATTTCCTTGTTGTTTGTACGTATGGATATTTTAGTTAGAACCTAGACAAAATATTTTCAATTTTTTCGTTTTGATAATACAAGAATTTAATTTGATTTTTATGTTATTTGTGTGGTTGAGTTTCATTTCTTATTATTGTTGAAAACGAAAACAAATTACACAGAAGAAGCGAGCTTACGTTCTAGAAAGAACTATTACAGAAAATTTGTACTTTCTTATAGTAATATTTCTTATTTTCTTGAATTCCTTCTCTGGTGTTGTTGTTGTTATTGTATTTGTTTGTTGTGCTAGCACAAGTGACACTTTGTTTTTTTTTTTCATGAAATTGTATTAGTTTTTAGAACGCTGAATATTATATTATATAACATTAATTATGAAAATTTCTAACAAATGTTTCAGTCAAATAATTGCTTTTTTTAAATGGGTATCTTGGTCGGGGTTAAACACAGCATATTTTTATTTCATGAAAATTTGAATCTAAACTAAATGATGTTAGGGTGTTTAAATTTGTTTTTATAACTTTTGTTGGATAAAATGGATGATGTCAGTTGAACAGCGTTGTACAAAAAGGATTTTTGAATTCGCTTAATTATAAAGTTTCATTTAAATAATTGAATCGAAAAATTAAATCTATGTTACAAATTGACCTCAACAATATTCGCAGGGGACATATTTTAAGAATCTTCTTAAAAAAGTGGTCAGTAACAACTCGAGCAGTATATGTGCAAAAAACGCACGAGAGGAATTCCGTCAATTCCCCATTTGAGCATTTCGAAGTAGACTTTGATCATGTGGGCAAATTACTTTATCATGTCTCTCCTTGTATTGCGGCAGTTTTTTCTTCAATGCTTTGCGCAAACGCATCAATTGTCAAAAATTACTATCTTTTAGTTTTTCTTCATGTGTTTATTTTTGCTACATTGAAATTACCAAAACAACGTTTGAACATTTTTATTCGAATATAAAATTTACAGTAGAAAATGATCAGGATAATAAAATCAACTTTTTGGACATTACTTTAATAAGAAAAACAACAAAAATCATAACAAATGTGTACCAAAAAAGCACTGCCTGGGGTAGACTTTTAAGCTATCTTTCATGCCATCCGTTTAAAATGAAAAATAATGTGGCTTTATCCATTATTAAAAGGGTAATGCATTTAAGTGATAATCAGTTTTTAAGCGGTAATATTAGAAAAGTGTATACTAATCAACAATAACTACCCAAAAAACTAATTAAAAATTTACTCAACAAAGGTTTTCACTCAACAGAAACTAGGCAAAACGACCAACAAATCACTAATCCACCTAATGTATAAAGATCACCTTTGGATCGATTACATACATTCCGCAACTATAACAGAAAAAATCCAAAAGATTTTTAAAAAAGACAACACAATAACAAAAATCGCGAATAAACCTATAACAAATTGAACGATGATTTTTTCAAAATTAAAAGATCCCATACCCATTCAAAAAACAGATATCGTGGTATATGAGTTTCCTTGTGTGTGTGGAAAGACATATATAGACCAAACGGGACAAATACTAAACAAAAGACTAGGTCAACACAAAAATAATATAAAAATAATAAATCTGAAAACTCAGCTGTTGTAGAACACTACAAAAAACATGAACATGAATTTAAACTCGAAGAAGTACGTATTTTGCATAACAAAAAAATTGGATGAAGAGGGAGTTTTTAGAAAAAACGGAGATATTTCTTAACAAACAAAATACCATCAATAAAAAAATGGATTTTCAAGGACTGAATTTCCACTATAGAAATATTTTGCACACTCACAAAAAAGTAAGAAAGAAATGACAACATTGTAATCTCATCTTTGACATAACTCAGAATTGTTTTTTAATTCAGTCAATAATTTTATCCACGACTACCAAAGAATATGTGCTTTCCATGCATATGTCTTCCATTGTAATTGTATTCATTCCACAACTAGTGAATTTGATTAAATTTTTTAACAGTTCTATAGTAAAAACAAGAACAATACATATAAAATATAAAATAAACAACAAACTTGTTTTGTTTTGTTTCTTTTGCTATCTTTGATTTATTTATTTCAATATGGCGATACAAACTTTTGCAGGAAAACTGGAAGTTAACGAAATATTTTGCAGTCGTGGATAAAATAGCATCTTGTATTCGCTTAGGATGATGGCAATTCTTCACTCGGATGATTCCCTCCACTCGCTACGCTCGTTCCCGGAAACTTCATCCTCGTGAAGAATTGCCTTCATTCTAAGCTCATACAAGAATCTACTATAATTCAGTCAAAACTAGTGAAAAATAAAAAAACACCCAGTTGTTTGTTTTATTATACTAACAATTACCGAAGTTTCAGGAAAATGGAAAAATGGTCGGGTTTAAATTTTTTTATTTTATCGGCCTCTTTTTTCGGTTTTCCACATATTAAGAGTACGAAATTGACAATTCTGTTAAAGGTAGTTAAACTCGATACATATTTATAATTGGATTGAAGTAGAAGATCTTAACGTTTTATATCGTTTTGTTGTAACGAAACAATCGATATTTTGCATCAGTGCTTTAGAAATTGCAAAAGTTTAAACTAGAATTTAAAAATTAACCTTAAATTTGGAAACCTTATATTGAGTGAAATCTTATTGTATCTTATTTGACTTCCAATCTAATAAATTGCATTGATTGATTTATTTCTCATCTCCGTTTCCATAAAAAAATATTTCATTATTTACAACTTAATAATTTAATGTTCAAATAAAACAATTTATCCAATAAATTTTAAAACAAAAGTTCAATTTCCATTTAATAATACGTAACAAAAGATATAAAAACTTACAATAAAAACCATTTAATAAATATTTTTTTTCTTTTCAAACCAAAAGCATCTCTTTAACTAAAATAAGATAACATGTAATTTTTCTTTTTAATTTTTCCGTTTAACCAAGGAAAAAAAATGAAAAATGATATTGAGATTAAAATCACTAATCTTTAAGCAAAAATAAAAATCGTGATTTTTTTGCTCTTTTTTGCTTTTATAAATGTCGTCAATATCAATTTTTATTTAGTTTCACACTTAAGCTTAATTTTTTCTTTTGTTTATTTTTCTGAGACAAATTTTAAGATTGTGTATCTATAGTCTTCATAATTTTTCTTTTCATTTCATCAGCATTTATGATAATGAGTTTCTTTGCATTTTTATCACAAGTTTTCACCCGCACGTAAACACAAATTATATTGACATTCTTGCGAAAAATCTATATTTTTTACGTAATATAAACAGGACATGTTTTTTCATGCAGTTTTAACAAAAACAAAAGCTCTCGTAATAAAACAAGTAAACAATTTATTTTATTTAACATGTTTACAGAATTTCCTGAAAGACTGATCTTTTAGCTTCTCTCTTTGCAGCCGCCTCACAACTTATCTCCCAATAGGCAAATAATCTATGAAAACGGTCTATTTTCGCAGTCGAGTTGTATCAAACGTCCTTAAAAAACTAAATGTGAATAAATCAGCGGGTCCTGACGGTATACCAGCCATCGTACTTAGAAACTGCCATCAATCTTTAGCTAAACCATTATGTAGACTATTCCACCTTTCTATGATAACTTGCACTTTTCCATCGTCATGGAAAACCGCCAGTGTCCACGCGATTCCAAAAAAAACGAAATAAGACTGATCTTTCCTATAGTGTTGGAAACATGGAACTCCTTCCTGACATAAATCGAGCGCGGGACGACAAAAAATTCCATAAATGGGTCATTCTTTTACATATCCAACAGATTGGGACAAAATCTGAGCAACACATTTTTGATTTAGCTGAAATTTTGTTTATGGGTTCTATATAAAAAAGATATACATGTTCGAGGATTTTTTCTTTTTTTTTTGGGAAAAACAAAGCGGATCCAAATTTCGAGAATTTTGTGATTTTTGGCTTGAAAACTTATTTTCAAAGAGTCATAACTTCGCTTCTGGTAAAGATAGATTTTTAAAATTGAAATTTGATTTTTAGTCATTTCCCCACCCACGTAATGAGTTTTTAGTATGATAATCGTATTCTAAGTTCAATTATCTATAAAAAATGTATTTTTTTATTAATAGAGAAACTATTTTTACTGTTAGAAATAAATTAATTTATCGAGCGCGGAATGACAGAAAATTTCAAATTAATTGTATTCTATGTAATCCTATGTAAAATTTTTGTGAATTTTTCTTATTTTAGGGCTTTTTCGATATAAACCGGAATGAAAAATTTCTTTATACGAATACAACACAAAATTTCTCTGGACTTACTCTAGCCGCTAGCGCATTCTATTAACTGAACGATTAACTAGCATGAATAAATGACGAAAAGCTTGACATTTTTTAACTTTCTTTTTTCATACCTTAATTTTTACTCTGTTTATAATTTATAGTTTTTTAATATGAAAACGACAAAAGCGTGTAATATGTATTATAATGGGGCGATATAGCTTCAATGAAGGAGCTTAGTCATAAATAAAAAAAAATGTATTATAATGATATACCCAGTATGAGGAAAATTCCCACCCATGAAATGGGGAATTCAGATTGTATAGCTTTTCATGTTGTTGAAGCTTTTATAGATGGAGAAAAAATAATTCAAAAATTGAATTTTTTTTTCAGTTTTATTAATGTTTTGGTCCAAGACTTTTAGAAATGTGTACAGACTGGTTCAACAAAATTGTTTTTTTATAAATTTGAAATTTATCCCATAATGAAAAGTAGCTGAAAAATTGATGTCAAAACGGAAGCCAAGCTCAAATCACAAGTTAAATAAAAGTTTGTAATAATAAAAATTATTGTTTTTCAATTCGATAATTAAGAATATGCGTTTTTTAACTCTCGAAAATCAGAACTAATTAGTCCAGAGTTTACAAAACATTTGCCAACAACAGAAAATTAATCACAACATATGTTTTTCTAAGACCAGATATTGATTTTTATTCGCCTACATAGTAAAGTGTTACTTTATTACTGTGATTTGCGGCCTCAAAGTATCACTTTTTAATCATATATTTTGTTGCCATAGATAGTTACGTTGCCAAAAAACATTTGTGTTTGTTTAAATTCTATTAAATAGAAATTTTTATGAAAACAACCTTTTAATTCAATTCATAATCCAATAAAAATATTTGTTATTTTTTGTTGTCATAGTTATACAATTTGTTTGAAAAAAAAATAACAAATATTTTGGTCTAAGGTTACTTGTTCAATATTTTTTTTCGAAATTTATAAAAATTTAAATTTTGATTTAGATTAAAAAATTTTTTTTAAATATTTTCATTGCGGCGAATAAAAAATAGTGGACGTAAGCCGTTTTGGACTTAATGTGCATCTCGACTGGCGTCTCGATTCGCAAACTCCACATATGTCGAAAAACTTTAGCTTTACGTCCTTGCATTATAATGTACTATTTCCACTTTTGCACCGCAGATGCGATCGTAAAGTAATCTTTACGGCCTCTAAATATAGCTCTATCAAGTTTTGTATTTTTTAACAATATCAATTTAGTAAAGCGTTTTTTGTAGACATTCATGACAACTATTTTGTTTTCTCTTTCCAATTGTTAATGGCGTTGGCAAAAGCTACTTCGCAGTTGTAGTATATAGTCGGCATTTAATTTCGACTAAAATGTTAATGCAGAACTATTGCAAACCTTACTAAAATCTCTTACATATATCAAGGTTCATCAAAATCGAATATCATGGTTTAAAGTTATTAAAGTTTAAAATAAACTAGTGCTTAGGCGATCCTCACTACTTGAGATTCAGATCTTTCATCCTCCAAACACTAAACCATGTACAATGTTTCATATAAAGTTAAGGAGGTCATGTTGTGTTATTACCATACACTCAAAAAAATATTGCCGGTAAGATTTACAAAATCGTTTTGTAAAAGTGCTAACAAAAAATTTTTGTGAATTTACCAAAAAATCCTAAGCTTTATAGAAAATTTTGTATACTTTTTTAAATTTGAAAAACATTTGTAAACTTAGCAATTGTTTTTGTGATTTGGATTAAAAAAGTACAAAATCATAAATATTTCTTATTACAACTTTTTTTTATAGTTTTAATAAAAATATTGTTAAGATTATGTTGATTTTTTTAAATTTTAAATCATAAATCGTGTATCCATAACAAAATAAAAATCAATTGTACAAAATTTTGTAAAATTTTGTGAACAGAAAAATAACATTCTACAATTTTTGTTGTAAAACTTAATACGAATATTGAAGATTTTTTTTTAAACTTTACAAAGGGACTTATGCAATTTAAAAAACCAACAACTATTTTACAGAAAAAAATTTCTTTTTACAAACACTTTTATAAACTTTTATAAATTAGAATCATAACGAAAATTGGTATTAAACATTTTCAGTTTCAATCTGGTTGTTTAAGTAGAAAAGTAAATTTTTTAAAGTTGTGATAATTTAGTGGTCTATCTATATACATATAATAAATAGTGGTAGTGATACAGTCCCTAGTTTAAACAGTATTAACATCAGTATTAATAATTAATATTGATTTGCATCATAAATTAATATTATTCATTATTATTAATAATTAATATTATAATAATTAATATTATGATGCAAATAATAGTGTGAATTATGAACTTCGTTTAATTTTGGTGGAGAATAATAAAAATTAAAAAATATGGCGACTGGCATAGCAGGACAACTGATGAACTGTATAATAAATCAGTTCCTTACTGAATATATGGTAAGATATTTTAACTTAGAGTCTACATATCTATCTTGATATATATGGGACGTTTTACCTCAAACGCATCAAGGCTGTGTTCAAAATTCAATCAGTCGTAAAAAATTTTGTTTATGGCGCAAATATAAGCTAAGATTATAGAGTTTCTTAAACTGTTTAACTTTTATACTTGTAAAATTCATCGCATCTTTTGATAGAAACCATTTTTTGATGTATATTTGCTTGCTAAATACGAATATAATCTTTTTTTTAGTTAGAAGCTACTTTTTTGTCCGTAATATCCAATAACTTTCCAAAAAACTGTGTTTTGTAATAACGAACAGACAGCGGTTAATTTTATTTTCTAAAAACGTATAACAGATCACATATAACCTATCCCTAAATTAAAATTTTCACATGTCGTCCCTAGACCCTATCCTATTCAAAAACTACCAAAAAGTATTTGCTTTTTATAACTGATTATCGTTGGAGTGTTTAAAAAAAACCTTATTTTGATGTAGTTTGGTTTGCTGAGTACGAACCTAACCAATATTATACTAAAAATTCCACTCTTCAATCTTGGACCCTAGAAAACTATTGAAAACTGTATTTTGAGTTCCAAGATCACCAAAGTTTTCGCGAAATTTGCATTTTTTTAACTGATTATGTCAAAAATTAAGGTTATGTTCGTGTTCAGCAAGCAAAGATACATCAGAAAAGGGTTTTAATTAAATGATCTATTGATTTAACAAGTCAGAAGGACGGGACCACAATGGTTTAAAAACAACGTTCATCAACACCTCGGAACGCATGTTGTTGTGGAACCTATTTATCTTAAAAGGTATATATGTGTTGTTATGACACATATTGTAATTCCTAAACACAACACTTTTAAAAATAACATCAACAAAACTATTCTTTGACGTTGAGGCGTTTGATTTGCAGATTTGCAACCGCCATATTGATCCGCCATTAAGGACAATGGAACACATTTTATGAAACTCTCAAACCATAGCTTCAATTTGAGCCATAAACAAACTTTCAACGACTAATAGATTTTGAGCACCGTCTTGATCTCTTTGACGTGTATCATTCCAAACATATAGGTCAAAATCACGAATTTTCAACCAAAAATTCGTTTTTTTTAACACAAATTTTTTATTTGCTTTAACTTTTTTTACAGTGGGAGAGAAAATAAAAAACAACATTTCATATAGAAGAGAATTTTTGGTAATCGCCAGTGGTTCTCCCCTTAAGCTAGGGCTAATTTTAAAAACCACGAGTTTCATATTATGTTCAATTTGATGTATTTCACGAGCTACTTAACGCCTTTTAATTTTTTTTGTTTTGCTAATAAAAGTCTTTTTTTAGTTAAAATAAATACAATTACAATTTTTGATTAGTTGTTATATTAAAAAGAATTAAAAAATTAATTAATTAATTAATCTCCTTTGAATTTTATTTTTTGCCTTATAATTTCATTACTTTTCTACATAATACCAAAGATTTAGATTTTGGCGATTTTTTTTTGAAAACTATGGAAATTTATAAAAAAAACTTCATCTTTATAGATTTATTCAAAAATTTCTATAATTTCCAAAAAATATCGCCAAAACCTATATTTTTATGAATTAATAAAGTTTTAAAATTATAGACGAAAATATAAAAAACGATCAATGAGGTTTTGCGTAGTTAATTGTTAAAAAATTATAACTTAAAATATTACTAGCAAAATCTTTCTTTAACCTTTAAACACAACAAAAAAATTTAAAATCTGTCCAGTAGCTTATTAAATTAAACATTTATAGAACTCATGGTTTTTAAAAAGTAACCGTAGTTATAAAAGGAAGAACTAACTGTTCATGACAAAAAAAAATTGTTCATGGGCAGAACTAAACCAAAGGAGAAATGCTTGTGTTTCAAGACTCAAATTATTTAAATTCAACGCCTCAACGGGAGCTATATTTCTTAATTTACAACAGTAGAGGTAACCATAAGGTTACAAATTGGTAAATATAAACAAGCAGCATGTAAGTTTGGTGAAAAAGTTGATAAATATTTATTTTTTAAATTTTTTTACAGACCGAAAAAGATTTAAAATGGCAAAGTAAGATAAAAACTAAGAAACTTCCTTGAAACCAATGCTCCAAGAAAATGTAAAACCATCGAGTGACGCAGCAATTTTCTCAATATTACAGCAAAAAGGATAATCTGCAATTTTATTTCATTTAAGACAAGTTACGTTAATATCACATGAAGTGACGAAAAAAATGGAAACAGACATGTATCTTTATGCTTTAGTATGCCGGATAACCAGAAACGTTTCCTTGTTCTTTGAGTAACTCCTGATAAATTAGAGAAGAAACTGCGATTATAATTTCTTAAATATTGTAAAAAATTTTAACTATAAATTGTTTCCAAATTTAACAAATGTATGCAAAAAAAGGGTTTTATTTATTAACGGGGTTCCCATATGATATATGTGTATGAATATATATATATATATATATATATATATATATATATATATATATATATATATATATATATATATATATATATATATATATATATATATATATATATACATATATATATATATATATATATATATATATATATATATATATATATATATATATATATATATATATATATATATATATATATATATATATACATATGTATATATTACAAAAAAATGTTATTAAATCCATAAATGCTTTTTGTTGATACTATAAAAGGGTTTGTTCTTTTTCTAAAACTTTTGTGAAAACAATTTAATAAATTGCATAAATTTCACAAAAGCTCTGATAAACTAAAATATTTAGTTTGATGATTTCACAAAATATTTATTAAACCAAAAAATGTTTCTGCCATTTTCATAATATAATTTATAAGCCTTACAATCCTTTGTTGTATGTGAATAAAAGAATTTGTAGGGTTTATAAATATTTTTTTTCACAATGACAATATATATTGTAAAAATGTAAATTTTACAAAAATTTTTGTGTGTTGTATATTTATAAAAAAATTGTAAAATATATGTAGAATTTTATTAGTTTCACTTGGTTTTTTTTTTGAGTGTCATTTTTCCTATTCAGTAGGTCTTGAAAGTGGGATTGCCATACTGCCAGCACATCACGTTCATTTGTAGTAAGCTCGTTGTTTTCATTTTTGAAGGCTGTGGATCTTG
>OY856186.1:120746055-120790772 GCA_963693315.1 Diogma glabrata | reverse complement strand
AAAAAAAAATGTATTATAATGATATACCCAGTATGAGGAAAATTCCCACCCATGAAATGGGGAATTCAGATTGTATAGCTTTTCATGTTGTTGAAGCTTTTATAGATGGAGAAAAAATAATTCAAAAATTGAATTTTTTTTCAGTTTTATTAATGTTTTGGTCCAAGACTTTTAGAAATGTGTACAGACTGGTTCAACAAAATTGTTTTTTTATAAATTTGAAATTTATCCCATAATGAAAAGTAGCTGAAAAATTGATGTCAAAACGGAAGCCAAGCTCAAATCACAAGTTAAATAAAAGTTTGTAATAATAAAAATTATTGTTTTTCAATTCGATAATTAAGAATATGCGTTTTTTAACTCTCAAAAATCAGAACTAATTAGTCCAGAGTTTACAAAACATTTGCCAACAACAGAAAATTAATCACAACATATGTTTTTCTAAGACCAGATATTGATTTTTATTCGCCTACATAGTAAAGTGTTACTTTATTACTGTGATTTGCGGCCTCAAAGTATCACTTTTTAATCATATATTTTGTTGCCATAGATAGTTACGTTGCCAAAAAACATTTCTGTTTGTTTAAATTCTATTAAATAGAAATTTTTATGAAAACAACCTTTTAATTCAATTCATAATCCAATAAAAATATTTGTTATTTTTTGTTGTCATAGTTATACAATTTGTTTGAAAAAAAAATAACAAATATTTTGGTCTAAGGTTACTTGTTCAATATTTTTTTTCGAAATTTATAAAAATTTAAATTTTGATTTAGATTAAAAAATTTTTTTTAAATATTTTCATTGCGGCGAATAAAAAATAGTGGACGTAAGCCGTTTTGGACTTAATGTGCATCTCGACTGGCGTCTCGATTCGCAAACTCCACATATGTCGAAAAACTTTAGCTTTACGTCCTTGCATTATAATGTACTATTTCCACTTTTGCACCGCAGATGCGATCGTAAAGTAATCTTTACGGCCTCTAAATATAGCTCTATCAAGTTTTGTATTTTTTAACAATATCAATTTAGTAAAGCGTTTTTTGTAGACATTCATGACAACTATTTTGTTTTCTCTTTCCAATTGTTAATGGCGTTGGCAAAAGCTACTTCGCAGTTGTAGTATATAGTCGGCATTTAATTTCGACTAAAATGTTAATGCAGAACTATTGCAAACCTTACTAAAATCTCTTACATATATCAAGGTTCATCAAAATCGAATATCATGGTTTAAAGTTATTAAAGTTTAAAATAAACTAGTGCTTAGGCGATCCTCACTACTTGAGATTCAGATCTTTCATCCTCCAAACACTAAACCATGTACAATGTTTCATATAAAGTTAAGGAGGTCATGTTGTGTTATTACCATACACTCAAAAAAATATTGCCGGTAAGATTTACAAAATCGTTTTGTAAAAGTGCTAACAAAAAATTTTTGTGAATTTACCAAAAAATCCTAAGCTTTATAGAAAATTTTGTATACTTTTTTAAATTTGAAAAACATTTGTAAACTTAGCAATTGTTTTTGTGATTTGGATTAAAAAAGTACAAAATCATAAATATTTCTTATTACAACTTTTTTTTATAGTTTTAATAAAAATATTGTTAAGATTATGTTGATTTTTTTAAATTTTAAATCATAAATCGTGTATCCATAACAAAATAAAAATCAATTGTACAAAATTTTGTAAAATTTTGTGAACAGAAAAATAACATTCTACAATTTTTGTTGTAAAACTTAATACGAATATTGAAGATTTTTTTTTAAACTTTACAAAGGGACTTATGCAATTTAAAAAACCAACAACTATTTTACAGAAAAAAATTTCTTTTTACAAACACTTTTATAAACTTTTATAAATTAGAATCATAACGAAAATTGGTATTAAACATTTTCAGTTTCAATCTGGTTGTTTAAGTAGAAAAGTAAATTTTTTAAAGTTGTGATAATTTAGTGGTCTATCTATATACATATAATAAATAGTGGTAGTGATACAGTCCCTAGTTTAAACAGTATTAACATCAGTATTAATAATTAATATTGATTTGCATCATAAATTAATATTATTCATTATTATTAATAATTAATATTATAATAATTAATATTATGATGCAAATAATAGTGTGAATTATGAACTTCGTTTAATTTTGGTGGAGAATAATAAAAATTAAAAAATATGGCGACTGGCATAGCAGGACAACTGATGAACTGTATAATAAATCAGTTCCTTACTGAATATATGGTAAGATATTTTAACTTAGAGTCTACATATCTATCTTGATATATATGGGACGTTTTACCTCAAACGCATCAAGGCTGTGTTCAAAATTCAATCAGTCGTAAAAAATTTTGTTTATGGCGCAAATATAAGCTAAGATTATAGAGTTTCTTAAACTGTTTAACTTTTATACTTGTAAAATTCATCGCATCTTTTGATAGAAACCATTTTTTGATGTATATTTGCTTGCTAAATACGAATATAATCTTTTTTTTAGTTAGAAGCTACTTTTTTGTCCGTAATATCCAATAACTTTCCAAAAAACTGTGTTTTGTAATAACGAACAGACAGCGGTTAATTTTATTTTCTAAAAACGTATAACAGATCACATATAACCTATCCCTAAATTAAAATTTTCACATGTCGTCCCTAGACCCTATCCTATTCAAAAACTACCAAAAAGTATTTGCTTTTTATAACTGATTATCGTTGGAGTGTTTAAAAAAAACCTTATTTTGATGTAGTTTGGTTTGCTGAGTACGAACCTAACCAATATTATACTAAAAATTCCACTCTTCAATCTTGGACCCTAGAAAACTATTGAAAACTGTATTTTGAGTTCCAAGATCACCAAAGTTTTCGCGAAATTTGCATTTTTTTAACTGATTATGTCAAAAATTAAGGTTATGTTCGTGTTCAGCAAGCAAAGATACATCAGAAAAGGGTTTTAATTAAATGATCTATTGATTTAACAAGTCAGAAGGACGGGACCACAATGGTTTAAAAACAACGTTCATCAACACCTCGGAACGCATGTTGTTGTGGAACCTATTTATCTTAAAAGGTATATATGTGTTGTTATGACACATATTGTAAGTCCTAAACACAACACTTTTAAAAATAACATCAACAAAGCTATTCTTTGACGTTGAGGCGTTTGATTTGCAGATTTGCAACCGCCATATTGATCCGCCATTAAGGACAATGGAACACATTTTATGAAACTCTCAAACCATAGCTTCAATTTGAGCCATAAACAAACTTTCAACGACTAATAGATTTTGAGCACCGTCTTGATCTCTTTGACGTGTATCATTCCAAACATATAGGTCAAAATCACGAATTTTCAACCAAAAATTCGTTTTTTTTAACACAAATTTTTTATTTGTTTTAACTTTTTTTACAGTGGGAGAGAAAATAAAAAACAACATTTCATATAGAAGAGAATTTTTGGTAATCGCCAGTGGTTCTCCCCTTAAGCTAGGGCTAATTTTAAAAACCACGAGTTTCATATTATGTTCAATTTGATGTATTTCACGAGCTACTTAACGCCTTTTAATTTTTTTTGTTTTGCTAATAAAAGTCTTTTTTAGTTAAAATAAATACAATTACAATTTTTGATTAGTTGTTATATTAAAAAGAATTAAAAAATTAATTAATTAATTAATCTCCTTTGAATTTTATTTTTTGCCTTATAATTTCATTACTTTTCTACATAATACCAAAGATTTAGATTTTGGCGATTTTTTTTTGAAAACTATGGAAATTTATAAAAAAAACTTCATCTTTATAGATTTATTCAAAAATTTCTATAATTTCCAAAAAAATATCGCCAAAACCTATATTTTTATGAATTAATAAAGTTTTAAAATTATAGACGAAAATATAAAAAACGATCAATGAGGTTTTGCGTAGTTAATTGTTAAAAAATTATAACTTAAAATATTACTAGCAAAATCTTTCTTTAACCTTTAAACCAGTGTTGCAAAACGTTACTCGAAACGTAACGCAAAAACGAAATAACGAAATGAAATAGCGTTATTAGTAATAATTACTTTCATAACGTTTTAAAAATTAAATTGCGTTACAAAAACGTAAGACGTAACGATAACGTTATATTTTATTTCGTTTTTGTGGCATACTTTGTATAATTATATGGAAATAAAAGCCCAAAAATCGGTTTTATAAAATCCAACTTATCTGCTCTTTTTAAATTTCTGTGGACGCTTGAACTGAAGGTTTTGGTAGATATAAAATTGTTTGATAACAGTAACAAAATAATAAACATTTTGTAAAATTTTATGTATATTTCAAGTAATTTCAAGTCTGCACTAGCCGTTTAAATTTTTTTCATGTATTTAGTCATTTAATTTTATTTTACTACGATTTACTTTTTGCATGTAAAATTTGAAAAATATTAATTTTTTATTCGCCTATGTATTAAAGTGTTACTTTATTACTGTGATTTGCGGCCTTAAAGTGTCACTTTTTAACCATATATTTTGTTGTCATAGCTACGTCCAAAAAAGCAAAAAACATTTGTATTTGTTTAAATTCTATATAGAATATAAATTTTCATCAAAGCAACCCCTAAATTCAAAACTTCATTATCCAATTAAAATAGTTGTTATCATTTGTTGTCATAGTTATACAATAATTTGGAAAAGATAACAAATATTTTGTCAAGGTAACTTGTTCCACATATTTTTATTTCAAAATTTATGCAAATGTCTAATATTAATTTAGAATTAAAATTTTTTTTTTAAATATTTTGCTTGCTGCGAATAAAAAACAGTATATGATGCACGGACGTAAGCTATTTTGGACTTAATGTGGGTGTAAATCTCGGCTAGCGCCTCGATTTGCAAACTCCACATACGTCCAACATCTTTAGCTTTGCTTCCTAGCATCATAATGTACTATTATATTAATATTTTTCTAATTTTGCATGCAAAAAGTAACTGTTCATTAGATTTTCGATTTTTGTACATTTAAATATGTTATATTTTTAAACATAACATTTAATTTTAAAATAACGTAACTATAACGTTATAACATAACGCAATATAATATTTTACTGTTTCATAACGAAATAACGTACCGAAAAAATAAATATAATGTTATAAAAACGAAATGCATAACGTTACGAATTTTTTTTTCGTTTTGCAACACTGCTTTAAACACAACAAAAAAATTTAAAATCTGTCCAGTAGCTTATTAAATTAAACATTTATAGAACTCATGGTTTTTAAAAAGTAACCGTAGTTATAAAAGGAAGAACTGTTCATGACAAAAAAAAATTGTTCATGGGCAGAACTAAACCAAAGGAGAAATGCTTGTGTTTCAAGACTCAAATTATTTAAATTCAACGCCTCAACGGGAGCTATATTTCTTAATTTACAACAGTAGAGGTAACCATAAGGTTACAAATTGGTAAATATAAACAAGCAGCATGTAAGTTTGGTGAAAAAGTTGATAAATATTTATTTTTTAAATTTTTTTACAGACCGAAAAAGATTTAAAATGGCAAAGTAAGATAAAAACTAAGAAACTTCCTTGAAACCAATGCTCCAAGAAAATGTAAAACCATCGAGTGACGCAGCAATTTTCTCAATATTACAGCAAAAAGGATAATCTGCAATTTTATTTCATTTAAGACAAGTTACGTTAATATCACATGAAGTGACGAAAAAAATGGAAACAGACATGTATCTTTATGCTTTAGTATGCCGGATAACCAGAAACGTTTCCTTGTTCTTTGAGTAACTCCTGATAAATTAGAGAAGAAACTGCGATTATAATTTCTTAAATATTGTAAAAAATTTTAACTATAAATTGTTTACAAAATATAACAAATGTATGCAAAAAAAGGGTTTTATTTATTAACGGGGTTCCCATATGATATATGTGTATGAATATATATATATATATATATATATATATATATATATATATATATATATATATATATATATATATATATATATACATATATATATATATATATATATATATATATATATATATATATATATATATATATATATATATATATATATATATATATATATACATATGTATATATTACAAAAAAATGTTATTAAATCCATAAATGCTTTTTGTTGATACTATAAAAGGGTTTGTTCTTTTTCTAAAACTTTTGTGAAAACAATTTAATAAATTGCATAAATTTCACAAAAGCTCTGATAAACTAAAATATTTAGTTTGATGATTTCACAAAATATTTATTAAACCAAAAAATGTTTCTGCCATTTTCATAATATAATTTATAAGCCATACAATCCTTTGTTGTATGTGAATAAAAGAATTTGTAGGGTTTATAAATATTTTTTTTCACAATGACAATATATATTGTAAAAATGTAAATTTTACAAAAATTTTTGTGTGTTGTATATTTATAAAAAAATTGTAAAATATATGTAGAATTTTATTAGTTTCACTTGGTTTTTTTTTTGAGTGTACGCTATCTTTCTCACTAATGTGAAATAAGGGTATCCAAAACGTAAAACTAGTTTCTAATTGTGATGACGAACTGAATGGAAGAATCTACAACAATCTATATGTTGTTTTCCAATATACATGACTTACCGTAAATCTTTACAATAGACTTATCGCAAAATGATATCGATAAATTTCTTGTAATATGCAATTGTTGTAGTCAGTGCAGTTACGAAAAACTTCATCGAGATAAAATAAAACCGAACAATAAATGTAATTTGAAAATATGAAGGGGCTGAAATTTTACAGCTCTGAGATATCAAGACGTCGGTTTGGGTTAAGGATTTTGATATAGTTTGCGGCATAAAACTTTTATGAGACATTGTTTTTAGTTTTAGGCAGCGATGTATATCAAACATAAAACTCTTTGTAAAAGTACAAGTATTTTATCTCTGTTTAGAAATTTATTATAAAACTAACACGAAACATCAATTTGTCGCCGGAAAATTATAACAGATCATATATAACCATGGTTTAGTGAAAAGATGATACACTCAGCAAACTACTCAAAAATCTCTCCATTTAGCGTTTCGAGAAAATATTACAAAATCACAAATTCATATTTCTTTCAAAATTCCAGAAATATTGTAAAAATTAAATAAAATCAAACTTTTTTCAAAATTCTAAAAACATTCCAAAAATTATTACAAAATCAAAGATTAAACTTTTTTCAAAAATTCTAAAAATATTGCAAAAATTATTACAAAATCAAAAATACAAACTTTTTTTAAAATTCCAAAAATATTCCAAAAATTAAAATAAAATCAAATATTTAAACTTTTTCTAAATTCTAATAATATTCCAATTCTTAAAAATATTGCAAAAATTATTACAAAATCAAAAATACAAACTTTTTTCAAAATTTCGAAAATATGTCAAAAATTATAACCAATTCAAAAATTTCCATGTCCAATTTCATGTTCAATTACATTTACGTCATACAAACAGCTAAATTTTTTTTTTCAATTGGTAAAAATTGGTAAAAAAATAAATGAAATCATTTTTTTGACACACTTGACAATATTTTTTTGACAAACTTATAATGCAGTAAAATTCTCAATAATTATAATTTCATGTAATGAACATTTCATTTCACTAATTTTATTTTTTTCTAAAAAAATAAATGAAAATCATTCTTTTGACACACTTGACATTATTTCTGGTACAATACTTTTTTATCCCCGTTAATAAGTTGATTTATTTTAGATAAATAGAAAGATTAGGTCCTCTGCATCCTTATTATGAAAAAAAATTTGCGGAAATGAAAGGATCAAAAGTTATAAAGGATCAAACTTCCAATTTTACCTTGGTCCCCCCTTTGATTATTTTTTAGTTTTTTATAATAAATATTAAACAAATTAATTAAAACGTAGTATTTCATAATATTTCATAGTTATGAAAAAAAAAATTGCGGAAATGAGTTATAATTAATTAAAGGATCAAACTTTCAATTTAACCGTGGTGAACAGGGTTATATAATTATTCGTTTTTATTTTGATCTTATTTGTTTCGCTTCTGTGACCTTGCAGACCTTCGATTAAAAATAGCTTTTTATTAAATCAACTTTTTACTAACGGGGATAAAATAGGAAAATGCCTTATTTTTTTTGACAAACTTATAATACTATAATTCTCTATAATAATAATAAAATTTCATGTCATACAAATAATTAATTTTATTTTTTCCAAAAAATTGGGTAAAAAAATTAATAAAAATCTCTCTTTTGACACACTTGACAAAATTTTTTTGACAAACTTATAATGACATAATTTTCTATAATAATAATAAAATTTTATGTCATACAAATAATTAATTTTATTTTTTCCAAAAGTTGGGTAAAAAAATAAATAAAAATCTTTCTTTTGGCACACTTGACAATAATTTTTTGACAAACTTATAATGCAATAATCTAACATCAAGATTTCTCCACATGTCACTACTCATTTTCTCTTAAAATGAACATTTTTTAAACAAAAACAATGTAAGTTTTCTTGTTTTGACACACCTAACGATTTTTTGACACGCTTCATATGTCATATATAATGTTCCATTACATTTCATGTCATCCAAATAATTACTTTTATGTTTTATATATTTCTAGTCGAAAATCGAAGTAATGTTTCCCATAATATGTTTGTCAAAAAAATTAGGAAACGAAATATATGAAAATCAATCTTTTGACACACTTAACGATTTTTTTTCGACATACTTCTTAAACAATAATCAAGGTCCTGGTCTTACATACGGATGTCAATGATCCAGATTTCCCCAGATTCAAATTTACTACTCATCATCACTGAAAATACACGTTTTTTTAAGCCAAAAATATGAAAATTTGCTATTTTTGACACACTTAATAATTTTTTGACACACTTGCGGTACAGTTATCAAACACATCGTCCTTTCGGACCTGCCCATTGAATATATCTATTTTTAGAAAAAAAAAATTTTTGGAATCCCTCCAGCGGTTTTCTAGATTTCGTAGGTAATGACGGACGGCCGGCAGACAGACTTACATTTTTTGCTTTTTTAGAATCAGTAGATAGATCCTAAAACGTCGAGAAATTCCAAAAAGGTGGGGGTAAGAATTTCACTTTTGGCTCATAAATTTAATATGTATTGTACTTTGGTTTTTTCAAAACCGAAGTAAAGTTATAATTAATCACTTGATAGTCTTCAAACCCTCAAAAATTAAAAAACTGGTATTTTGTATATTATTTTCAACCATCATTAGTCATTAGTCATTTAGACCATCCACAAAAAAGTAAACATTTACAAGATGAAATAATAAAATTAAGTTTCTCAGTTTTGTGAAAGTTGGAAGAGTTGTAAATAAATTTCATCTGAAATCTCATTCTTTGATAATCAATATTATAAATAGAACAGTAAACACTAAAACTACAGGAAAATTATGTACAAAGATATTCATATTTTGAGGGTTTACAAAATAAATTATGGGTGTAACACTTGGTAGGCTGTTTTTATGTTTACTTTAATTAATTACCTTACACTTAATAGGAAATTAAATTGTTCATGTTTTTGAACATTAAGGAATTTAATTTTTAATTAAAAATGGAAATATTCATGCTATGTTAAAAATTTGATATGGCGATAAGCAGAAATTCCACAAATTTTAATTAGCGTAGAAAATAGGTTTAATATATTAATCAATATTAACAGGAATCGTTTGAAAATTTTAAACCCAAAAACTGAGTGAATATTTTTAGGTTTTAACTATTAAATTTGTTTCCGTTTTTCGTTAAAATTAAAATCTTAATCATAAGTAAGATTTTTGATCGGATTTAAAAAGAAATGGTTTGAGATGGTGCATTCTTGTTACATTAATGGCACATTACTAGACAATACTACATTAATGGCAGATTACTATTTGTGTTGTAAAATTAACATATTAACAGCGGTGACACGGAACTTCAGTCTAGTTGTTAATTCATCATTTCTAGAATTGTATCTCTAAGTATGAATATCTTCACAGCAAGTGTCTGCCTTTTTAAATCACATTTATCTAAATATTAATTAAAATCGGTTTGATAAATCGCTAAAAGGTGTAATTATATGATTTTATAGGTCAATCTCGAATCGAAACACAAAAAAAACATGTAACTGAATCTTGCTAGAGTTTTTGTGAAAATATACTTTTTAAAATGAGGATGATTTATGACTTTTTGCTTTGATTAATTGATTGATTGTTCACTTTAAGATAAACCTATGATTAATTGATTTATGTTAGAAGGATTATCGAAGTAATATGACTAAGTATAAAACCTAAGGATAACGTTTCTTACTCAAAGTGAACAATTTTTTCATTCAATTAATAAATTCTTGAAACTTTTATGCAATAAAAGTGTACGCTACTGTTTTTCCTCTAGACAAGACGTAGACAAGATGTAAATTTTTACCATATGTTCGCAACAATATCGTAAACTTCACGATAGATAGCTAAAATGTTATCGGGACCCGTTCTTGTTGAATTGTATACCTAGACTATACGTAGTGGGTCTTGTACATATTCCGAACCTGATGCGAACAAAACTTTAGATTTTTTGACAGAAAATGAAATTTAATAAGAACCTAGAGGATTTAAGTTTGATATAATTTTGCAAAAAACTTTGACCCAGCGGTTTGCAGTTTCCACAAATCTTCCAAAAAGCAGACCTCTTTCATAATTTTCGAAAAATTATAAATACAAACAATCCGATTTAGCAACCACGGTAAAAGGGTGGTAAAAATTTATTGTACAATATTTTTGACTGTATGTCAAAAAAATATCTTACACTTTGCTCTATTTTTGTGTAAAATATAAAAACATAACCTAGAAAATTTTTCTTGTCACTTGTATATTAGAAAAATGAATCTTAAAAGTAAGTTTTATCGATAATTAATTACAATTAAATTAATCTGTTTATTAATAATACATATAGATTTAGACGATAATCCCAATAAAAAAATAAAAATTCAATCAAATGTCAAAATAATCAAATTAATTTAATTGTAATTAATCATAATCATTAATTGACAAGTGACTAGTAAAATTTTCTTGGTTATGTTTTTATATCTCGCACAAAAAACGAGCAATGTTTAAGATATTTTTATTGTCATACAGTCAAAAATATTGTCGTACGATAAAAAATATTTACCGCCCCTCAACCAATCACAGCAAATATTATTTTATCTGAACGACAATTCTTTTACATGAATCGGGCCAATAAGGTCCTTGTTGTTGGCCTTATTGGCCCTAAATCCTATAACATAAAATATGACCTAGGCCATATTTAGGCCATAGGCCATATTTCATGATATGTGGTATGTGATATCTCACGTTAACTCATATGCCATTAGCAGGAAGGTACGTGGGGTTGTCACACCCGTAGATCAAAAAAAATATTGACAAATCAATAAAAACTGACCCCACCATGCGGGAAAAGTCTTAAGGTTCTATAATCACAAAAATCATTTCAAAACACGAAAAAAGTTATGCGACGCATAATCTTTGTTCATATTAGAAAAACCCGTGTAATTTTTTTTATTTACAATAACAAACAAAACCACCATTTGAAATATTAAAAAATACCTTAAGTTTATTTTATTAGGATTAAATGACCGAGTAAGACTGTATTCGAAACTACGAGGCCTAAATTTTAGACATTTTTAGAGTAAGATAAAGAAAAATAGAAAAACATTTTTAGTATTCCGTTTTTACAGAATGTTTATTGACATTTTAATTATCAAGATTAAAAAAAAATCAAAAATTGGAAAAGCTATAGGCTGGTGAAGTGCGAACTATAAAAAAAGAGTGCGTCCTGGTCGACGTGGTTGCAGTCCTTGTAGTGTTCTAAAACAAATATTTTTCAAAAATTCTTCATTAGAAAAGATGTCGTTATGGTTTGAACCTTGGAAAAAAAAATTCATAACATGGCTACGATTTGAAAAATCAATTTTTTTAGCCCCGTTTTTTCCATTTCCGAATTTCTTAAAAATATTAACATTTTTTTTTCAAAATCCAAGGGAAATAGAAAAATAGAAAACTATAAAAGAATATACAAAGAAGATTTTCACCAAATTTCAAGATAGAACTTGAGATATCGTATCGAAAAAGCAGTTACGATAAAAATACGTTAAAAATAGTATAGTACATATATATGGAGTATGAAAGAATTTTCCAAATGTATTTGTGCTCGGATGGTCGGGCAAAGTCTGTCGTCTATTGTTTGATTCGCTCCGCCCGACTGGTTTAGCTGCTGCGTCACAAAAGCCGCTGTAACTCCTGATAATAATTCTAAATTTGAAAATCCCTATGACGACATATTCTTTAGGGGCTATTAAAAATATGCAAAAAAACAAGCTTTTTTCAAATATCTAGACTATAATACTCACTTAATTTTTCTAAAGCGTGGCGTGACACCTAGTGATCAACTGGAAAAGATAGATAATAGTAAATAAAGAATAAAAGCAACGTGGTTGACTGACATCGGAAACAGAAAACTAGCAACACTTGAAATAGAAAGAAATAATGCAACATATTGTAATTTGTAAATCCTCCCGCAACACCAAAAAAATGAAAATTAAAAAGAATACGAACAAGTGTAGTTTATAATACAATTGCAGTTGTATAGGGATGATATTTACTGTGCAAAACATTATGAAAATAACATCGAACCAATTCTATTTTTTCAATTAAAAAGCCAACACGCCATGGCCACTTCGAAGTAAACTTCACGTAACATTTAGCCACTGTTATTGTTAAGCCTAAGTTCCATAAATGTAGTATTGAGAAAAAAATAATCGTCTAGTGTAATTTCCCTTGAAATTTTTTTATGATGCTTGATGCTGTTTTTGTTTGTTGTATGTATCTCCACAAAATAATTTGCAATTAAAACACGTTGTGGCAAATAAATATGTATAATGTGTATACGTTTTTACATAAACAATCTGTCACTTTCAGCGGAATTAAAATAAAAAACTTAAATTAAAAACCGTTGATTTTTTTTCATCTTAAATTCCTCTTTTTTTTTCGTTTTATTTGAACTAGAAATGAAAACATTTAGATTACGAAAATTTTGTTATTGCCAAAATATTTATTTATGTAGTTAATTTCAAATAACATTTTTTTTATTAACGATTTATCAATTTTGTCTTTTGTACATTTTGCTTAGGCGCATATTAGACTATCAAATATGTTGGACAAATATTTTCTATCCAAGTTTTAGTCAAGTAATTATTTTTTGTTTTTTGATGACTGAAAAAGCATATTACACTATGTCAAATATGCTACCAAATATTTTTGATAATTTAATTGTTCTAATAGCGTTTTCGTTTCTCGATTTAAGTTTTGACCTCAAAGCGTGCAAAACTTTTTCAGTTTTGCATTTTGTAGCTTTGCATTTATTTTTTCAGTTTTGCCCTTAAAATACTTGAGAATCGAACAGAAAAAAAGTCACATTTTTTAGATCTGTCAAATTTGTTTAACAAAATAAAAGTAAAGTTAAGTTAGAGTAAAAAGTATCATTAATTTTGTATTTGTCTAATCAATCCCTTTTGCTAATAGCTGAATAGATGAAAAACTTTTTTTTGTTTGACAGGTGATTAGTATATAAATAAAAAAATAAAATAAACATTTTTGAATTAATTTTAAAATTAAAATATTAAAAAAACTTTTTTTAAAGCACTAGGGTTAAAGCTTAATTTTTTATTATTTTTTTCGAATAATTCTTAATAACAACAAATTTTAACCACTGAAGTTCGATGATGAAAAATTAGAATTATAGTCGGACTAAAAATCTTTAGAATTAAATATTTCAAGAAACAAAAGAATGCCTCTTTGTAAAGTTGACATATTGTTACGATTCTACATAAATGTAATGAAATACAAAACCTTAATTTTCGATTCAGAAATAAATCAAGGTCACATTCGTTTCTTAGAATCAGGGTCAACAATAAATGAAATTGAATGATTTTGAATCAAATCAACATAACGTAAAATAATCGAATATTCTAATATTTTCTCAAGGTTTCTAAAAAGTGACCTCGAATAATCTAGAAATTAAACAGAATCGTATATAAGCAATTACCTTGTAGAATATAGTTAAGTTTTATTTTAACCTGCGACCGATGGTGTAAAAAGTGGAAATAGTTTAAGGAAATAGTTGGAAATAGTTTAAGCGAAATTAATTGTAAACAAAACGTTGTACCATGCAAATAAAATCGTGTAACTAGAAGTTATTTTGAATTTAGTTTTTGCAAATAAAGTTTTAAGTGTTATTAAGTAGAAAAAAATTGTGTATTATTTTGAAAGTTGTGAACTGGGAATTTCTACAATCAACCGTTGGAGTTTTGTCAAACAGCTTGAAGAATATTCTAGATAGGGTATATTGTTAGTGTATTGCTAGAAGTGCGTTTATCGAATTGAGAGTAAGGCCAATTCGAAGTATGGTGAGAAAAACGTAACAATATTTTAGAATAAGGATAGACCTATTTAAAAAAAAGTTAAAATTCAATTAAACTATAACTCTTCGATCGATGCGTCCCAAAAGATGATCATTATCTACTCACACTAATTGAAACCTTCTTCATAAGTTTCATCATAATTACGTCATTATTGTAGGCTGTAGTGTCTGTAGTGTGAATAAAGACACTGAAAAAATTCAAAAATTGCAAAAAAATGTACCAAGTTTCATTCAATTCGATTATCAGGTATAGATGTTAATGAGCTATCAAAAAACAGACACCGGGGGACCCTCTACCACTTTGTTCAATATCGTTCAAAAACTAATCAGATCCTTGCTACATATGTACATTTTTTTAAAGTGTCATCAAAATTTATTCACGAACGAATATTGTATGCTCCCAAACATTAAAAACATAGTGAAGAAATCACCTCTCTCTCTCTCTCTCTCTCTCTCTCTCTCTCTCTCTCTCTCTCTCTCTCTCTCTCTCTCTCTCTCTCTCTCTCTCTCTGTCTCTCTCTCTCTCTCTCTCTCTCTCTCTCTCTCTCTCTCTCTCTCTCTCTCTCTCTCTCTCTCTCTCTCTCTCTCTCTCTCTCTCATCCTCTCTCTCTCTCTCTCTCTCTCTCTCTCTCTCTCTCTCTCTCTCTCTCTCTGGCGTTTACATCCCATGGAGGGAGTTTGCCGTCTGTGCAATCAACTTCCAATCGTCTCGTTCCATGACCATTGACTCCAGTTTTGACATCCTATATCGCGAAGGTCTTGGATGATGTCATCACGCCAGTGTTGTCTAGGTCTTTCTCTCGAACGAACACCAGCTGGTTGTTGTTGGGACGCTTTTTTACCATTATTTCTAATGGAGCCCTTTCTACATGACCAATCCATCTAATCCGGTTGGATTTAATGAATCCGATTACATCGCAGCCTCCAAGAAGCTGTCTGATTTCATGATTCTTTTGGATTCTATACTGATTTTCAGCAACGTTACACGGACCATAAATTGTTCGTATGACCTTCCTCTCGAATGTTGATAAAAATCTACAATCGGAGGAAGTCAGTGTCCAGCTTTCGCTTCCAAAGGTAAGCACAGGTCGGATTATTGCTTTGTAAAGTGTGAGTTTACACGACCGCGAAAGATGTTTTGATCGCAGAAGTTTTGAGTATGCGTAGAAAACTCTGTATGCGGCAGAGACACGGGCTTTGATATCTGCCTGCATGTCATTTGACGATGTTATTATAGACCCGATGTATTTGAAGTTTTCACGCGTTTCACTTCATAGTCGCCAGTATCCAGATTTCCGGGTGGTATGTTCTTAGATGTTGTTAAAACTTTCGTTCTGCCGGTGTTGATGCATAATCCAAGTCGTTTAGCATTTCTCTCAAGCTGAGAGTCTATCCTTAATATCGCTTGTTCTACGTCGAGAAGCACAATATCATCTGCGTAGCCAAGAACTTGACTAGATTTGTTATATATGCAGTTTTGAGTCTCAATTCTTTTTCTTATCGCGTACTCAAGCGCCAAATTAAATAGTACGGGTGCGAGTTCATCACCTTGTCGAACACCTGATGTTATATCGAAAGGATCAAAAACTGATCCCTCGATTACTTTTCTACAATTTGATCCCGATGTTGTGAGTTTGCACAGAGAAACAAGTTTCTCTGTGATACCAAGGCATATGAGTGCGGACCAAAGGTTGTCGCGGATGATGCTATCATATGCTTGCTTGAAATCAACGTAGAGAGCTGGTGAATGCTGATGTTCTACTCCCAACATTTTTCCAGAATCATCCTTAATGTAAAACATTGATCTGTGGTTGAGCGGTTGGGACGAAAACCACACTAATAGATTCGGCGAACGGGATGAGTCGAGCAAGTACGACATTAGGTAGTATTTTATATGCAGTGTTCAACAGTGCGATGCCACGATAATTCGCACACTTTAGACGGTCAGCATTTTTATGTAGCGGAACAATGAGAGCTGTTTTCCATTCAGCAGGTATTTCTTCTTGGTCCCAGATTGCAAGAATCAGATCGTATATACGTGAGACCAGAGCTGTTCCTCCATTTTTCAATAGTTCTGCGGGAATTCCATCGATTCCTGGTGATTTGACATTTTTCAGTTTTTAATGGCAGCTTCCACTTCTTCTATTGTTGGATAATAAGGGACAAAAATCTCCTCAGTTGATGAAGCAATTGCTCGAATAGGATGAACTTCATTCGTTCTATTCAATAGGTCTTGAAAGTGGGATCGCCACACTGCCAGCACATCACGTTCACTTGTTGTAAGTTCATTATTTATTTTTGATGGCTGTAGATCTTTTGTGGAAATCTTTTGTCAGATTCCGTGCATTGGCAAAGCACTCTTGAATTTCCGTTGGCCGCATGTTGGTTGATGTTTTCGATGCAGCTCTTTCGCTCTCATGTGTTCGCGTTTCTTTTTACGTAGAAGTTTTGCTGAGGCTTTCCTGGCGCATAGATAATCAGCTTGGAAGCTTCGGGTGTTCCTTGTTAACTATTTTTCTCGCAGTTTTTGTTTATGTTCAACGGTTTGGTGGCACTCTTCGTCAAACCATACGTTGTGTGATTTCGGTGGTCGTTTTCCGATTGTAGTTTGTGCTGCGGCTATAATGGTTGATTGAAGCGTTTGCCATTCTTCTTGTATGTGTAATGGCATCTCAGACGGAATGTCATGCTCTTCTATGTTTTGTGTTATTATTTCCTGATATCTATTCAGCGTTTCCGGATGTTTAAATGCATCGACATTCCAGCGAACGGTCTTTTATGCTTGTCTATTAAATGTAGATGATAATTTGCACTTGTACTTGAAAGATAACAAGCATATGATCGGTGTCGATATCTTGTAGAGTGTCTCTTAGAGATCATGACGTGATCGATTTGATTTTCCGTTCTTCCGTCATTTGATTTCCACGTTGCCTTGTGAATTCTCTTGTGAGGGAAGAAAGTGCTGGAAATTACTAGATCATACATCCTCACGAAGAACCTCACGGTGACAGAAAATTTTGTAAAGATTGGTGAAAATTATAGCGGTCGACTCATCTTTTCAAATGTTATGTAGAGGAGGTTGTTAGAAGAAAATTTAGAAAAATAGCATAGCATTTTTTTTGTAGTTTTCGTAAGCATCTTTTTGACTTACAGGTTTTGCAGTCCAATTTTAAAATTTTGCAAATCTATTTCAACCTTTTGCAATTCAAATTCAACTTTTGTATATCAAGTTCAACGTTTTGCAAATCAAATTTAACTACTTGCAATCAAATGCGACCTAGCAAGCATTAATTACAATTTTATATTTTGTACTACTTCTACGTAACTGCATCATAGTCATCATTACTATAATTACAACTGCATCATTACTATAATAAAGACTGAAAAAAGAAAATCGGTCACTACAATCTCTGTTGAACCAACCGAATGTTCTGTCACAATAACCTCAAATTCAGTTGTCTTGCATTTAAAAACAAAATATGAAAACGCAATAAACGAATGATATGTCAACGTGAGTTAAGATTTAGTTGTTGCACAAGAGGTTGTAGTGACCGAATTAATACTTTTAGTGAAACTAATCATAAATTCGGTACATTCAGTACATTGCATTAATCAGAAAAGCTTTCGCCGAAGACATCTCAGAAAAATGTGAATTTTGGAATTTGTGTGACAATTTTGTGACATCCGAATTATGAAACACCAAACAATTTGTTCTCAATTTACGTAGTTGAAAACGTAGTTCGAAATGTTCGAAAATTCGAGTTCGAAAGGTTCAGTGTTTAACTATTTTCTGCAAAGAAATTTACTTGGGAACATTCATGAACCAACAACAGTTGAAGCTACAGGTAATTGATAGTATATTTTCCAATATATATATGATTTAGAAGCTGGCGTTATTGAATCTTTCCTTAGCGACCATAAACAGCTATGGGTAAAATCCAAACCAACGTAAAACTTTATTAACAAAAACTGTTTTTTTCCAAGTTGACTGATTTTTTTATATTGAAAATAGTACATTTTGCTACAAGAGATGAAAACGCTGCTTTTCCGTGAGTGAAAATTTGTTCGCGAAACGCGTTAACGTCGAGTGGGGCAATTTCACGAACGTAAAATGTTTTTATCTCGCGTTTGAAATACAATTTTTTCTATGATAAATATATAAACGATATTTATTAGAAATTATTAAATTATAAATCGACAAAATAACATTTAAAATTCATATTCTATTTTTTTCAATGACTGCTGTGTTTTAAAAACTTTGTAAAATTATATGAAAATACAATAGCAACTACAACCCGGGTAAGAAAAATCTAAGGGGCCAAACCTGGTCCAAGCCCGCAGCACCACCTTTTGGGGTTTGGGCCAGGTTTGACATTTTCAAACGGCCCAGGCTTGGGCCAAGCTTGGACTGATGTCCTGTGGCCAAGTCTGGCAAAACAGGCTTAGGCCAAGTCTGACAAATAAGACTTCGGTCAGGCCTACCAAACCAATTTTTTTCCCAGATCTCCTTTAAATGAGTGGAAAGAGTAACATATATGAAAATAAAGATAAACATAATATGGCCTGCACATGTTTACAATGCATTACGCTGGTTAATAACGCGTGATATAATAAACTGAACCTTGGTTCAGTATAGATATTTACAACTGACCCAGACTGAAACCAAAGCTAACTATCTAAGACTTGATTCGTCAAAACTGGCCCAACATTGGTCCCATGTTTAATATTGGCAGCTTCTACCCGGGAATTTGTTATTCTCTTTACACTAGAGGAAAAAACCCATTTTCATAGAGGATTAACCCTGGTTGAAAATAGACTTCATGATATCTGCTATCATAAAAAAATTTAATTAAACTATAAGTAATGGAACATAAAAACAAAATATGATATGCCATTTTGGTTATAGTGCTTGTTAAAATGGGCGATATTAACAGGTGGAAGAACAAAACAACAAAATAATCCCACGCATCAAATATAAAATCTCCTTTAAAAGTTAAAACATTTAAATGTCGATCTTGAATTGTCAATGTTAATTATCCTTGCAATCACTGTTAAAACTGCAAAACTAACAACGCTTCCATACAGGGTCATATAACTGTAAAAAGTGCTACATAAGAGCTTTAAATGAAAGCATCTCTCCTAACATCGGCAGCGACACTATATATTGGGGAAAATGATTGGAAGTTTAATTTCAAAACTGTGAAAAAATTCTAAAAAATTTGTATTTTGAAATTAAAAGCGATTGAATTCCCCAGTTCTAATCTAGTACAGAAACACGATGGTAGTAACAAATTCCTCTGTTAAATTATAATAACAAAACCGATTCAGCTCTCTGAACCACGCTAAGCTAAATACAACATAGGTTGCCCGTTACACTAAATAAAACATTTCCCAAAATTTACTAATTTAACCGATTTCTTAAAATTGTAGCTAATATTTTTATGCAAACGACAAACTTATGAAAATCTTTTAACAATAACCTTTTTGAAATTTTTCGATCAATACATCTTTTACAGCGCTAGTTGATTGATAGACTAATCCATCTAATAATTATATCTACATCAATTTTATTGTTTGTTTAGTTCGATTAAAATTGTTATTTTTTTAAAAACGGTTATTAGTAATAATTTCCAAACAAAGATATTCTGTAATAACTATTCTTGGATTAAATAATTTGTTTATGAATAAATTTATCCAAATAATTTTTTTGGATTTCTAAAGGAAATAATCATCTATTGTTTTGTGATATTAATTTTAAAATACAGCAAAATGCATTAATATTCAAATGTGTAGACTTAATTTCATATTGATTTTTATATATTTACATTATTATTTTGTGATATAACATTGCTTAAATATCTTAAATGTTTATCGGTAACGCCTTCATTTGAAGTTCATATACGTTCATAAATTCTCTATTATTTTTACGATAAATGTTAATCTAAATGGATCAAAATAAAATTGGATTTATATATACATAATATTAAATATTTACACAGTGGGACATACATTTAATAGAGGTTATAGCAAAACTACGACCTAATTTAGATTTCAAAACATTTTAATGTCGTATTTCAAAATAAAATCTCCAATAGTGGGGTAACCATTAGAGTTTCTTGACTTATTGAAAACTGCAAATATGTTTCTTTTGTTTCAAAATATTTTATCCATGTTTCATTGATTCATCAAGGAGTAACTGATAGACTTTTAACTTTAATAAATGCTACTTTCTAATTGTTGCTGTGTACTTTTGAAACCCATATTGAAATTGAGAAATAAATAGCGAATATTTTTTTTTGTATTCGTAGTCCTTGTGGGGGATATAATACCACATATTGAAATAATAACCCTTGCCCACGTATAAAACCATCAACAACATAATAAGAAATTATTATAGTTACTCCTATTTTGGATAAATGTTCAATGTTTTTGTTTATGTTGTAAAAATATTTACAACCGACACAAAAACAAAAATAAAATAATAATTTACCATCTGTCAACATAAATTATATCTTTTCGTATCGTCCTTTATTTTATATAACATACATTCGTAAACAATTTTCCGTAATCATTATTTTCTTAGAAACAATTATATATGGTTTTTGTTTCATCTTAAATCCTTAGAGACATAATTAATGTAGAAAAGCCGTTTCTCTTATTAGGTAAACGAAAATATTTATTTTTTTCGTAGGATTAGTTCACACGAGGCATAAGCTGATGGGATTTTTAAAAACTTAGATCAAAAGAAAATAATTAATCCGATTTTTATATGTACATACATATGGAGAATAGGATGTGCGAGTTTGATGTGTGTTGCAATAACAACTTTGAGTTTTATTCTTATTAAATTTCTTTAGTGCCTATTACTAACGTTAGACGAGTTACCTCCAACAAATTTTCTACTTATCTATAGAGTTATATGAAAACTTGTTTCTTCGAGCAAGTAATTGCCATCAGCAAGGAATATTCAATAACAAAGGATGCTACCGTTGACTGAATAAAGTTCATCTGTCAGCACCCCTAAGATATTACCTTGGTTATTGTTGCCTCAGAGATGTTACCAGTGGTATGTGATATTTTACGTTAACTCGTATGTCAATAGCTGGAACTGCAGTACTCAGAGCTGTCACACTTGTTGATCTAAAATTTAAAAAAAAACTGCAAATCAACAAAAACTGAGCTGAAAAACCAATTTTTAAACTACACGAGACACACGACTGGTGTGGGATCTTGGTCTTAATAGGTTTGTATGTGTAGTTGTGACACATAATGTAATTCCTATTACACAACACATTTTATTTAAACAAAACTCGCAGACAAGTGCGAATATTACTCGCGAATATTATATTACTTTGGACTAAAAAAAAATTCACCTCTCGTATATTTAAAAAATTTCCACTCTCAACCGCCAATAAATAACATTTTAAATGATGAGTTGACCGCAATGGTTTTCATTCACTCTTTACAATATTTCCTATAACCGTGAATTTTCTCTTTTGTAATGTTCGAAGTTAAGGGATGGGGATAAGAAAAAAACTAGCATTTTTGGTGCACAACTCAAAAGCTAAGCAGTCGATAATTTTTTTTAAATATTTCAAACTTTTTCCATTTTTCTAAATCAACCTCGATTCATTGAAAAATAGTAGATTTTTATACAAGTGGTGAAAACGTCTCTTTTTGCGTGACTGAACGGTTTGTCTGAATAAGTTCAGGAACGCAAAAACGTTTTTACCACGCGTAGAAAACGCTATTTTTTCTACGCTTGTAAATATAAATGATAATATTTACAAATTCATCTACTAAAAACTTACAAAACGACATATCTAAATTTGACTGTGTAAAAAATACACAAGATTTTATTTATATATAGCATTTTTACCAGTGTAAAATCATGTTATTATTGTGTTCGCCTACAGATGGAATAATAACAGGCGAACACAATAATAACATTATTTTACACTGGTAAAAATGCTATATATAAATACAATCTTGTTTATTTTTTACACAGTCAAATTTAGATATCTCGTTTTGTAAGTTTTTAGTAAATGAATTTGACAATATGAATAATGAAAATATGTAGTTCATATATTTTCTCTAAAAACTTTTACAGATATTACAGATATTTTTTTTACCGACTGGAAGTCATCGTTTAAAGTATAAATTTAAAAAATTGTAGGTAAAGTTTCAATTAAAAACAAAAAAAATAAATTTTTTAATAAAATTTATTTATTTATTTAATAAATTTTTTTTAATTTTTTTTTGGCGGAAAGAACTCAGAGAATATATTTTATATCTGACAGTTAATTATCGGAGGAAAATATTATACGATATATCTGATACAAATTTTATTTTATCGCTCCGATTTCTCCGATATAGAAAAAAAACACACTCATTATTAGTTTAATTAATTAACTACACACAATTGATATAATGATTAGTTTCGATTCGATCAAAATATTCAAAATATTCAATCCCTTCAAAATACTGCGATATTGACAGAAATAAACACAGCAACCGAAACAACAACAGAAACAGTAAATCAAATTCAATCTCAAATATTCAATCCTTTAAATAACCACCACCTGTAGGCGACCACCGAAACTTATTTACTTTCAGTCCAAGTGACTGAAAACATTTTCAGTCACTACTTAGAAAAAGTTTCCCTTTCACATAGGTTTTACAATATATTAAAATGACATTTTCGTAGCTTGAGTAGAAAAAACATTTATTTTACTATCTCCTAATCTATGTCTATATAATATAGATAAAAATAAATCGTCGCTTTAATAATGAAACAACGTATGCTATTTATACGTTGTTTTTATATAATAGGTGCGCTGCATTCCCCATAAGGGCATCTTTGAATTGGCGTTTTTAAATTTTCGAATTATTTTATGACTGGGGGTAAGAATTAATAAATTATAAATTAACGTCCATGCAAATGCATGCGCACATCAAACTTTAAACTCAAATATCTCGAAACTATACTTTTGCGTATACGTCATTTCATTATTAAAGCGACGAAATATGTGCAATAAGAAATATGATAGGAATATATGCAGTAAGAAATATAATATGCTCCTATCAAATTTTTCCTACGGTACTGTTTTTTTCCTTTTTAAAGTATGGAACCCTAAAGATTGACATCTGGGACAAACTAAAAATTAAAAAATGAATTTTTCAGTGTCCTGGCTAAAATAAACTAAGTTAGAATTGTTCATATGAAAAAACAAAACAAGTTTATTGAAATTCGTGTCTTGAGTCATGTTTTAAAATAATCATTTGGGATGTCTCTAAAATCAGAAAAAGAGATATTAGCAGAATTTAATATATATGTTATTTGTTTAAATGCTATTATGTTAAGTTTTTGAGAGGGCTTGTGATTTTTGTTATCCTGAGTACACTATTGTTTAATAATATTATTGTTTTGTAAAAATAGATTTAATCGTCAGACATATTTAATTATAATGTTTTTCTCTTAATAAAATGGTCTGTGTATTATAACATCATGTGTCACAACAACACATAAAAACCTTTTAAGAACTAGAACTCACAACAACTTGCGTTCTGAGAGGTTGATGAACACAAATGTTTGTTTTGTTTTTTTCAATTTTTTTAAAGAATAGATAACTAAACAATAAATTCTATCTCGTTAAATTCTCAAAAATCCTTAGATCGAAATATCGTATCACCGAAAATTCATTTTGTCGAAAAATTATTGCATCGAAACATCACATTACCGAAAATCATATAACTAAAAATTTAATTAAAAAAATCGAAAAATCATATGATCGAAATTCGTAAAATAGAACAAGAACATATTATATCATAAGACTCGAAATTTTTCGATATAGTGAATAAATACTTTGAGAACCCATTTAATGAAAAATAGGTATAGGTATATATATGTCTACTCAGTGCTAGGTACATATATTGTAAATTTACATCTGCAGTATATATAGTAATTATTATATGTATTGATTTATATTATAATTCTATATACATTCAGTCAGATTTTTTTATTATTAATTTTTTGATTGTCGAAAAACTGGCATTGTAAAATTATAGTTTGGTTTTTGGAAACAATTCATTCAAGCGAATTGTATCCAAAAACCATTCTTTAATTTTAATATGCTAATACTTGGGCAATTGAAGATTCAGTAATAAAAAAATCATGTATAGAAATTCAGGAAAAAATTTTCACATTTTTGAAAATAAGTCGAAACCTGTGCTTTCTAAAATTACAAGGAAATTTTTTTTGGACTAGAAAAAATACACAAGGTCAATATTTTTATGTTTTACTGATTTATTATAAGTCGTTTAGACCTTAGTTACCTTAATTCCCTAAGGGAATTGTAAGAGGGATTTATGGATTCATATAATAGACCTAGTTTTCATTATAAATTTTTGTTTTGTTTATTTATAAACAACATTATTTACATAAAGCCATAGTAACGAATAACAGTACCCCAGCAATAAAATTTGAAGTGGAAAACAACTAGCTTGATCAATTAAAACGCAAAATTATGCTATCAAATACTTGATCAAAATAAATGTTTTAGTTTAATAAATGTTTTAGGTAGTAAAAAATAAAATTATTTATGTATCACGTGAATTATTAGATGTCAATTACCTAGTGAAACTTACTAGCCCTCGGGTACTAAACGTTTCCCTGGGTAGTTAACATCCTTATATAATTCCCTTGATACATAATTAACTATTTTTCTATAATAGCAGATGAAAAATATATTTTCAAGCAGGTTCAATCTCCTGTGAAAATGGTTTTTTTCCTCTAATGTAAAAATATTTTCGCTAAATAACAGATTGTAGTTGCTATGGTATTTTGATGTAATTTTGCAAAGTTTTTAAAACAAAGCAATCATAAAAAATATAATAAAAATTTTGAATGTGATCTTGTCCATTTTGAATTTAATAATTTAAAATAACTAGGTGACCAATGTGGGTAGTGAAATCCGAAATTCTACGTCCACGCCGTGCTACCTGGGTAATGCTAACAGAATTAGGTTGGTGTAGTTGAGAGGGGCAGAGTAAATACTGCTTATACTCAATGATTCTGCACCATGGCGAGTCATTGGCGCCACAAAACCAATGCAACTCAAGCGTCTGTTCTCCATGTTAGGGGCGGCTTGGAGCGGGCGTCTGTCTTGGATCAAGCGGCTCGCTATATAAACGTGTAGCAAGCGTCTGTTCTCCATGTTAGGGGCGGTTTGTAGCGGGCGTCTGTCTTGGATCAAGCGGCTCGCTATATAAACATGTAAAAAGGTTGTTTCTGGTGACCTAAAGATGCAGAACGAACCCATTCACGAAAATTTGGGTTGGGCGAAGGGCTAACACCCCATTTCCGTAAAAAACTACTTGTCATGAATTCTGTACACAGGCCTCGGATTATCTCGGATTCACTATTTGAACGACCTCGGAAACTGTACCCGGACTACGATTTAAAAATGGGAACCTGGAACGTGCTAAGCCTTAGAAGACCAGGAGATCTACTGAAACTTACAAACCAAATCAATAGCTATACACTGGATATAGTGGCGTTACAAGAACTAAGATGGCCAGGGAGTGGAATCCACGAAACAGCCAAAGGATACACTCTCTACTATTGCGGTCATGAAAACGGAGGAGAATTTGGAGTTGGCTTTCTCACACATCGTCGCGTGAATCAACATGTTATCGACTTTCGCCCAATTAATATGCGGATATGCACAATGAGAATCCGCACGCAAAAATTTAATGTAACGATCATCAATGTTCATTCACCTACTGAAGACAAAGCAGATGACATTAAAGACCTGTTCTTCCTAGAACTCGAAGAAGTCATCAATAACATCCCGCGGCACGATATAAAAATCGTGATAGGTGACTTCAATGCGCAAATTGGTAGAAGTGCAGAACTTAAAACACATGTCGGCCCTAACAGCTTGCATCATGCTAGTAACAATAACGGCTTTCGCACAGCTGAACTGGCTATGATGTATGATCTAGTAATATCTAGCACTTTCTTTCCTCATAAGAGAATCCACAAAGCAACGTGGAAATCAAATGATGGAAGAACTGAAAATCAAATCGATCACGTCATGATTTCTAAGAGACACTCTACAAGTGTAACTGACGTTCGATCATACAGAGGTGCTGATATGGACACCGATCATATGCTTGTCATCTTTAAGTATAAGTGCAAATTATCATCTACATTTAATAGGCAAGCAAAAAAGACCGTGCGCTGGAATGTCGAAGCATTTAAACACCTGGAAACACTGAATAGATATCAGGAAATTGTAACGCAAAACATAGAAGAGCATGACATCCCATCTGAGATGCCATTAAACATACAAGAAGAATGGCAAACGCTTCAATCAACCATCATATCCGCAGCACAAACTACAATCGGAAAACGACCACCGAAATCACGTAACGAATGGTTTGATGACGAGTGCCGCGAAAGCATTGAGCACAAACAAAAACTGCGAGAAAAATGGTTAACAAGAAATACCCGAAGCTCCCAAACTGATTATCTATGCGCCAGAAAAGCCTCAGCAAAACTCCTACGGAAAAAGAAACGCGAACACATGAAGAGCTGTATCGAAAACATCAACCAACATGCGGCTAATGGAAATTCGAAAGAGTGTTTTGCCAATGCGCGGAATCTGACCAAAGATTTCCACCCAAGATCTACAGCCATCAAAAATGGAAACAACGAGCTTACAACAAGTGAACGTGATGTGCTGGAAGTATGGCGATCCCACTTTCAAGACCTACTGAATAGGACGAACGAAGTTCATCCTATTCGAGCAATTGCTCCGTCAAGTGAGGAGATTTTTGTCCCTTACCCAACAATAGAAGAAGTGGAAGCTGCCATCAAAAAATTAAAACATGGCAAATCACCAGGTATCGATGGAATCCCTGCAGAACTACTTAAGAATGGAGGAGCAGCTCTGGTCTCACGTATATATGATCTGATTCTTGCAATCTGGGACCAAGAAGAACTACCTGCTGAATGGAAAACAGCTCTCATTGTTCCGCTACATAAAAAAGGTGACCGCCTAAAGTGTGCAAATTATCGTGGAATCGCACTGTTGAACACTGCATATAAAATACTAGCTAATGTCGTACTCGCTCGGCTCATCCCGTTTGCCGAATCTATCATCGGCGACTATCAGTGTGGTTTTCGTCCCAACCGTTCAACCACAGATCAATGTTTTACCTTAAGGATGATTCTGGAAAAATGTTGGGAGTACAACATCAGCATTCACCAGCTCTACGTTGATTTCAAGCAAGCATATGATAGCATTATCCGCGACAACCTCTGGGCTGCACTCATATGCCTTGGTATTCCAGAGAAACTTGTTTCTCTGTGCAAACTCACAACATCGGGATCAAACTGTATAATAGTAATCGAAGGGTCAGTTTCTGACTCTTTTGATATAACATCAGGTGTTCGACAAGGTGATGCACTCGCACCCGTACTATTTAATTTGGCACTTGAGTACGCGATAAGAAAAAGCCGCATTGAGACACAAAACTGTATATTTAACAAATCTAGTCAAATTCTTGGCTATGCAGATGATATTGTGCTTCTCGGACGTAGAACAAGCGATATCAAGGATAGTCTCTCTCGGCTTGAAAGAAATGCTAAACGACTTGGATTATGCATTAACACCGGCAAGACTAAACTATTAACAACATCCAGGAATAAACCTCCCGGCAATCTGAATACTGGCGACTATGAAGTGGAACGTGTGGAAAACTTCAAATACCTCGGGTCTGTAATAACATCGTCAAATGACATGCAGGCAGATATTAAAGCTCGTGTCTCAGCCGCATACAGAGTTTTCTACGCATACTCAAAACTTTTGCGATCTTAACATCTTTCGCAGTCGTGCAAACTCACACTTTACAAAGCATTAATTCGACCTGTGCTTACCTTTGGAAGCGAAAGCTGGACACTGACTTCCTCCGATTGTAGAATTTTATCAACATTCGAGAGGAAAGTCATACGAACAATTTATGGTCCATGTAAAGTTGCTGAAAATCAGTATAGAATCCGAATGAATCATGAAATCAGACAGCTTCTTGGAGGCTGCGATGTAATCGGATTCATTAAATCTAACCGGATTAGATGGTTTGGTCATGTAGAAAGGGCACCATTAGATAGAATGATTAAAAAAGCGTCCCAACAACAACCAGCTGGTGTTCGTCGAAGAGGAAGACCTAGACAACGCTGGCGTGATGACATCATCCAAGACCTTCGTGATATAGGATGTCGAAACTGGGGTCAACTGGTCATGGAACGTGACGATTGGAAGCTGATTGCACAGACGGCAAAATCCCTCCATGGGATGTAAACGCCAGAGAGAGAGAGAGAGAGAGAGGTGACCAATGCAGAATGCAATTGATAAAAAGGAGCGAAGATATGTCCAATCCCAAAGATATGTCCGAAGATATGTTACAATCCAAAAGAACTACAAAATCGCTACAGTTTAATGTGTGGTAAATATTGCTGCATCTACCTCCGGCATAGATTTAGTGGAAAATCAATGAAAAATTTTTTAAACGGATTTGAAACCGATATGTCTGACTACAACGATCGTATCGTAAATTTTGTCTATTAAAAAGTACTTTAACAAAACGGCAAAGAAAAAAAGGTGAACGAACCAAATAAAAACTCGTCCAGGTTGAAAACATGATCAAAATTGTTCAATGTAGGTAAAAGTGTGCTATTAAATTTTTTTAAAATCAACTAATAACAAACTTTTATTTTCAGACTTTCAATATCAGTGCAGTTCAAAAAAAAAAAAAAAATAAAAAAAAAAATATAGAAAAATAAAAAAACAAAAAAAAATTTAATAATTTGTTTAAGTATTTTAAAAAGATGATGGGCCATTTTCAAAATTTGCTTACATTTGCTGGCCCAGAGGTAAAAATAGAAATATTTAACATAAATTAATCTTTAAAATAATTAAATTAAATTAAAGCACTGTTTTACATAGAGGAGAAATAAAAAAAATGTGTTAAATATTTGTAGCCTAAAAAAATAAAAAAAATATTAAAATGCTTTAAGAAATAAAAGGTTTTAAATGTAAAAGTTTGGAAAAATGCTTGTCCCCTTCAAGTTTTATGAAATTTGACTCTTGTTTTTGTTAAATAATTCAGCTTTTTAAAATAAACAGTTTTGTTTATTTTAAATATAATCTATATATATTGAACATTTTTAGTAAAAAATTAATTAAATGTTTTTGTATTTTATGATATTACTAAAAAAAGGATGTCTCCCACTTTTTGTCAAGTCCCTTACCATGTAATTAATTTGACAACAAATAGTTCAAATTTTTATCACCAGAAGACAGCACATATACAGAATTATTGCTAAACTAGTCAAGCATCTTTTTTAGCCATTTTGTATTCTTCAGTCCAGAAGAATTGCAGTAGTGTTAAGAATAGGATTTCTTCAAGGCTGGTATTTTTATTCTTTGTCAAGTCTGTTACCATTATTTTTGAAACTAACGTAGTATTTTTTATACTTTTTCAGTTTGATACTATTTATTGGATAGGTTTTAAAGGTGATTCTATTTTTCGCTAATAATTATTTTTTGCAGATCTGGCTTTTTTTTAATAATTTAGTGTTAATGTCAAGTCCGTTACCAGTCAAGTCCGTTACCATGTGGTTGGTAACGGAATTGACAGAATATAACAAACTGACAAATAAATTATCACTAGTTTACAAGAAAAATATCCCTAAATAAAACCCAACTTTTCTTATAGATTTTGATCTGCTGAACACGGATATCATATTAATTTTTTTAGGTTAGCTCTTGTTTTTTAGATATTCGCGGAAAACCAATTTTTTCTTTGAACAAACAGGTTTTTGGATCGCATATTTTACAAAACAAACAAATCTAATATACTAATGATACAAATGTGATAATGATACAAGTAAATATACTAACAAACATTTTGAGCATTTTGATTGTAAAAATCCATCAAGGATTCTGGAAGTTACACTCGAAAAAAGTAGAAAAAAATCAAAAATTTATGTTTTTTTTAAAAATTTTCCATATTCAACGCCAAAAATTGTGAACAAACAATGATTGTAAATAATTTTAATTTCTTGATGCCTACAGTTAATAGTCAATATTCTTTCTTTTGAGTTAACAAACACGAATTTTGGTGCAGGATGCACCAAGTTATTCAGGTTTTCCCAAAAAAAGTCAAAACTAAAAATTTGGAAAAAAAATGTTTACTTAGAATAATTTAAATTCTGCAACATAATTGATTTATATATAAGTCGTTATACATATAATCGAGTTAAAATTGCAAGTTATGGTCAAAACCTGGTGGTTACACAACGTTACAACGTTAAATGAACATTTTCTCTATTGTACCATCTTATTTCTTAAATGTCTTAAGTTGCAGTTGACATAACTATTTTTCGGTATCCACGGTGTTTATCTTCATTCAATTTTATGCCGAAGTAATAAAGGTATGCAATTCTTATATATGAAGTGATTTTTTTAGCAGAATGTATTATGCAGATTCCACAAATAAAACAAAATGAAATTGGACTATTTTACACTTGAAAATTCTTGAGACGCCATCCAAATAAATTTAACTTTACACTTTACTATTTTACAAGAATTCTTAACTGATGTTTGAGAACGACTGAGCTTGTAAAATATTTTTGACGATACGGCACAAAAAAAGAAAAAAATACATAAACGCGGTTGAAATAAGGAAAACTCAAAATAGCTCGCAGTTTTTTTTCGAAAATCGGTATAACAGCATGTAAGTATTGACTTGAAAAATATTATTAAAATACATTAGTAACGATTTTGACATTTGGCAAAGGTTTTAGTCAAATCCGTTACCAAATGTCAAATCCGTTACCGCATAGTTTTCAAGGGTATTCATATATTAATTAACTTTTTTTTATCTTTTAAATTGCCAATTCTCTTTCAACCAAGAAAGACAAATATAATCCAAATGAAAGTAAATACTTTAAATAAATATATACTTGCTTTATTTAGAAAATTTCTTCAAAATAATTTAATATTTTAAAATTCTAGGGTAATTTTTGCCTCCAATTTTAATTTAAAAAAAGCAAAACTGATCCATTGCCTGTTTTCAACTTTGGGAATATAAATCACCTTAAAGCAAGTTGATTTTGAAAATTTAAATTTTTTTTAATGTGACGACTATCTACTTCTCTATATAGTCCCAACCTTGGTCTTAGCACCTGTAATGATTTTTAAATGAAATATTAATTTTTTTTTTAAATTTTTAATCTGAAATGTAAGCGTTTGGTGAAAATGGCCCTGATAATTTTCCCATTGAAAGTCTATGGGAACCGTTTTTCTGTGATTATTCCTCCGTGGTATGTCTAATTTTCAATATTTTTTTTTGTAAACCATCTATGGCTAGATGTCGTCTTACATGCAAAATTTCATTTTGTTTTGATATCTTTAATAGTTTGGGAGGAGTATGTCTTCAAACGAAAGTTCGAATCGGGGAAGAATGGAGCTACGCTCGCTTCGCTCCAACTATCGTATATTTACAATTGTAGAAAAAATTGTATTTCCTACGCGAGATAAAAACATTTTACGTTCGTGAAATTTTCCCACTCGACGCTAAAGCTCTCGTGAACAAATTTTCTCTCACGAAAATGTAGCGTTTTCATCTCTTGCAGCAAAATGTACTATTTTCAAAATTTCCACTCTCAATTCCTTCAAAATAACATTTTTGTGTTCAATCTTTACAACATTTCCCATTACATTAAATTAATAATTTTAATTAAATTTTATTTTCACCAATAATGGTATTACAAAAATATAAATTAAAAATAATTTATTTCACACAATGCATTTCAATATGTTCACATATCATTATCAAGTGTATACTAAATAAAGAAAAAGGAAAAACATAAAACTTTTAACAAAAAAGAAAAACTAGATTTTAACAATAAAAGAAAAACAAAAAGAAAGAAAAACAATAATAAAAATTTAAGTTATAAAATTAAATAAAAATGAATGAATTGGTTCCGCTTCAATATTCATTAAAATATTTTTATATTTGTTTATGAAGTAACTTTCCCACCCATCTAACTCCATCTTGTTGTTAATTTGTTTTGAAATCTTCAAATCAATATTAGAGTGGCTTGTTTGGATGACATGATGAGCCACTGCAGAACAATTAGGTCTGTTGTATTTAACATGAGCTATGTGTTATTTGAATCTTATATCAATAGCTCTTTTTGTTTGACCCACGTAAATTTTATCACATTCATTACATAATACTTGATAAATGCCAGATTTTTAATATCAATTAATTTGTCTTTTGGGTTGCCGAGTAAATTACTTAATTCATTTTGATTCGAGTAAACCAAATCTATATCATATTTTTTAAAAATTGTTTTCAATTTATTACTTGATTTTCTTGCATATTTGAATGATGAAAATCGAAAGGAATTATTATTTTTGCTTTTATTTTGCCGGTGAAGTGTAGTTAAACTATGCAATTTCAATTTTTTGGAATGTTTATTAATTAAATTGTCTATTATATCAGGATTAATGCCATTGACATAAGCTTAATTCTTTATATATTGTTTTTCATTCGCAAAATTATTATTAGAAAGTGGAATTCTACACATTCAATATACATACTGTGATAAACATACATTTTTGTAGAATCAGAAGTAAATGAATCATTGGTAATATATCGCATGGTGTTAGTTGGTTTTCTGTAAATATCAAAATTAAGACAATTGTTGTCCCTAATGACAAGAACATCTAGAAATGGTAAATGATTATTATTTTCTAATTCTATGGTAAACTTAATTGAATCTGTTTGTTCATATAACGTTGAAAGTATGTTAATTACTTCAGTAGATTTTACAATTGCGAAAATGTCATCAACATAACGGAACCATATTCTAGGCAGCATGTTATTGTTTAATAGTTTGGTTTCTAAATTACCCATAAATTTATTTGCAACAAAACAAGATAGAGGATTACCCATACTCGTTCCGTCTGTGGATTAATAAAAATTAAAAGTTTTATGTTTTTCCTTTTTCTTTATTTAGTATACACTTGATAACGATATGTGAACATATTGAAGTGCATTGTGTGAAATAGATTATTTTTAATTTATATTTTTGTAATTGGTGAAAATAAAATTTAATTAAAATTATTAATTTAATTACGGTATTACGGTTTTTTGTGTTCAAAATAAATTATTATAATTTCCTATTACAATGAATTTTTCAAATTATTTTCTTATTTAGTGTTCGAAGTTAAGAGGATGTGGGTATAGTCTAATCTTTTTTCGATTTTTCTAAATCAAACACGATACCTTAAAAAATTACAGATACTATAAAATAAAATACAGATACACAACTATAAAATACAGATACACAACAAAATGTTTGCAATATTTTTGTTTCAGTAGGCGTATACAAATACATTTTATAACTGTAGAAAATTTTAAGTTGATAGCACTTATGTGAAAAATTCGACTATGTAGAAATTCGGACAAATACCGAAGTCTTACCAATAGGCTACCGTTTTTGCTTTTTCAAAGTACATAAATCTAAAATTACGGCTATCTCTACATCAGAACGCATATTGTTGTGGGAGCTAGGTCGTAAAAGGTTTCCATGTGTTGTAATTCATACTACACAATTCCTATTTAAAAAAGTCAGACAAGTGCGAATAAAATTCGCTCGTCAAGGGTTCCGTGAATTTTAAAGAATACAATATCAAAAACTATTGACAAAAAGTTGTGTTGTAATGTCCTTATATTTTCAGACCAAAGACGCATAACAAAATAATTAATGTTTAATCGTAAATGTCAATAGTAAATTACAATCAAATCCACATTGACAAAATCCCCGATATATCATAACCATACCATACCCATTCACGCCATTTGCAATAAACAATAAACATTGCCATATGCAAAAAATTGGATTAGTGTTTTTGATTAAATATTTTTGAATTTTTTTTATATGGAGTTTTATTTTTCCAGATGGCGTTATGAGCGTTATGGCGATTTTTTGAATTTTTTTTATATGGAGGTTTAATTTTAAAATGGCACTAAAAGTTCACGATTTTTATTGTGCTAAAAAATGTAGATGGCTTAACTTTGATCAAAAATAACTCAAAAAATGTTACATTAGGTTAAACCTCATCCATAGATGTTTATGGTAACTCAAGAAAGATTCACCAGCTTGTAAATGGTTTAAATTTGATTATTTTTTCGGTCAATCAAGTGTTGAAATTTAGGGGGGTAAAGAGGCTACATACTAAAAATATTTTTTTTCAATAACACAAAAACTGTGCACCGCTAAGTTCTAAAAAATTGTAATGTTTCTTAAATTAAGTGCTCCTTCATATGACACCCCATTCGCTTGGGTCAAAAGTGGTTTTTTACACTCCCCACACCCATCCCCTAAACACACAGAAATATAATTATTTGAGACTTTGCTATGATTTTCATTCAAAATTTACAAATTATCCTGTCTCTGCGAATTTTTTGAATTTTTTTCAAATTTTTCTGTCATTCATCGTCGAAACGTAGGGAGCGAAACGATCTGAAATTTGCACTTTTTTGATAATAACTCAAAAACTTTACATCACAAAATTCTAAAAAAAATTGCAATGATTTATAAATTAGGTGCTCTTTTAAATGACATCTCACTCGCTTGGGTCCAAAAAAATTTTGTTTTACCCTCTTTACACCGGTCCCCTAAACACACAGAAATATAATTATTTGAGACCTCGTTATAATTTTCATACAAAATTTACTGAATTTTCTAGCTCTGTGAATTTTTTCAAATTTTTCTGTCAATCAGTGTCGAAACCAGGGGGGGCTGGGGGGGGGGGGTCGGTCTGAATTTTGCACTTTTTTGTCCATAACTCCAAAACTGTGCAACGCAAAATTCTAAAAAAAAATTGCAACAAATTCTAAATTAAGTGCTCTTTCAAATGACACCCCACTCGCTTGGGTCAAAAAAATTTTTTTTTAACCTCTTTACAACGGTCCCCTAAACACACTGAAATATAATTATTTGAGACCTCGCTATAATTTTCATACAAAATTTACCAAATTTCCTAGCTATGAATTTTTACAAATTTTTCTGTCAATCAGTGTCGAAACGTAGGGGGGGGGGGAACGGTCTGAAAGTTGCACTTTTTTGAAAATAACTCAAAAACTGTGCATCGCAAAATTCTAAAAAAAATTGCTATGTTTTCTAAATAAAGTCCTCTTTCAAATGACACCCCACTTAACCCCATTTTAAATAGTGATTTTACCCCTCCTTATATCCACCCCCTTAATAAATCTAAGTATTAGAATATGACACTTTTTTATATTTTTTATTAAAAACGTACTAATTTTTCTATCATTCCAAATACATTTGAAAATTTTCGATCAGTTAGGTTCGGAGCTAATTGAGGTAAGAAAACACGAAAAAAACGTCATTATTCCAAATTATACAACAAATGGTGAGGTGTAAAATTCCAAAATAAATTTTTAAGGAATACTGAAATGAAGCCCTTTCATATGATACCCTACTTGAATCTATAAAAAAATATATTTTCTCAAAGGTCTCACATCGTACCCCTGTAAACCAAACGAAAACCACTTTAGTTTTATTTGTATCCGTCATTTCATGTGAGCAGATTAGTTTTATACGAACCTCAAATTTCAAGTCCATAGCATTTATAGTTTACGAGATAATCGATATAATGTGAAAAACTCGTTTTACTCTCACCAATACTGTTCCGTATAAAAAACGGAACCCTAAAAAACAAAATTGTAGATTTTATTAACTCGTTGCTGTATTATAATCATATAATTGATAATTTTAGAAAATAATCATTATTATGTTTTCGTTTTTGTATTTCCTGTATATTTATTGGATTGTACGTTACGTTTTGCCTCATTTTGAATTTTGATTCTCATCAAGATAGATTTTCTTTGTTTTTGTAATCCTTAAAAATTACTTGTGAAGGAGTATTTGTGGTAACCGTATTATTCCATGTCAAACCAACCAAAAAATTTTAATTTTCAACTTGACCATTTTAGATTTTTAAGAAACTTACAGAAATCATTTGCCATGATTATATAAATAAAAAACTAAATTCGAATTGTTTTTATCTCAATGCGTTTTTGTGTAATTAATTATCAAAATCTTGGAATATCGTCATTTTGGGCCTCGTTTGGATCGTTTCAATTTCAAATATCTCGGATTGTATAAAACATAGAGAGCTGTTAGATCACTCATTTTAAAAAGCATTAATTTGATATGCTACTCGCTTATGTTGGGTCAGAAACTTTTTTTTTTTAAAATCTCTAAAAACTTTTTTTTGAAAAAACAAAAAAAAATCGAAGATAGTTTTTTTTTAATTTTGAAAAAATCATGTATATTTAGATATATATGTTTGAAAATTTCAGAGTGGAATTTTAACGTAATTGCTTTAACGTAATTTTTTTCAATAATGTTTGAGAAAACGACTTGCTAGTATTCGTAAGTAGTGCCGGCAAAAAATATCGACATATTTATATAGAAATTTATCGATATACCGAAAAACGATAAAATATCGGAATGATAAAATATCGATATATTTATATATCGATATATCGACATATTGATATCGATATATTGATGTATCGTATTTCAATATATCGATAAATTAGTACATCGATTATATCGATAATTTTTTGATATCTATATTTTCGATCACTTTTTTAATATTATATCCAGCAGCCCTAATACCAATTACCTCAAGAAACTACAAAGGATAAGTAATACGTTTGAGTTTGTACCAACAATTAAAATATAATAATAAAATAAATTAACATAAATAACTGAACTATTTGTTAAAGATACCGGATATGTTTTAAATTGCAGTTATGACTTCAAATTTTTAAGAAATTAACAATGAAAATCATAATTATTTGTTAAAACTTAAGCGCGTGGATAGTAGATACTTGAAATTAAACCATTTAATTCGATAAATTGTTATTCAATACCATTAGTAAAATATTTGTTTATTCATGAGAATTAGATTTTATACTTTATGAACAATATTTCGTCGAATTGTCAGTTTTTACCTACATAGGTCGTGATATAAACTGTTCGTTTAATTATTTATTAAAACAAATTTTTACTTATTCAATTGAATAAAAATAAATTTACGATATCTCAACATTTTAAGTAAAAATAAAAAAACATAGTGTACCTGTGTATAGTGATTCGAAGATGATCTATTCGTATTAGTATTTTCGTTTGTAGCATTTTCTTGGCCATTTAAAACTAATTGACTATGCTCAATTATAATCTCTTCTCGTTGCATTTTTGTTGGTGTTGTTATTAGGTCCTTTTCCAATGTTGGAAAACTATTATTTCGATATGTGGTGTAATTATAACTAATGTTATTGTTGTACTGTTTCAACTCATAGATAGGTTTTCGTATAAAATTTTGCTGTTGATGATGCGTCTGTTGATAGTAACGATCCGGTTTATGGTGTTGATATAAATAATGTTGAGGGTTTATATGGTTATAACTTGTATGATATCGATAGTTTTGATAATTTCGTTCGTTTTCTTGAAATTGGTATTGAATTAATTGATGTTGTTGGTGTGATTTGGTTACCTGGAAAATAAATTTTTTATAATGTTAGATAAAATTTTAATTTTTCGTGTTATGTGTTATAAAATATGTCCAGCTACTTATCAACTCAATATAAAGTGAAATGAAAATTGTTAATAAAAATATATGATTCTTTGTTGAATTTTATTGAACAGTTTTTATAATTTTTCGTTTTACTATTATTATAATGGATTAGCGAATAAATTAAAGCTGTCGTCTTAAAAGCAAAATAAATTTGATTTTCGGTAACAAATAGGTTCGTTGCCGAACACAATGGGATCAAACTAAAATTATATGGATTACGACGACCATATTTTTTTTTATTTAGCAAATTAATGAAATAGAAAAATTGAATGAAATAAATGTGAAGCAGATGGTTGTTGAATTAAATTTTGGTAGATTTAAATTTTTTTTTCAAAAATATATTTAAATATGAAATACAGAATAGCTTTGGTTACCTTGCGAATTGGATTGTTACTTTGCGAAATAGAAAATTGCTTCTATACACAGTCTTATATGTAATGCGACCATATCTGACTTTTACCTTTCCACTCAGGGTGAAAAGTGATTATTTCCCGCCCGGTTGGAAATTAAAAATGACATGATATTATTTTTAATAAATAAATTTAATATCTCGTAATTTTTATAAAATTTCATTTATTGAGGCTTTTAAAATTAGTGTTAGAAATAGATTTCATTATATTTCGCCCTCGGCAGAAATGAAAGACTTTTCTGATCTGAATGTAATATACTATTAAATTTCCAAAATAAGTTGTTCAAGTTCGAAATACCTCTTTAAGTATTAATACTAATCTATACAGTTAAACGATTTTATAAATCAAAATTGCAAAATTTAAAAAATTCGAAAATGAAAATTCAAAAATATCTTTCTAAAAACAGTCAAACGAAGATATGCATTTACGAATGTGAAAATACTAAAAATTGCAAAGATTAAGAATAAATGATTTTTCCAGAAGTTTTAAAAAGTTTTAGAAAGAAAATCTACAAACATATTTTTAGTGGCTTTTCTTTTATATTATTGCAGTATTTAACAAAAAATTGATTTTTCGTTTTTCTTTAGTACAAAAATACATTTGTTGTTTTTGGTGTTGCTGTTTTTCTTTATTGTCTGTAGAAAAACAAAAATAAAATTCTTGGTTTTATATTTTCATTTCATTTAAACCTTATTTTTCTATTTAATCTACTGGTCACGTGTTCACTTTAATTCGCTTTTGTGCGTTATGGAGTGTGTAAGAAAAGTCGAATATGTTCTAAATTGAATTGATAAGTATATATATGCTTCTCCATCAAAATCCTTGTTTGTGTTGTCTTTTAAACCATAATGAAAATTGTACATCCGAAAATTATTTTTACTGTGCTAAAAATAGTTTTAAAATTGCATTTTTCAACTAACCCTAATAAAATTTCTTACTAATTTGTAAAGATAAATTAAACGTTTTTTTTTATATCCTTTAATTAGTTTTGTTTTAGCTGTTTATTTGAATTTACCAACATTTATTTTATTTTTATAAAACATAACTTTTTTATGATTCGAATTATATGGTTTTACACTCAAAGTATTTACTGAAATAAAATTTTAATAGAATTTATAGTAATAAAGCTTATGTTAGAAAGTAATTAAAACTTATGCTGTTTGTTATTTTAATAAAAAAATATTTATGGCAATTGCTTTTCAAACAAGAAGTGCTTTATGAAAATTGAGGTAGATTAATAAAATAAATAAATATTTTATTCCATCAGTGAGTTTTGTTTTAAAATGTCACATGGTTTCATATCGACTTAAGTTAACTTGTCAAATCAATTAACTCCACCTTTCAATTTTTTTCCAAATGTTAATCATATTGACCCTATTTAAAATTGATTTTATTTTTCACTTTGTGGTTTTAAAATTAAACGTATACAGTTCCGGCTTAAACGCTAACGAGTAACGACTATAGCTCGAAAAGTCATTGATCAAAACCGGCGTTGTAATTTTTGTTGCTTTCTAATTGAAATATAGGTGAAAGTAAATATGCAATTATTCAATAGAATTTGATTTTGTCTTTAAATCATTATCCAAAAACTATCCCTATTATCAACCATGTTTGAATTTGTATAGCTATTTAATTTTCTTATATATGTTTTTTAATAGATTGTTTAATTTTATTTTTCATTGCAGGTAAGAAAAATTGAAATCTTTGAAGAATGTATGACATAAGAAAATACTCCACACTGAAAAAAATTAAAGTAATGACAACCTCATCTCGAAGTTGGCAGTTTATTATTCAAACAAAGAAAAAATATTTGCAAATTTCACAGTGATGGGACAACTACATGAAAACATTTTCCTGACAACGGACAATGACGTTTATTTAAAATATAAATTGTTATATCCAATAAAACAGTAGTTGAATAAAGTTAATAACTATTTCCATGAAAAACATTCCGTTGGCCTTATATCATGAATTTTTCATTTTAAATTTGAAGATTAATTTTTCATTTGATTTGAGATTAATTGAACTAAATTTTATTTTCATATTAATATTACGTGTGATTGTTTTAACTACATCGTTCTATAATTGTACATTTGATGAATCAATTCGTAGTTCTATTCGCCATATCTGCCCGCATGGTGAGATTGAGACAATTTCATTTCGATTGGACATAAAACATGTTTTTTTTCAGTGCAGGTATGGATTAAAAATAAGAGAAACATAATGTTTACTATACTCATACATATATATATATATATATATATAAATATATATATATATATATATATATATATATATATATATATATATTATATATATATTATATATATATATATATATAGATATATATATATATATATATATATATATATTATATATATATATATATATATATATATATATATATATAATATATATATATATATATAGTATATATATATATATATATATATATATATATATATATATATATATATATATATATATATATATTTTTTTTTTTTTATTTTTTTTTTTTTTTTAAAGGCGTTCATGCTCATGTAGGAGCGTTGCCAGGTTAATCAGCTTTGAATATTCACCACGGTCATTCGCAACAGCGACATAATTACCATGGCAGCCGATTTTTTTAAGGTCGTTTATTACGTCAGTCTCCCATTGTAGTCGTGGTCTACCTCGCGGTCTACCACTCCCTGGGGTACTAACGTACATTTTTCTAATCATTCCAGACTGTGAATCGGCTCGTAGAACATGCCCAAACCAAGCAATCCTATTAGAACGGATACAACCTATTATATCAGGACCCTCAAGAAGGTCTCTGATCTCAAAGTTATACCGGGTTCTATACTCCCCATTGTCTGTCTTAAGTGGACCAAAAATGTAGCGTAGGATCTTACGCTCAAATACAGATAAATGCGATTCGTCATTTTGTGTAAGGGTCCACGTTTGTGACCCATACATCACAACCGGTCTAATCAATGTCTTGTATAACTTGAGCTTGGTGTTAGTTGATACATAAGGTGATCCAAGGAGAGGTTTAATTGAGTAGAAAGTTCGATTACCTGCAGCGATTCGAGCTTTAATATCTGTAAGTATGCTGTTGTTTGAGTCAAGCATTGATCCCAAATATTTAAAAGATTCAACTCCCTCAATTCGTTCATCGCCGCACATCAAATCTTTCTTCTCAGCCTCTCTTGAAACATTCATATGTTTGGTTTTATTGTAGTTAATTTGCAGACCAATTTTCCTAGCACCACTCTCAAGCGACTTGAAAGTCTCACTCATAACAGCTTCACTGCTTCACTTCGGCCGAGGATGACAACATCATCAGCGTAAGCAATCATCTGTACTGAGTTTATTGACAAGATATTGTTATTAGTCGGTAGTTTCTTTTGACGGCACACATATTCCAAGGCTAGATTAAAAAGTATAGGAGAGATAGCATCACCTTGTCTTAAACCGGAGTCGACTTTAAAAAACTTTGATATTTCGTTCTCTACTCGTACACAGCATTGAGAGTTCTGTACTGTCATTTTGCATAGTGATACCAGTTTACCAGGAATTCCCATCGACACCAGAGCAGACCATAGAGTATCTCGTTCGAGAGAGTCGTATGCCTGCCTGAAATCAATGAAAAGTTGGTGCACAGGTATGTTGAACTCTCGACACTTTTCCAAAATCATCCTTATCGAGAAAAGTGCATCGGTGGTACCTCGGCCCCGCCGGAAGCCACACTGATATTCTCCAAACAGTTGTTCAGCAAAAGGATTGATTTTGGATAGCAAAATGTAGGAAAAGATCTTATATGCTGTGCAGAGGAGAGCGATTCCTCTGTAGTTTGCACATTGTAGGCGATTACCTTTTTTATGGATTGGTATCAGCATAGCTGTGTTCCAGTCCTGTGGCATGGTTTCAGTCCGCCAGATCATTTGAACAAGTTCAAACAATCTTAAGGATAGAGTTTCGCCACCATGTACAATCATTTCGGATGTTATATCGTCGATACCAGGTGCTTTATTGCATTTTAGTTTTGACAGCGCCGCATCGAATTCCTCTTTGGTGGGTTCGTCTACATGTACCTTTGACGCACGAATAAGCTTTGCTCGTCGTCCGACTTGTTGCTGGTCACTTAAGTTGAGAAGATTCTCAAAATAAGCGGCCCAAGTATCTAAAATAGTTTTAAGGTCTACTTGTAGCTCCCCATCTTCATTTTGAATAGCAGTTGATCTAGTTTGAGGGCCCTTCTTTAAGGTTTTAACCTGTTGAAAGAAGTTACGCGATTGATGTTCCTTATTGAAGCTTTCAATCTCCTCACACTGTCTCTTCCACCATTCTCTCTTCGCTCGTCTACATAGCTTTGTAACGGCTTGTCTTGCCAGTTTATAGTTTTCCTTCGTGGACCTGGTGTTGCGTCCTTGTAGACACTTCAGATAGCAATCTCTTTTGTATTGAATAGCGTCAAGGCATGCTTGATCCATCCATGGCTTCTGGGAGTGGTTCTGTGGTCGTCCAAGTATTCCCTCAGCAGCGCTTAAAACAGCATCTTTGAGCAAATACCATGACTTATCGACGTCTCCATTAATGGTTTCTGATTTCTCCAATGTTTCGGCAATATGGATTTGATATCTCTCTTCTGTTTCAGCATTCTTTAATGATGAGATGTTAAAACGTTTCCGTTGATTGAATTTTGGAATGCCTGGATTTGGGAAGTGGAACCTTATCGTTGCACATACAAGGAAGTGATCACTTCCAATGTATGCACCTCTAAAGGATCGCACATCCCGAACGCTCGAAAAGAAACCTGCTGTTACTAGAACGTGATCAATTTGATTTCGAGTGTTTCCATTCGGTGAGACCCAAGTCTGTTTATGAATCGATCGATGCGGAAAGAACGTACTGGCAATTCTCAAATTATTTGATAATGCAAACTCAGTCATTCTCTCACCATTATCATTCGAATTCAAATGCAGGCTGTTGGGACCTACCACATTTCCATAAGAGATATCTCTTCCAACCTGTCCATTAAAGTCACCAAGAACCATAATGAAGTCGCGTGTTGGTGTTTGTTTCATAACCTCTTCCAGTGCTATGTAGAAATTATCCTTCTCGTCGACGGTCTTAGCTTCAGTAGGTGCATGCACGGCAATAAGAGAAATATTGTTATATGTACCACGTACACGTAGGTAGCAGATCCTCTCACTGACCGGGATGAATTTCATCACGGCTTCTTGTATGCGTGCACCAACAAGAAAGCCAGTACCAAATTCTCTTCGGGAAGGATGACCACTACAATATAGAGAGTGACTATCTAAATCTTGTTTTCCGATTATCGGCTGTCTAATTTCTTGTAGAGCAATAATATCCATCCTATACCTCTCAGCCTCTGTTTCCAGACTTATAAGAGCATCAGGAGCGCTCAGGCTGCGCATGTTCCACGTTCCGATTCGGTAGTCTGGTCCTTTTTCACGTCCAGGTAAAATTGTGTTTTTTTGTCCGGGTCTGTTATTCTTTTTTTGATAACCAAATTTAACATATGAGTTTTTTTCCGGGGTTAGGGTGTTAACCTTAGGCCCAACCCAAATTGTCGTGAATGGGTCCGTTCTGCATATTAAGGTCACCAGAAACAACCTTTTTACACGTTTATATAGTGAGCCGCTTGATTCAAGACAGACGCCCGCTCCAAGCCGCCCCTGACATGGAGAACAGACGCTTGAGTCACATTGGTTTTAAGGCGCCAATTCACCGTGATGTAGCGTCATTGACTAAGCAGTTTTTACTCTGCTTGTCTCCAATACACCAACCTAATTCTGTCAGTATTACCCAGGCAGCACGGCGTGGACGTCGAATTTCGGATTTCGCTACCCATATATATATATATATATATATATATATATATATATATATATATATATATATATATATATATATATATATATATATATATATATATATATATATATATATATATATATATATATATATATATATATATATATATATATATATATATATATATATATATATATATATATATATATATATATATATATATATATATATATATATATATATATATAT
>OY856186.1:120716352-120745855 GCA_963693315.1 Diogma glabrata | reverse complement strand
AGGCAAAATTTCTGTCTGTTGAGTATGTTTTGGTTAAAAAACTACATCTTTAGAAAACAAAAAAAAGGGAACATACACAAAATTCCACTTTTTTGACAATAACTCAGAAACTGTGCAGCGCAAAATTCTAAAAAATGGCAATGTTTCTAAAATCAAGTGCTCTTTCAAATGACTGGATGACCCCGATTGACACACCACACCGTTAATAAATATAGTAAGGAGTATATGAACTTTTATATATTTTTCAATAAACACAGAAAACGCCATTATTCAAAAGTATCCAAAAAATTATGGTGTATAATTCCAAAATAAATTTTTAAGGAATACTGAAGTGTTGCCCTTTCATATGAATTGTGTGTGATACACTACTTGACTCTATAAAAAATGTGCTTTCTCAAAGAACCTCACATCGTAACCCTTTAAACAACTTTATTTATTTTTTTAACCCGTCATCTTTTGAGGATAGGCTACTTTTATATGCATCTCAAATTTTAAGTTTACTAGATAATCAATAGGGTTCGTTATAAAAAACGGAACTCTAAAAACAGTTTTTTTTTTACAAAAGGGGTTTTAAAAAATTTAGTTGTTTCTAACAAGATCTCAACAACAGATATTTTCTAGTACTGCATATGATTTAGACATAAATATAAATTACAATAATATTAATAATGAAAAAAGGTACAGTACTCCAAGTTTTACAAAACAGTTGTTTACTACATTTCAAATATAAAGGGTGTTTCAAAATTTATACAAGAAGTGATTGTTTCTTGGACTGTATGGTTTATGGCACAGTCTTGTTGAAACCATATGTCATCGAGATCCATATAGTGCAGTTTAGACACAAAAATCGAATTGATATTCCTGGACTCTCAGCAGCAGTCCTCAGAACCGTTTTGTATTGAACGACTTGTTAATCGACGGTCAGAGTATATAAGATTATCTAAGATCTTTAAGTGTTAACTGTGCCGACTATATTTTGTATTAAAGTTCTAAACTGTTATAGCTGCCAAACCTTCATTATGTATAAAACATTGTCCAACAATGCAAAAGCTATGTTCTTTCGTGTAGAACCCCATCTTATTTAACCCGAAAATTTCAGCTGTCACTTTTCCTTTTCCGTAGGCAACACTTTACCGCAAAAGTGACATAAAATTTACTTCTTGTGTGAATTTAAGTTCACTCTTTAAAACAAATTTACACAAAAATAAAGGATTAACTTTATTTTATTTTTACACAATTATAACTATAGTAAAACTGTTTTTGCGGTTATAAAAAACTCAACTAAAAAATTGATGCCTATCCAGGTTTTTCTTATTTCACGAAGTTCAAATGATAATTATAAAATAGTATACAAAGTAAAAATTAAAATAAATTCGCTTGCGTATTTAATACAAGACGGATGTAATGTTCATTTTTTGTTGGGCATAAAATATTTTTGGTTTATTTTCAGCGGAAAAAAGAGTTAAATTAAAATATTTTTAATGTGAAAAAAAATTCATGGTTAAGGTTTTCTTTCTGTTATTTTACGAGTATTTAAATTTTCTTTGTTTTATCATAAAATAAACTAGGTATGTTTATTTAATTTATTGAACTATGTTTGGATTTTAAGCAAAGCAAAGTTGAAATGTATACATTAAGCTGACATTTTGATAATAATTTATTACGATAAAGATTTTATTTTCAAGTTAATTCGGTATTTTAAAACTCTCTTTTACAAAAACCTTTGACAAAAAATATGTATGACACAATATTTTTATGTAAACAATTGAAATATAAAGCAAGAAATTTGTTTCAATAATTACAAGTAGTCCATCAACAATAAGAAGTATCTCAATAGATTTAAGCGATTCAGAATTATATGAAATTAAATTTGATCCCCGATAACAAGAATAAAATCCGGATCAAATTAGGAGATTATCTTGATTTATTACATTTTGATTATATTTGTAATCTGAAGTTTTGGTTAAATTGGTCGTTTAATGAATTTACGTTTATATATTCCCTTAAAGCACTATATTTATTTTCGAGTTATATATTCAAATCTCTTTAAGTTTCATCTGTAATCAACATCTTGCCGTCAAATGTAAGGCTAAAATTATATATGTGCACATAAACGATTAAATTCAGTATAGCTGAAAGTCATATTTCATGTAATTTATTGAATTTTTATATACATACTTCAAACAAAAAATAAAAACGTCGGATAATTTCTAATATTGAATTTATGAATGTTTCTTTTATGTAATTTTTATTTATATGTCTGCTGTTCTGCATATCTGTTAACGTATTTTTTTTATAAAAATTTATTTTTGTAGTTTATGTTTTCTATGATAATAATAATTTACGATAATTTCTGATTTTATTCAAAAATAATTCTTAATATATTTTTCTGGATTTATTTTTATTTACATCAAATAGATAAATTGTTTAAATTGATATAACGTTTGCTTTTATGAGCGTGAAATCGACGATTAAAGTTATATAGCTGTAGAAATTGATTGTAAATAGTTAGGTGAAATTAAAAAGAAATAATAAGGTTACAGTTTTGAAATATTAAATTATGGGTTCAGTAAGATTTATTTGATATAAGAAAAACTGTTGAAAATATGAATTCGCTTTTTTGTGCACGTAAAACATCTCGAACATGAATAGCCAATCAATACTTATTGAAATTCTTAGTTGATAGAAGGCAAATTAAATGCTTACCGAAACCTAAGTGCTCGAAAATAAGAAAAAATTGATCTCAAAAAGTTGCCTTGCAGCAGCACCACAAACAGTGTTTGTGTTTATAAAAGATCACAAAAAAAACTTTTCCGTGAGAAAATGTTAAAGGTGTCTTAAAACGCATAAATAGTGGTGCGTGTATTTTTTTTAAGTATTTCACCTTCTCATACGCTAACACCAAAAATGAGTTTCATTACTTGTCACCATTTACAACAATATTGCGTGCCGAATGTTACGGCTAGAAACTTAGAAATTATAAGTAAGACGTAACTAATACACACTTGCCACTGATGCTGGCAAATCCATTTATGCGCAATTCGAACAAGGAATTAACTCTGCATTCTGTCGATATGACAGTGAGTGATCTTGACGGGTTGGCCGTTTGCACAAACTGACTGAGAAGTAAAACTCATCAAATAATACGATGATACATCTGATTTCTCCCTAGCACTATTATATTTGTAACATATTGTAACAAACAACGAGGTCAGCAACAGTGCCACAGTTTTTTAGGGACTAGAGAATCAATATTTGATGCTAAATTGTGACTTGAGTGAGAATTAATGCTAAAGATGTTGATTTGAATCATAAAAAAACATCGCTTCGCTGGCAATAATAATTAAATCCAAAAACCCCAGGCCCCTGGGTTAATACTTAGACTTTAATAAATTTCAGCTACCGGCGGGCGGCGAACATTAAAGAAAAGGTGAATTGAGGACGTGTTGGCTAACCTTCGGCAGTAGACAGTTGGTCGAACCTAATAGACTAAGAGCCGCGACGGCCAGACCTTCGTTATTTTATAAAAGCTGAAGGTTTCTCTGCGCATACCCCCTACTGAGGTAGGAACGATTAGCGACATATGAAGTTTGGATCATGGTGGCTTTGGCAGGGAGCACGTAACATAGGGGCCTTCAAAGTTTCGTGAAAGTATAAAAGGTAATTTTTTTATCTATTCTTCGGGGTAGTATTAGAAGTCATGTCACCCATTGCCAGACACTTACTATCGTGGTAACCCCCTACCAGACACCCTTAAACATTATCAATTTGTTAAAGTTTAAGGGTGTCTGGCAGGGGGTTACCACGATAGTAAGTGTCTGGCAATGGGTGACATGACTTCTAATACTATCCCGAAGAATATAAAAATAAATTACCTTTTATACTTTCACGAATCTGCGGAGGCCCCTTAGTTACCTGCTCCCTGCCAAAGCCACCATGATCCAAACTTCATATGTCGCTAATTGTTCCTACCTGAGTAGGGGGTATGTGCAGAAAAACTTTCAGCTTTTATAAAATAACGAAGGTCTGGCCGTCGCGGGCTCTCGGTCTATAAGAACATTCAGACAGTTCATGCTTTATCTAAACGTTTACCACACTGACCCAATTCTGAATTCGGAGTGGTTTGTGAAAACGCTCAAAAAACTCTAAGAGTTGTTTTTCTTCTCTGTGTCTCATAAACTACTTAACATAGAACCAATTCCATTCAATTGTTTAATTGATTCATTTCATTTTACTTATCGAAAAAAGTTGAATTATTTTGTGTAATTAATACAACGTAAAAAAACAAATAAAAAGGAATGATATCACACGCAAATTTCAGCGGTAAGAACGTCAAAAGAACCAAATCAGGAGTTTGTTTTTAGGGTTTAATCACAACGTAAAAGTACCGAACCAAAGAAATGATACATTTTGATAAGCAAATTTGATACTGCGACAATAAAAACATTTCATGTAACTATTCAAGCTAAAATTTTCAATAAATATACCAAGCTACAAAAACGTATGTACATTTATGAACTAAAACTTAAAAATAAAAAATATATAAATAAATAGTGGTAGTAAAAAGACAGGCAGACAGTATCTTATTTTTAAAAGCCCTAATTTTGGGCGTTTAATGATAAGAGATCCCTTACACTTCAAAGAGTTTTCGCGTCTGTTTTGTGCTTCTCTCGTTTCAGATTACCTTTCAAATAATGCATTGTACATTTGGAATTCGATGAAAAATAAATTTATGCTTTATAAACTTAATTGTGTCGACCATCGGGACTATTTATTTATATGTTTTTTATTTTTAAGTTTTAGTTCATCAATGTACATACATTTTTGTAGCTTGGTATATTTATTGAAAATTTTAACTTGAATAGTTACATGAAATGTTTTTATTGTCGCAGTATCCAATTTGCTTATCAAAATGTATCATTTCTTTGGCTTGGTACTTTTACGTTGTGTATTAAACCCCAAAAACAAACTCCTGATTTGGATCTTTTGACGTTCTTACCGCTGAAATGTGCGTGTGATAAGATATCATTTTTGTTATTTGTTTTTTTACGTTGTGTACCTAACCTCTCCAAAAAACTGCTGTATTTACATTTTTGATGTTTTTTCCCATATCCAAATCCATATCCACATCCATATCCATATCCATATCCAAATACATACAGTTGGAAAAGTTACTGCAATTTTTAATACAAGCATTGCAATATCTATACATATGAAAAACGTGATCTACGCAGGTGAAAAAGTCGAAATTTGATACTTGACCGTTTTTGATTTTCCTGAAACTAGTATGGACAAAATAAAAAATACAACTTATTTTAAAATTTTTTTAAAGTGCATAGTTTGAGCATAGGGGGCACCCTAACATGTATGAAAAATGAAAATTCTGCCAATCCGATGTAACTTTGAAATTAAATTGCTCAAGAACGGCTATACCGATTTCATCAAACTTTTTTTTGTTTGATAGATGATTAATTAGTCGTTTGAAAAAAAAAATTAATTTACTGTTTTTATAATTAGTTTTTAAATAAAAATATTAAAAAAACTTTTTTAAAGATGGCGCTAGGGTCAAAGATAAATTGGGATTTAATTAATTTTTTTTCTGAAAATAGTTCTATCCTTACTTTAAAATATATCAAATTTACAAAGAGGCTAAAATTCTTGTTCTTGAGATATTTAATTTTAAAGATTTTTAGTACGGCTGAAATTCGAATTTTTCTTCATTTTTTCAAACAACTTCCATTAACAAAAAATTTTAAAATCAATTAAATTTTAACTTTTTTTATTTTTTAAATATAGTTCTAACCTTCCTTTAAAATATATCAAATTTACAAAGAGGCGTTAATTCGTGTTCTTCAGATATTTAATTTTAAAGATTTTTAGTTCGATTAAAATTCTAATTGTTCATTATTTTCTCGAACTTCAGTGGTTAAAATTTTTTGATGATAAAAATTGTTCGAAAAAATAATGAACGATTAGAATTTTAGAATGACTAAAAATCTTTAAAATTAAATATCTCAAGAACACGAATTAATGCCTCTTTGTAAATTTGATATATTTTAAAGGAAGGTTATAACTATATTTAAAAAATAAAAAAAGTTAAAATTTAATTGATTTTAAAATTTTTTGTTAATGGAAGTTGTTTGAAAAAATGAAGAAAAATTCGAATTTCAGCCGTACTAAAAATCTTTAAAATTAAATATTTCAAGAACAAGAATTTTTGCCGCTTTGTAAATTTGATATATTTTAGAGTAAGGATAGAACTATTTTCAGAAAAAAAAATTAATTAAATCCCAATTGATCTTTGACCCTAGCGCCATCTTTAAAAAAGTTTTTTTAATATTTTTATTTAAAAACTAATTATAAAAACAGTAAATTAATTTTTTTTTCAAACGACTAATTAATCATCTATCAAACAAAAAAAAGTTTGATGAAATCGGTATAGCCGTTCTTGAGCAATTTAATTTCAAAGTTACATCGGATTGGCAGAATTTTCATTTTTCATGCATGTTGGGGTGCCCCGCCCCCTATGCTCAAACTATTTACAAACTATCGCATGGAGAGATCAGTTTTTATTAATTTGTTAATTTTTTTCTATTTTTTGATCCACGGGTGTGACAACCCCGCGTACTCCAGTCCCTGCTATTGGCATATGAGTTAACGTGAGATATCACATACCACTGGCAATAGCAGTGAGATATCACTAGCCAAGGTGATATCTTAGGGGTGCTGGCGGATGAACTGTATTCAGTCAACGGTAGCACTCTCAATCTTAGCTAATGAATATTCCTTGGTGCTGGAACGCTGTAGCTTGCTCGATGAAACGAGCCTTCATATAACTACATATCTGAGCTTTAATCATTGAAAAATATACTGCGTCCCATAATCAAGGATTATGCCATTGGCTGGACTATTGGCAAACCAATTTTAGTTTTGTTCCTGCAAATTTGTAAAACAAATTTGCTTTTTATCTCTTATTTTATTTTTATTTTCCCTATCCTATCACGAAATATTGGCCTATGTCATATTTTATATGTGATAGGATTTATGGTTTAGTTATCCATTACTTAACAAAAAAATATTAAAAAAAAACAAAAAAAAACAGATTTGCGTCCATTAACATCCTTAGAACGCATGTTGTTGTGGGACCTTGGTCTTAAAAGGTTTTTATGTGTTGTTGTGACACATATTGTAATGCCTACTACACATCACATTTTATTAAAAAAAAAAAAAAAATTTTAAAATGCTCAAACTATGCACTTTAAAAAAATTTTAAAATAAGCTGTATTTTTTATTTTGTCCATACTACTTATATGCCAAGTTTCAGGAAAATCAAAAATGGTCAAGTTTTCACAACTCTGTCTAGAACACGTTTTTCATCTATAGCAAGTTATTATTAAATTGCAAAGAAAATGTTGCAATAAAACTAATTCTAATGCAAAACCACAAGTTTTAGTACAACTCTACCATCATAATTTATGCTATACTAATGGTAGAAGTTTGAAAACAACTTGCTACGCTTGAAGTTTGAAAACAACTTGCTAATGCAAAGAGTATTAAATTTATTTTTAAAGCAAGCTTTGCATTGTTTTATAAGGGAGACTTCCGTAGGACCTATATTTGTAGCAATTTGCATTACATATACAGCTTATTTTTAACTGTGCAGCCCAAGTTAACAAATCATCTTAAAATTAGGAACAATAACATATTTGTGATACTACCGTCTTCCTCCGAACATAAGAACTGGTCTTTTTGATCGAATAGAAGAAGGCTGGTCCTTCTATTCATTTAGAAGAACCGGTTCTTTTATTCAAAATAATTTCACCAACATCATCCTATTTTTCAATATTTGACATTTGACGATATATATGAGCAATTTCACGCAAGTTCAGCAAATTTTTGGGAAATTTTGACTTGACCCCTTTTAATTTTGATTATTTTTTGTTTATAGATAATCTTTCATAAATAAAAAATACAAGTTCTCTTAGAATTTTTTTTTTCGACCAGGGGTCTTCACAGGGTGCCCCTCAATTTTTTGTTATTTTGTGATGTGAGTGCATTTTGACGAGCGATTGTAGAAAAACTACTGAATCGATTTTCATAAATGATATGTCGTTGAATAGGTATTAAAACAAAGTTTTTAAAAATGTGCACTGTTAATTTTTTGAAATAATTTTTAACGGTGTAACATAAGAAAAAAACGGTGTAATTGAAAAAAAGATGGCATAGGCTCTTTTTTTTTTTTTTCTAAACAAAATTGAAGCTTATTTTATATCTAACAACTTGTGAAAGTTTAGGACTAGCTATATTTTTTGTTTTAAAGATAAAATTCGTTGTGCATATGACTGTGGGGAATCAGTTTTTTTTGTTCTGAAGGAAAATTATAAAAATGGCGTTATAAACTAAGAGATTTTTTTTTATGTTAAATATCAAATATTTTATTATTAAATGAACTTTTTAAAAAGCAATTTCAGTCAAGTTCAGCAAAATTTTGCGACATTTTAATCGAAACACACTAATCGAAATATCTTTGGCAAACTCGGTCGTTGATCTGGCAACAATCAATAGTCATGTTTTGGTTGAGTTAAAATTGAACATATTTCAGTCACCCCAATTGGAAACTTTCAGGCTATCATTTACATTTATGGCAGAGTCTCTCCGGGCGGGCTTTATTCGTTCATGCCTTTTCCCTTTTAAAGATAGGAAAACAAATGACTTGTACAGTGTACTATCATCTGAAAAATTATTTATTGGGTTGCTGGTGATTTTAATTTAAAAGTAAAAAATTAAAAATAAAGTGGTGACAAAACTAAACCTTGTGGTACATCAGCGTTAGTTAATTTAGACGCAGAAGAAAAGCCATCAATGGATACCGAAATGTATGATATTTTAAAAAGTTTATTCAATAATAAAATATTTGTAATTTAATGTTGAAAAACAATCTTTTACTTTATGATTCCATAATAACATAATACGAACATAATACTTCTCCAGTCAAAAGTTCCTAAATAGATTTAGTTGTTTATACGGCTTTTTTGTTTGCAGTCAAGACTGTCAAATTATTTTTTATAAGAGTGACAAGTGATTACTAAAAGTGATAAATAAACATTTCATTTTTTGTGCCATCTAATACAAAGAAAATAATTGCAGAAGTGCTTTCCTATTCAAAAGAAACTTCTGTTTGTAAAATAAGTAAATCATTTTTAACAATTGTATTTATTTTATTTATTGTACTACATATATAATTTTTATAATATTTTAAAAAGTTCATCTAATAATAAAATATTTGATATTTAACATAAAAAAAAATCTCTTAGTTTATAACGCCATTTTTATAATTTTCCTTCAGAACAAAAAAAACTGATTCCCGACAGTCATATGCACAACGAATTTTATCTTTAAAACAAAAAATATAGCTAGTCCTAAACTTTCACAAGTTGTTAGATATAAAATAAGCTTCAATTTTGTTTAAAAAAAAAAAAAAAAAAAGAGGCTATGCCATCTTTTTTTCAATTACACCGTTTTTTTCTTATGTTACACCGTTAAAAATTATTTCAAAAAATTAACAGTGTACATTTTTAAAAACTTTGTTTTAATACCTATTCAACGACATATCATTCTTGAAAATCGATTGAGTAGTTTTTCTACAATCGCTCGTCAAAATGCACTCACATCACAAAATAACAAAAAATTGAGGGGCACCATGTGAAGACCCCTGGTCGAAAAAAAATTCTAAGAGAACTTGTATTTTTTATTTATGAAAGACAATCTATAAACAAAAAATAATCAAAACTAAAAGGGGTCAAGTCAAAACGTTGTTGAATCTTCGTGAAATTGCTCAAATGTATATACAATTAATTGAAATTAATTGTCTGAATAATTTTAATATTAATAAATTAATATGTGATACATATTTTATATGCAATTTATTGTTTACAAATTATTTACATTAATTCCTAATTAGTTTAACATTAGCAGTTTTTTTGAATAAACCTTTTTCTAAGTCAAGGTTCATAAAATTAAAGGTTCTTGTAATCGAAGGTTCTTCTATTTGAGAAATTTGACCAACATTAAAATTTGGCTAAATATTTTGTTTCCCGAATAGAAGAACCGCGGTTCTTTCGTTCGGGTGAAGACGGTAGTGTAAACTACTGTAGAGTTTTTAAAAGTGATATTACGTCTTTTTGATTAGTAGCCCGAATAATTGCTGTACCAGCAACAATCATATTTGCTCCAGCTTTAGCACACTCATTAATTGTTTCTGGTCCAACTCCTCCATCAACCTCTATATCTAAGTTGGGGTAATTTTCACGTGGCCATTCCACTTTTGGCATAATATCACTCATAAATTTTTGACCACCAAAACCGGGTGCAACGGTCGTAATTAAAATCATATCAGCTAAGGGAATGTACTCTTTCACAAGCTCAACCGGAGTGCATAGTTTTAAAGCTAAAACCTTCATTTCAGCATCTTCAACTTTCCTTGAAACTTCTGCAACAATTGTTTGAACCGGTTCAACATGAAAAGTATATTGATCAACACCAGCATCGACCATTGGTTTTATCCACTGATCTGGGTTCGATACCATCATATGAGTTTCACTCATAAATTTTTGACCACCAAAACCGGGTTCAACGGTCATAATTAAAATCATATCAGCTAAGGGAATCTACTCTTTCACAAGCTCAACCGGAGTGCCTAGTTTTAAAGCTAAACCAATCTTCATCCCAGTTTCTTTAACTTTCCTTGAAACTTCTGCAACAATTGTTTGAACCGGTTCAACATGAAAAATATATTGATCAACACCAGCATCGGCCATTGTTCTATCCACTGATCTGGGTTCGATACCATCATATGAGTTTCAAAAAAAGCATCCTTTATTTTATTTCGTAAACATTTAACTATCGGATGTCCAAAAGATAGGTTAGGAACAAAATGATCATCCATAACATCTAAATGTAAATAATCTGCACCATTCTTGAGGAGTTTTTCTGATTCTATATACAATTCTGATAAATCTGCGTTTAAAATTGAAGATCCAATTTTTGCTTTCAGACATTTTTGGTTTTGAACTTAAACAAATCTGCGTTTAAAATTGAGGGTCCAATTTTTGTTTGCAGACATTTTTGGTTTTGAACTTTAAAATTTAGAAATTGTGGAAACACTGAGTTTTTCTCGAAATTCTAGTGTAACATTTATAAAAGTTAACTGTTGCATTAAAATATGTATGTAGAAATAATCTTAAATTTTAACTAACTTTATGTATTTGTTAAAACGTCATATCTTTTATATGAAATTCGATGATCAAATTTCATTGTATTTAAGAAGATTATTTCTAAATATATATTTTAATGCAACAGTTCACTTTTTTTAAATGTTACACAAGAATTTCGAGTTTGTTTATTTTGACAATTGACATTTGTGGTTTAGGGACATTCATTGTTATGATTTTATTGCAAAATGTATTTTCTACAAACTGATACGCGCGCCACCTGTATAACTACGAAATTTTTTGAGATAAAATTTTAGATTTTAATATTTAAAAAAATATATTTTATTTATATTGTCTGTTTTCCGTTCTTTTTTCAGCTTTTTAGTTTTAAAACATGTTACAATTTTAAATTTAAAGAATATTTATATAGTTTGAGCCATTGAATGGGTATAATAAGGATACAATAATCAAATAATGTTTTTCAAAATTTGATTTGCTCATGGTTAGCTGTAAGATAAGTGCTTGTCAAAATTTTAGTTTGAGCTGTTGTTTTGAGTAATTTTTTTGGTATATTAAAAAACTCGCAAATTTCTGCCGAAATTTATGATTTAGTTAGAGTTTAGACGAAGTTTAAAAATTATTTTATACGCAATTACTTCGAGTATGACACGTGTTATAAAAATAATTTAGGTATATATATTACGCCATTTTCAAGATGATATTTTCTACAAAAATAAAAAATAATATATAAGCTTCACTTCACCACAGGATATTTAAAAAGTAATTAATAGAATTCTGGATAATCTTAAATTATTTTCTAAAACAACTTCTGCATTCTTTTTGTTCTGTTTGTTTGCTCATAAAATTACTAACCTTAATCTACTCGTTATTGTGTTTTTGACAACGTTGTCGTCACACTCAAATACAACTTTATCTTTATTGTTGGAATTAGTTAAGTTTTAGAAATGGATTATTGTTGAGAAAAATTAAAATTAGTTTATTAATAGGTTATATATACTTAATAAGATTAGCTGTTAAGTTTTAAGTAGATTTTTGTACATATTTGACTGCAGGTTTCGTGTCTGGGTGATTTTGAATAAATGTTTGAAATCAAAGATGTTTTCGTTAGAATTATGTCAAAGCGATGCAAATATTTTATTTTTAAAAAAATATCAAATCTAATAATTGTTTGTTATGTAAAACAATTTCTGTCGTGAGCACTTGGCGTAGTTTTATAGGTAACGTAATAAAAAAACACTTGTTGTTGCGCAAATAAATTCGCCACCTATTTTCACTTAATTTAGCGATTTTATTATTCATACTTTTTCTAAATGTGTTTTACGTACTGATGAAACTAAATCTGATGAAACGTCGAAATCCAAACCACAAGTAACGTTTCAAAATGAATAAAATACAAAAGAATTAAATTTATTTTAAAAGGAATAATGAATGATAATTTAAAATAACGATTATCTAGCAAAAATTGATTTTCATTGTCACATTTTGAAACCAAGAACAAGTTAAATATTTAACAGAAACGGTTGAGAGTTTTTTAAACTAAGAACTTAACTCTCAACCGTTTCTCTTATAAATAGTTACCTTGTTCTTTGGTTGATAGTTAAGCTAAAAATAACATTTTATCACTAATAACGCATTTAAATAAAATAATTTAAATTCGATTTTTAATTTAGATTATTTTTATTGCATGATTTTTTTCTATTTATTGTTGTTATTGCAATAAAGCTTGTTCATGAGTTTGAGAATGAAAAGTAAAACTCCTATTTGTAATGGATTTTTAAAAACTTGTTAGTAGTCGGCTTTTTCAGATTTTATAAATTAATGTTTTCGAAAATTAATTATATTCTTAATTACAAAAAAAAATTAAATTGATTTTCTTCTTTTTTGTATTGATTATGATTTAAATGGTCAAGAAGTTTAATCAAAGTATTTATAAATCGCTACGGATTGCGGTTTGGTTTCATTTAGTTATGTCTTAGAACTTAAGTCAAATAATAAGTTCTAACACATTTGTACACAAATTTCAAGATAAAATAACAATGAAATTAAAAATCATGGTAAGTTGAAAAATAACAATGTAAATCTCGTAAAAAGCACTCATTTTGGCTCCTTAGAATTTAAAACAGAATTCATACTCGTGTATTAGTGAGTTATAGATGTACCCAACCGATCACAACTAATACTAATAGTGTATTCTTTTCGACTGTACTGAACAAGATCCAACACCGATTTATCGAAATTTGTATTCTTTTGGGTTGCACCAACACAGAATTATGATTTCGATCGTATTCTTTTGGATACAGAATTGTTATTTTGTCCACACCGAGTACAAAAAATAGCATCGTCGAAATTGGTGGTGCAGAAGTTGTACTGAATTTTTTTTTGTGATTTTTGTTTGTTTATCGTATTTGGGATGTTTTGTTTTTGTATAACAGGTATTAATATTATGAAAATACTATTTTGTGAATAAAAAATCAACCAATCACAATCAATCTGGGTTAATGAAAAAATAGAACAAAATCCTAGTGTTCTTTTTAACTTGTAATTGTACTGATTTTTTTCTTGTTCTGTGCGGAGACGATTTGAAAATTCTGATTTTTTTCATACTCGGTACAGTTCAAAAGAATTCACTATTAGTGTAACTCGTCTTATGTCAAATCGTTTTTTTTTTGTTTGTTTTCCTCTCTTTGTCTCAGAGAGAAACAGTTATGTCTTCCCATAGACGTGCGTAAATTTTTCATTTGATTCTAAATTTTAAAATTATTGCGAGTCATTTTTAAAGCTATAAGAAAACCCCCTACCACAAAAAAATAATAGTTTCTTCCTCCCTGCGACTTTATAAAAAGAAATTAACAAAAATGGCGTTTTGGATTTTATTGTAACCAAACATATAATTTTTGATATTTATGAATTAAAAATTAATTTGTCCATAATAAAAAAAGTTTGAAGCAAGTTTTTATTATACACTTTGCAAATATTAACATAACTTAAAATTTAAATAGTTTTATCGTCCTCGATTTTATTGTTAGAAATCACTCTACAAATAAAACACCAAGCTATAGATCAGTAGCATAGATCTATAGCTTGGTGTTTTATTTGTAGAGTAATTTCTAACAATAAAATCGAGGACGATAAAACAATTTTATCGAGTAGATCAGATTCAATGTACATATGTAACATATATACATAGAACACCAAAATTTATACTATAACTTAAATATTTGTTCGTGTCGTTAGAAAATATCGCTTTTCTGTTATAAAATATTCACTAGTTAAATAATCACTGGAAATAACACAATAAATTTAAATTACTCTCGTAATTATTTTCATTTATTTTATAAAAATTAGCACAACTATCAAGAAAGCTTTAAATATGTTTTTTAGTATAAGCTCAGAAAAATGATTACTTTTAGAACTGTTTAGAGTTCGCAAAATTGTATTTTAGCGGCCTAGTACTTAAAGTCGTTATGACAACACTTTAGCGGATTCAAAATTTGTTTTCATTTTATATTATAATTATTTTCAAATTATAATCACAATTGCTTTGAAAAGTTTTGATCAAAACTCAAATTTTTAGGTACGCAAGAATACAAATTAAGCAATAAATTAGAAAAAAAATCCTAAGAGCTAATACTAAAAAACGTTGTATGCAACACGTACGCAAATGGCATAGCAGACTCAACTTCATATTACAGACTCGGCTAGCGCCTCGTCCGGAAACATTACGATTCGTCCGCTAAAACCATATTTTGCGTACTTGTTACATAAACTACTATTAGCATTTTACCTTAAGAATTGTTTTTAATTTATAATTTAATAAAAAAGTTTGTGGCAGTAATTAAAAACAAATCATAATGGAGAAAAGAGAAATTGAATGTGACAGATGAGTGATTACGATTTTGTATGTCTCTCTTCATACAATTTTAAATTTATGTTCTCTCTATATTTATATATACTCTAAGGATGTACCATATACACTGTTCTCAACCTATTAGAACATTTAACCACATTATAAATTACATTTAAGAACATTTAACCAGTAATGAGCACAACCATACAAACAACATCATAAATTTCAATATGTAATGAAAATTCGTATTTGGCAAAATTCAACACTAAAGGACAGTTTGTTTTATATCGCCCCAAAAACTAATCATTTGCTTGCCGGATTAAATATCAATGTTTCAGCAAGATCCATTACGATTGTATCATCCATTCACTCACAGACACACACTTGGCCAAAGCGAAAACCAAAATCAAAGACTATTGAACAAACCGGTCCTCAGTAGGGCAATTTAAAGAATTGATCAATTTAAAACCATCCAGTACCCCCATATTCGTTATTTGTTTAAATAGACTTCCTTGTCAGTTATTTACCTAATTGTCGTTTAGATTAATTTACTTAATTATTTAAATAAATGAAATAAAATTCTTAAATCATTTAATCAAATAATGTCACAATTTTTTTTATTAGCTCACCTTATTTCTTCTTAGCTAGTTTTCAAATTAAATCCTTAGTTGTTTCCTTAGTTTTTTTTCAGGGTTATTTTCGTAAAATAAAATACATATCGTTTAATTAATATATACCTATCTATCTATAATAATAACACAAAGTGTTTGTCTGGCTGTGTGCGCTCTCCAGAGAAATCTGTAGCACACATGGAGTCTGAAATTTTGTCAGGAGAAGGTCATTGACAGGTACTAATGCACCTTGGCGTCGAAATTTCAAAATTTGAGTTAGTTTTTATTTAGTTAATATATTTTAACTTTCTTAAGGGTTTGCCTAAATGTTGATAATAATTTAATTTGACTATTTATTCAAATTTCATTTTTATTCGCTCAGTTATCTTTGATTGATTTTTTTTTCGCTAAACAGAATTATTATTCAAATAGAAAATTAAGGTATAATGTGACAAACAAATACATGTAGATGAAAATTATATACATTTGCATCCAAAACATTATGTTGCAACAAATATTTCTAATTTACACAAATATGTTCTTGGTTTCATTTATATATGTAATACATATTTCATTTGGTTTATATATGTATATGTGATACATGTTCAAAACATAGAAAATTGGCGTTTCTTTTTTACTCGTCTTAGAAGCATTAATGCAGCATGTTTTTGCAATGGAACCATTGTATCGAAGAAAAGGATTATGACCAATAATATCAAATCTCTGTATAGATTCTGTATAGTTTAAAGTGTTTTACTTATTAAGGAAAATATGCTTCCCCATTACTTTCAAAAACAAACAAAGCACATGCATCATGTAGGTTATTTGAAGAAATCGGTAAAATATATGCAAATATGTATATCAACAAATGAAGTGATTTGACTGGTTTCAGAATAGTATATGTATATAAGTCTGGATTTATTATTTTATTCTTATTATTTTTATATTCGACTACAAATTAGTCTTATTATTATGTTTATCTAAATTTTTTTTAAAACTCTGGCAGGAATGTCGAAATAAGACTATGGCCATAAATCGACAAAACCCATAAAATGAAAACATTCACTAAACATATGCTAGCATTCTTAAAACGGTACTGATATACTGACCACTAAACTTGATAATATAATTATCGAAACAATGTTTCGACATGTCATGTCTGTTTAACATTTATGTTTAATATTAACTAGCAAATACTTCACATGACGTGAAATTACAAATTCAAAATATTTTTAAAATAAAGTATTATTAGTTTTAGTTTTTTTCGTGCAAATTCATTTAATTTTTACCTCTTATTTTATTTTTATCTTATTTGAACGAAATGTTGATCATAAAATATTGGCATATTTCATATTGTATTGTGCGATAAAGTTTATTAATTAGTTATTCTATTACACACTACATTTTAATTCAGTAAATTATTTGTGATATAACATCACACCGATGGAAAATCTCCCATCAAGAATAATATAAGAACTGAATCTAAAAAATTATGGTGCAAATTATGAAACTTTTTGCAATCCATACAATTTTAGAGCGATCTAGTTTCGAACCAATGAGAAAATTTTTAAACTTTAAAAAAGTTTATCATTCTCATCAGGGCTAGCCGACTAGATAAACTCTACCAAAAAATGTTAACGCTAATGATTATAAACCAAAAATTAGGTTACAACTCTAGTTGTAATGTCTAATTTAATGTCTAGAGTATAACAAAACAGTGATCACCAGAGAAATTAATTGACTAAACCTGAATTTATTAAATGTATGTTTATGTAAATTTTTTGATTTTACACTTCGCTAGAGTTGTAACGTAATTTTTGGTTTATAATCATTAGCGTTAACATTTTTTGGTAGAGTTTATCTAGTCGGCTAGCCCTGATGAGAATGATAAACTTTTTTAAAGTTTAAAAATTTTCTCATTGGTTCGAAACTAGATCGCTCTAAAATTGTATGGATTGCAAAAAGTTTCATAATTTGCACCATAAATTTTTTAGATTCAGTTCTTATATTATTCTTGATGGGAGATTTTCCATCGGGGTGATGTTATATCACAAATAATTTACTGAATTAATTGTTGATCATGTGTCAATAGACACAAGTGAAGACTAGTCATCTTCTTCTCACAGATACAATTTTGTTATTCAATACTAGAATGTCTAGAGTATAACAAAACAGTGATCACCAGAGAAATTAATTGACTAAACCTGAATTTATTAAATGTATGTTTATGTAAATTTTTTGATTTTACACTTCGCTAGAGTTGTAACCTAATTTTTGGTTTATAATCATTAGCGTTAACATTTTTTGGTAGAGTTTATCTAGTCGGCTAGCCCTGATGAAAATGATAAACTTTTTTAAAGTTTAAAAATTTTCTCATTGGTTCGAAACTAGATCGCTCTAAAATTGTATGGATTGCAAAAAGTTTCATAATTTGCACCATAATTTTTTAGATTCAGTTCTTATATTATTCTTGATGGGAGATTTTCCATCGGGGTGATGTTATATCACAAATAATTTACTGAATTAATTGTTGATCATGTGTCAATAGACACAAGTGAAGACTAGCCATCTTCTTCTCACAGATACAATTTTGTTATTCAATACTAGAATGTCTAGAGTATAACAAAACAGTGATCACCAGAGAAATTAATTGACTAAACCTGAATTTATTAAATGTATGTTTATGTAAATATTTTGATTTTACACTTCGCTAGAGTTGTATCCTAATTTTTGGTTTATAATCATTAGCGTTAACATTTTTTGGTAGAGTTTATCTAGTCGGCTAGCCCTGATGAGAATGATAAACTTTGTTAAAGTTTAAAAATTTTCTCATTGGTTCGAAACTAGATCGCTCTAAAATTGTATGGATTGCAAAAAGTTTCATAATTTGCACCATAATTTTTTAGATTCAGTTCTTACACTACATTTTACTTTAAAAACAATATCAAGCCGGCCCTTTTTTTTTTTTTACTAATTTGGATTCAGAGATGACCAAAACGTTTTTAAAGTTCAAACGTTTAACGTTCAACGTCCAAAACGTTTATTTTTAAAATTCAGACTGATTGTGGATTACTTTACAAATTTTCAATTGTTGTAAAGTAATAATTCAGTTGCGCCAGTATACGATTTCCGAAATTTACAGATTTAGTTTTTAAGTCACGTAAGTTTTTATGTTTTTTATTACTTCTATTATTTATTGTTTTTTGCTGTGGAATTTCACATCTCTTTAGTTCTTTGTTCAGTTTAATGGTTTATCAATGACGGTTAAAATATCTAAAGAAAAAGTATAAACAAGTATATACATATTATAATTCTGGACTCCTTTCATCGTTTTTTAATACATATAACAAGGTCTTCATAAATCAAATTTTATATTTATATTTATGACACAAGTAACTATTTCAAAACTAATTGGTTTTTCGAAGATTTTGATGTTTTTAATCACTTAAGTCAGTGCTCCATAACCTTTATTCATATACGGTCTACTAATATTTTTTCCTGAAAATCAGGCGGAACACCACAATTGATAATGTAAAAATCTCTTTAAAAAATTAAACTGAAATGGAACCTGCATGTTTTGTTCCGAAAATATTTTTAAATGGGTACGTAACAATATCTAAATAACTTGTATGATACCTCGGCTTGTTTCAGTGAACACTAGGCATGACCAGATATGTATGAACAATTTTTAAAGAATCGTTTTCTTCGCTCCCACCGGCTAATTATGTTCAATTTGACTCGAATATGAACTATATCAAGTTTTATTGAAATGGGGAAATAATTACCCACCGCGCAGTGGCGTCGAAGATAAGAAAATTAGCAGAATAATAGGATTTTTTATTTTTATCAGATATAATTATCTTAAAAGATAATATATCTCATAATTTTGATATTTTTTATTAAAAGCTAATTAATTTACGATTCTAACGAGCCTAAGTATGTAGAAATCGATCTTAGAAAAGCGATTTATCTTAATTTTTCTTCTTACATATACGAAAATTCACTAATTCATAATAATCTTTTTTCAAAGAAAAAAATTAATTTTTATGGTTAAATTTATAATAATTTTTTATTCAAAAGCAACATTTTTCCAAAAGAAATCAATAGATTAAATTAGATTTATTGTATGATGGGTATTTGCATCTGTAGTTTTCGACCACCTGAATGGTGTATTGTGTACCTTCCACGTCTTTAGTTACAATGTTGTTGTATTCCGTGTCATCAACTTAACACCGAGTTCGGTGGTATCATTAACAACATGCGAACTTTGGTAAAACAACGTGGCTTTGACGAAATCCTCATTCCGATGGGTCATGTAGCAAAAAATCAATACAAATTCTAAATCGATTAAAAAAACTCTGAGTTTTTTCTGTGACAAAATCACTAATGTTCTTATTAGCAAAAAGTTGCATATGTTTGACTGCATCAAAATCTTTTTTGCGAGTTTGGGGTGCGAAGGGGATGTCTCGTGCTGGGACCTCAAGGTTTTGAACCATTTTTCGTTTTTCATCAAACGAAATCTCTGGGTCGAAAAAAGTCAAGCCAATATTTGCTTCCGTTAAATAGTGATGATATCAAATTTTGTTCAACATTTCTTCTGAAACTCTTTGGTCAATTTTGATGAAATCCAAATCCTGATATGCGGCTGCTGTTCCATCTATGCATTTGAACCAAATTTTTACATACAACATAATCAGAAAAATGCAAACGTTTCGAAAAAATACAAACGGCGTGACTTGTCGGACCTGGGCGTTTGAATTTGTAATTTTCAATGGTTTCGCCAAGAAAAATCAATGTAACTTCCAAAAATTCTTTATATTCGCTGCGTGGGTGTGATTTTTCCAACTCTTCATGACAAAAAATTACTAGAGCTTCTCACGAGTGTTTTGGAATTTTGTTTCACAGTTTTTTGTCCGATATTCCATTTTTGAACATTGTTGGATTAATTTTACCATCGTCCCATGCCTTCTGAAAATTGTTGAACAGATAAACATCGGGTGCTGTGGTCTTTCCAAATTTGATATCATAAACAGCCCGTAGTTTAATCTCCTGTATGTGATGACGACATGGGAATCGAATCAAGTTGTGGCCAATCTTTTTTTCCACCTTTTTCTGGTCCAGCGTTACTTGATGTCGTGTCGTAACACATGGCTTCGACTTTATCAGTAAGATTCCATTCTTCAAGGCATTCATATATCGCATTTGCAATCAATAAGCCGCTCTGTTCTTTGCATTATGGAACCGTTAATAACTTCTCAATATTACTAAATGTTACTATGGTTGACAAACGATCTACTTTACCATGTCCAGTTAATTCTGCATAAATAAAAATTTGTGTTACTCAAACAAAGTCTAAATCTAACATTAAAATTTATTTTTTTTTTTAATTTTCACAGAATTTTTTTTTTTTGGATTTAAGAAGAAGAAATTCGATAAAAACGCTTGCCTAAGATCAATTTCTACATACTTAGGCACGTTGGAATCGTTAATTAATTAGCTTTTAATAAAAAATCGAAATTATGAGATATATTATATTTAAAGATGATTATATCTGATAAACATAAAAAATCCTATTATTCTGCTAATTTTCTTATCTTCGACGCCACTGCGCGGTGGGTAATTATTTTCCGATTTCAGTAAAACTGCATACACTTCATTTTTGAGTCAAAAGGAACATAATTAGTCGGTGGGAGGGATGAAAATGAATATGTTTTGTTAGTGTATGTATGCAGAAGTGTGGAATTTCTATTGATGAGATAAACCCCATTTTTATCGTTCATCATCATTGCCAGCATATCTGTGTTGGCAGCGCCATCTGTACAAACACTTGTCTAAATGCTTATTATTTAACATGAGTTTTAAAACAATCATCAGTTGCTCATCAAATTTTATCGCCTTCTCTCTGCAGTTTCTTTGCTAAATATGTAGTTGTATCGAAGAAAAGGATTATGAACAATACCATTGTATCGAAGGAAAGGATTATAAACAAAAGGATGAAGAAAAGGAAGAGAAGGATTATGAACAATAATATCAAATCTCTGTATAGATTCTGTATAGTTTAAAGTGTTTTACTTATTAAGGAAAATATGCTTCCCCATTACTTTCAAAAACAAACAAAGCACATGCATCATGTAGGTTATTTGAAGAAATCGGTAAAATATATGCAAATATGTATATATGCAAATATGTATATGCAAATATGTATATGTATGTTTCTTTGAAAATTTTTATGAATAAAACGTACAATAGTTATCAATTGTACTTTTTTTTTTCAAAGTTGGTCATGCTTAATTAGGCATGCTTTGTTTTTAATATCTGTTGATTCATCTTTTTGAAGAGAAAATTAGGGTTTTTTTACTTCTTCAATAAAGAATTCTAGAATATGGTCAATACGTCTTTCAACAATTTCAAAGTATTTATGTATTGTGTTTATTACATCGAGTCCGAGTATCAATAAAAATAGTATATTTTCCTACAAGAGATGAAAACATTGTTTTTTCGTGAGTAAACATTTGTTTACATGTTTACGAACGAAAATAGTATATTACATATCTAGAGTTGTAAATAGCATTGTACATGCGAGAGAAAATTTTGCGCACGAGACGCGTAGCGTCGAGTGCAGTATCTTCACGAGCATGGAAAATGCTTTACAACTCGAGATTTGTTATATACTTTTCCTACGACTTTGTTTTAATGCCCAAACGCATATAATTACTTGAAAAAATGAACTACTAACTATAAATTAAATGCAAATAGTTTACAAATTGTGGTAGGCTTTGCATTATTCTGTGTCAAAATGAATTGAAATATTTAATTTTTAAAAATCAAATTTTTCTTTAAATAAAAATTTTTCTTTTTATTAAAAGCGTGCGGTAATATATATATGAAAATCCATTACCGCACGCTTTTTTTTACTTACCGCACGCTTTTTTTTACTTACCGCACGCTTTTTTTTTACTTACCGCACGCTATTTGAAATAATCAATTTACATGTCATGGATAGTGCGATGTAATTTATAATTTACTGTGATAGGAGTAGGAAAATAACTATTTCATATGCTATCATAGAAAAATTACATACATACTGGTTTAACAATATTATTATTATAATCAAAATTATTTTGGATGAATTGGTCAAGTTTTTATTTTGCTCTCTTACATTTTAATTAAATTCAGCTAGTTTTTCCTGATTATATGTTCTAAAGTTATTTGTGCAGTTTTTGAAGTGTCGTAGTGTCTTTAGTATTTTGAAAACGTTTTGGTTCATAAGATACAGGATTTGTAGTTTAAATAAGAATTAAATGAACGAACTTAAGAATTACATGTGTATGTTTTAATTAAAATCACAATTTCAATCATAATACGGTACTGTTTTATTGTCATATTCATAAACTGTTTTACATTGTATCATCATCAATATTATCTTGTTTTTTTTACTTACAATAAAAATACAGTGAAAGATTAAAGTGTTAGGATTGTACATTATAATTGGTACATTTAATGATAAACTGTATAATCAAGAACTAAAACTAAATTAAAAATCTGTTAGTTAAATTTAACAATATAAATATTTGGAAAGAATTGTGTTACATTTTTGATATTTTCGAACGTGAAATTTATTTTGTTTTTTGTTTTCGATTAAATCATTATGAAGGATTGTTTTTGGTGCAACAAGCCTGAGGAGGACTCTGGAATGATGGAATGTTTGATTTGTGAAAATGTTTTCCATGCCATCAGGTGTGGTGGTTTATCGGATGAGGCTCTTAACATTGTTAACTCAATGAAAAATTTAAAATTTTTATGTGACGATTGCCTTGATCATGGTGTTTCCAAAATCAGAAGGAATGTGTCAATTCCGTCTACACTTTCATCGACTGGAGTTAATGCGTCAACTGCTACCGCTACCGCTTCTGCTAACGATGAAAAGTCCTCAATGGAAGTGATATTAAAAAGTATTGATGAGTTGAGGGCTGATATTAACATCATAAAGAAGACTTTATTAGAGAGTCCATTAACCAGCAAGGAGTTGGATTTAACGGTGCCTAGCCCGCCTAGGAAAAAGTCGTATGCTATGCGGCAAAACATTACTTCTAACAACAACTCAAACAGTGAAGCTAAATCGTTAGCTGTTGGATCCAGGCAAGTTAGTGACATCGTGATTGGTTCAGCATCTCCCTCAATGAATACACTAATTGCAGTGGTGCCTCCAAAAAAATGGGTATTTGTGTCTAGATTGTCTTCTGCTACATCCGATGAAGATTTTAAAAAGTACCTGACGGAAACTGTTCAAATTCAGTTCACTGAATGTTTTAGGATTGAGTCTAAAAACCATCAAGGTGAAAATCGTCCTTATGTTTCATACAAAATTGGAGTTACTGATGTGTTGCACTTCGAGAAACTTTTGTTACCGCTCTCCTGGCCTTCAGGATTATTAATAAAGGAATTTATATTTTATCCAAGGGAAAGAAATTTTCCACGAATAAGTGCTCAAGCAACGGTCAAATAGTGAACGCTAATCAAACTCAACATCCATCATCTATGCCATCTATAAACTCTAAAAATTTTAATGTCTTATCTCATCACGTGAATGTATCAGACCTTAAGTCAACTTTCATCAAATTATATTATCAAAACTCTAGAGGCTTGAAAACTAAATTGAACGAATTTAAATTAGCGGTTCGACTAAATAATTTCGATCTGGTTTGCTTAACTGAAACTTGGTTAAATGATTCTATTAATTCAAATGAAGCATTCGATGAAAGATATGTAGTTGTAAGAAAGGATAGAAACCTACAATTGTCTAACAAAACTGATGGTGGAGGAGCACTTATAGCATTGAACAAAAATATTGAATTTTCTGCACTTCCTTCTCTGGTTTCTTTTGCCTTTGATGATGTTTGGATCAAAATCAGTCTGTTGAATGGGTTTTATTTATTCGTTTGTAATATTTATTTTAGTTGTGGTACGCCTTTTGATGAATTCAAGCGGTTTTTGGACCACTTGTCAAACTTACGATACACCTCTGGTGAAAATTCACAGTTTCTAGTAGTTGGTGATTTTAACCTATCATGCATCGACTGGTTAGTGAATAATCCTAAATATATAACTGCACGGCGTTTTGAAGGTCGAATGTCTGAGTATTTGATTGAGACAATGGAATTGTCAATGCTTTCTCAAATCAATCATGTCAAAAATTTTCAAAATAAATTGTTAGATCTAATATTTACCAATCTTCCAATCATGAATTATGATGTCAGCAGAAGTATTACTGCGCTTTCCAAAATCGATCGATATCATCCTCCATTGAGTGTTTGCCTTAATTCAATTAAACCTAAAACTCAATCTTTCTTCTCATTTCCTTCAATTAACCTAAGTAAAGTGGACTATGAGCTGGTTACATCTAGCCTGAATCTAGTTGATTGGGAATCATATTTTGACGGTTCACCGGTTAACATTGCAGTTGACTTGTTCTATGACAAGCTTATGGCGATCGTTAAACCATATATTGCAACAGTTAAACCATCAATTAAGAAATATCCCTGCTGGTATTCTAAATCCTTGATATCCCTTATTAAGAAAAAGGAAAGAATTAGATCAAAATATAAAAAAGGCAAAAATCCTTCTGATTTAATCTTATATTCTTCCCTTAGAATCAATATTAAAAAAGAAATAGTCAGTTGTTTTGAAGCATATACTCTCTTAATGGAGAGATCAATGGTAGAGAAACCTAAAAAGTTCTGGGACTATAATAAGGCGTTAAGGTCTAAATCTGAATTCCCCTCTGTAATGTTCTTTGGTAAAAAAGAGTCTAATCAGCCTGAAGTGATTTGTAACTTGTTTGAAGAGAATTTTAATTCGGTTTATACCAACAGTTTTCTTTCCCCAATAAGCTCTTTTTCCGTTCATCATATTGATTCTTCTCACATAATAACAGAAGATGATGTGTCTCTAATGATATCCAAACTTGAGAGTGATAAGGGCCCTGGTCCAGATCTGATTTCTAATTTATTTATAAAAAATATTGCTTCTGGTATAGTTGAACCTTTAACAATGCTTTTTAATTTATCACTTCAACAATCGACATTTCCGGATAAATGGAAGGAATCTTTCATCATTCCGATTTTCAAATCAGGTGACATGGCGAACGTTGCGAATTATAGACCAATATCTATTATGAATGCTTTTGCGAAAATTCTAGAAAAACTTGTGCATGCTAGAGTCTTTCAACTGGTTAAGCATAAAATTAACCCTCAACAACACGGTTTTATTTCTGGTCGTTCCACGACTTCTAATCTTCTTGAATTTTCTAACTATGCGTTTAACTCAATTGATAAGAATATTCAAGTAGATTGTATTCATACAGACTTTTCAAAGGCCTTTGACAAAGTTAAACATGAAATCATGGTTTCTAAACTTGATCTTTTTGGTTTACCTTATAATCTTATTCAGTGGTTTGCTTCATACCTAACGAATCGCATGCAGTATGTCAAATTCAATGGAAACTTATCAAAAGGATTTATTCCCTCGTCTGGTGTACCTCAGGGCTCCATTCTCGGTCCCCTGCTATTCTTACTTTTCATTGATGACTTATCGAAGATATTTCAGTGTGCTCATCTCTTCTATGCAGATGATCTAAAAATCTTTCTATCAATTAAAAGTGTGCAAGATTGTCTTAAACTTCAACGAGATTTAAATGAACTTTATAACTGGTGTGTAATCAATGATTTGCAATTAAATGTTAATAAGTGCAAGTTCATAACCTTTTCACGTAAAAGTCAAAATATTGTCTTTGATTATAACATTAATGGAATTTTGCTTGATCATGTTAACAGCATTAAAGATTTAGGTGTCATATTCGACTCTAAACTTCGTTTTGATGAGCATATTAATTATACCAATTTAAAGGCAATGAGACTTATGGGTTTCATTTGCAGAAGGTGCAGAGAATTTCGTAATCCTAAAGTGCTAATAGCATTATTCAATAGCCTAGTTCGGAGTATTCTGGAATATTGTTGTCATATTTGGCACCCTTATTATGACACATACTCTAAGTTAATTGAAAGAACGCAAAGAAGATTTACGAGAATTGTGTGTTTTAATGCTATACCATGCACTGGGAAACTCTCATACCATACCAGACTTGATAAGTTAAGTATGACTACTTTGGAGTCGCGAAGGTATCTACTTGATGAAGTCCTCTTATATAAAATTGTTAATTCTCTTATTGATACTGAGGTTCTATTCTATGTTAATTTTTATGCACCGTCCTATAGAACTCGATTAAACCAGCTGTTTTTGCCATCGGCCTCTCGAACAAATATAGGTATCTCCTCACCAATAACAAGACTTCAGATTTATCATAATGAGATTTTTTCAAGTGTTGATTTATTTCATGTTTCGTTAAGTGTATTCAGATCGAATTGTCGTATTATTTTAAATGATTTTGTAAATTCACATACTGATAAATTCTGCATAAAATAATTTATTATTTAATTATTGTTTTAATGTTTTTATTTAAGTTAAGATGTTTTCGTTTGATGCAACTTTTGAGTCTCTTGACAAAAAAACTTAATTGCTAAATATTTAATGTTATTATTGTTACTTATTAATATTTTTTTTTTATTTTCTATTTTTAAATGTATTTCTCAATGGTGTACCATCTAGTTTTTATTATAAATTGTTGTAGCATGTAACTGGGAAACTGTTTGCTGCAAATAAAAAAAAAAAAAAAAAAAAAAAAAAAAAAAAAAAACAATGTGATAATATGGCCTAATTATATTCGCTGATAATATGCAATTATTTCTTACGTGTAACTAGCTTTGGCATATGATAACTTTCTTTGAATGATTTGACAGAGTTTATGATAAACTGCTTTTGTTTGTTTTATGTGTTGATTTAAAAGCCATTACAGATAGATTTTTTTACTAGCCTAAGAACTCATTATTTACTCTTTTCCTCTAATGCGGTGGTTGTTAACTTTTTAAGCTACCGGCACCCCTAAAATTTGCCAAAAGTATTCTCGGACCCCCTTTCCAAAATAATAAAATTATATAAATGATAAATGAACACTACGCATAAGATATTTTTCATTTTGGTGCATATATTTTTAATAAGTTTGTATTAGTGTATGCCTTAATTTTTATCAAAAACCTTAATTTTTGAAATATTAGTCGAAATAATAAATATACCTACAATAAAAATGCTTTTTGGTTGATGCTTTTGCTCAAATATACTTAAAAAAGAATCTCTTTCATATAATCACTTGCATTATGTATATATCTGACCTAAGTTTGTATATGAACTAATGACGGAAAAGTTATCTCACACAAATACGTTGTGGCTAAGATTACAAGATGCTTAAGTGCTTTTTTATCTATCGTAGATATGATGTCAATTGTGCACACTATAAATTTTCAAAACCTACTTTTTGATTACATCCATTTGTCCATAGTTCAATAAGACCGTCTTTTAATAAATCACTGTCATCCATTGAGTCTGATTAAAAATAAATAAATCCACACTGAAAGAAAAAAATCGGTCACTACAACGTTTTTGTGTCAAACAAATGGCTCCTGCCACAATAAACCCCAAATGTAGATGTCATACCTTCAAAATCGACATATGAAGACACAAAAGTCAAGTAAAATGTCTAAATGACAACAAAAATTCGGTTGGCATGAAACAGGTTAACCGACTAGCATTTTGTTCAGGCATGCCGTATTATGATCCGGCCCGGATCAGGGTGTAATAAGTTAAGACCTAATAGGGCATTTGCATCTGGCACCTAACAGAAGCCATACATGATTTCACTAATAAGGCACGCTCTATTTGTCCTGATCCGGCCCGGACTGCGAAAACCTTATCTCATCCCTAGTAGTAAATCCCGGATCTGAGCCGGATCAAAATAATATTTGGTTTTTCAATTAAGATATGACCTATTTCTCCTGATCTGAGCCCTATTTCATTTGGGTAAACTTCACTAGAGTATTCTCCATTTTAAATATATAGTATAGCTTGCGAACTTTCATTTATACTTTAGTTATCGCTTCTTTGCGTTTTGTTATGATGACATATAGGTAAGTATAAAGTTAGAATATTTTATAAACGAATTTGTTGGACATTTTTAAATTAACGTATTTACAAAAATTGTACATTTTGTCATTTACTTACTAATAAATGCCCTATTTGAACTGATCCGGTCCTGGTTCGGTTCTAGTAGGGCTGCCTGATCCGGTTTGGATAGTTTGAGGCGTTACATTACTGATTAGAACCTGTTCAGGGTGCCTGATCCGGACCCTATCCGTGGTAGGGAAAGCGGTATCCTATGTCTAGTCTATGTTCATTCTGAAATATCAATGAAATGGAATATCATATCTCAAAGTTAGGGCATTCAAAACCTGGTATAATTTTCTGGAAGATTCTGCTTTGAATGAAAAACGTTTCTGATTTTTTTGAATTAATACCAATATCAAAAAGATGAAGTAGAAATCATAGAAGTTTTTTTTTTTTTCCCTTTTGTTGTTAACCATCTGAAATACTAACCTAGATATTTAAATTTTGGAATTATTTAAGCCTTTGTAATGTTTAGCTCCATTCTTTGAATGAAGACACGAAAAGAAATGATATAAGCTTATTTTGATCCTGGTAATTTTCTCACTAAAAAGCAGGCTTTTGGTGAAATAAAAACAGTCTGGAGTCGAAACAACACAAATCATAGCAGCTTAAAAACAAACAAAAGTGTGTGGAACACGAGCTTTATTGAAGTGGATATGGCAAAGTTTTTTGATTTGAATAAATCAGGGATTAACTCTGTC
>OY856186.1:120660909-120716152 GCA_963693315.1 Diogma glabrata | reverse complement strand
AACAGATTCGGTAAAACATAAAAGTACCAGTTTAATCACATAAGATATCGACATAACAGTTAAATTGATTTTCAAAAAGAAACATGTAACATAACCAATAAGAAATTCACAGAAAAATAAAAAGTAATTATACATGCACATACTAGCATGTCTACCTAAATCAAACCTAACTTAACTTGATTCAGTTCGGTGCGACTTGGAAGTTAAATCTGTAGTTTTTAACGGTGCTTTCTTTTTAGCTAAATCTTGCAAACATCTTCATATTGACTTAAAAATTCGTTGAGAGTTCGCAGAAATCGCAGAGCTAGTTCAATACTCGGACCATGTTGTTGAAAGTAGTTGCATTATTTATTATCTTCTGGTATAATGGTTGCAATAAAGAAGTTTTAATTTTGAGTAGAGGGTCATTCCATTTCAAAGTCAACCTTCAAGCTAAAGTTTTTTTTCTTCACAAAACTGTAACTGTGACCTATAATTTTTTTTTCATATATTTTACTATAAGATATGGCAACAACTGTGAAAATTCCAATATTGTTATTTTGTTTAGAATGCAATTAAGCGCATGGTTGTGAAAAAGGCTTAATATACGAATAAAAATATATCTAGAAAGAATATAGCATAGCACAAATATAATAAACTGTATTGTTTTAGACTTTTTATTTTCTGTAAGCTAAAGTTTGGAGTGTCTAAATTGGACTGCTTTGCTTTCCAAATAAATGAGGTAAGCATTCTAAATACATGAATTCTTTTGTGTTACGTTAGTCACGTTACGTTAGTCACACATCATTTAAATCAAAAGCGTCAATTTATGAAAAACTAACAAATTTTTTAAAAAGTTATTGGCTTTTTTAAAAAATACATTAATTACATTGAAGAAACTTATCAATAAATTTTATGTACATTTTCAACATCTAGAGAATTTTGGTTCATAATTTAGGTGTTAATTTAATGGTATAAAAAATGTTACGTTAGTCACATTTACATTTTTATTTAAAAAAATATCTAAAAAATTTGATTTAAATAAAAAGCTTTCTGATTTAGATAAATAAACTCGATTTACATTTTAAAAAGTCAACAAGTACTTAAAATAATCTTTACAATTTTAGTTATAAGGAAACAAAGTTGTGAATTTCGGTATAAATGTTACGTTAGTCACTTTGGAATGACCCTAGAAGTACAATTTATCCATTTGTAAGCTGCAAATCTTGAGGGTGACATGGTGTATTGTCCAGTAAACGAAGAACCTTAAATATTATTTTGATTAAATACTATTTTACTTCTGGTACGTAAGAGTTATGAGACAAATCAATGAACAATGTGGCTTGGGTTAAGCTTTTGTATTGGCATTCCAATAAATGCAAAGATTTGTTTATTCCTTTTTAGCTGGACGCTTTGCCACCTAAGCCTAATCACTCTTTAGTATTGTTAAAAACCTGATCAGCACCCAAATTCTGTAATTGTGAAGCGGTGAAGTGATAAGTTTTTGAATGAACAGAAACGATGTAATTTTTAACGCTTCACCGCTTTACAGTTACAGAATTTGGCTGCAGGACAGTAAGATGTACCTGAATCAATTTCAGTCAATTTTAGTGGGTACATACTGTTGTGCTGTATCTAAATCAGTAGATGCGCTTTTTAATTTTAAATTTTTCCAAAAAATGCCCGTGTTTAAATATTTCGAACCAACCATGACTTGCAATAAAACTTAAAAGGCATTTTATTTGAGTAGATGGAGTGTAGAGTAGATGGACTGTTTCACATTTCAAAAATTTTAAAGTCTTACTAGTTATGGTATTGGTACCAATTGGAGTACGTCTTTGATATTGGTCTTCAAGCCATATCATTAATTTATTTTCCATTGTTGTTATTTTTTTTTAAATAAAATGTGTTGTGTAGCAGGAATTACAATATGTATCCAAACAACAAATAAAAACTTTTAACATCACGGTCACCGCAACAACATGCGTTCAACGATGTTGATGGACGCTAATTTTAATTGTTTGTGTTCTTTAAGTTTTCTTGAATTGATAACTAAACAATAAATCCAATAATTTAATAAAATATGCCAGACCCCCATTATAGGATAGAATAAGATCTCACTGCTATTGCCACTGTTGTATAATATCTCACGTTAACTCGTATGTCAACAGATATAATTATTTACTTACAAATTAACTATGACCATTGATACACACGCATTTTGTATCTAGCTAATAACGATATATTGCTCAAAATCAACTGATTTACATAGAGAATCTCTTACATACCTTTGCTGATTTACATCAACATGTATTTTCAAAATTTTGCTTTGAACACTCAAATGCGTTTTTTGTTACAAGTTTCTTGTTTTCTTGTTTTAATTACAACCTGTATGCATATGGTATACCAGAAGGTTTAATTAAAATAAAGTAGATATAAGTGCGTGTAATACCAAAATTTGTCTTTTTTTGAACTTTTTTTTTTTGGAAATTTTGATTTCAAAAACCGTGTAAAGTCGAAAACGTGTTAAATGAGTGCCGTGTAAAGCGGGGGATAGGTGTATATATATATATATATATATATATATATATATATATATATATATATATATATATATATATATATAAGATTGGATACCTTAGAAGGTTTGAGGATTTGTTTGATTTCAATACCTAGAAACCCGTGTTGAAATGTTGGGCGGATATTAAATGGCCTATTCTAAGTAGCTTAAAATTAATCAAAAAGTTTGCTACACCGTATTAAATGATTTTTAACCTCGTTTCCAATATTGTTTTTTCATAATCCGAAACAAGAACGTCTTCAAGCAAAGGGAAAATTCTAAAAATTTCTCTTGCAAACAAGGCTTATCAAAATTGGAAGTTTAAAAGTATATAGCGGTCACTCCAAATCTTGCATAAAAATATTTAACTCGCTCAGGGGTGTGAGTATGGCTGTGATGTATGCCAGCTGAACTATAACCTCGCTATTTCTGAACTATATAGCATATGTATCAGCTAAACTACTCACTTGATTAGTAAGAAATTGAATAATTCGTAAACTGAATTAGAAAAATTTCAATCATTCGGTTATTGCAGTGATTAATCGGTCACGATGATATCACATTCGATTGTTGTGTCTTCAATGTGGTTGTTGTATCTTCTGCCGTGCTAAGCACAGAAGTGGTAACTTGGATTTTTGTCAAAAATGAGTTATGAATCTAAGATGATAAAATAACAGTCAATGAACATTTTTAACATATAATTAAAGCATTTAATTTATTTTTTCATTCAAAAATTACTCTATTAAATATGCCGTATCTTCATTACGATTATCAATTACTACAGCAATTTGCCGTATTTATCAATTACTAAGCTATTTCAGTCGTAACTTAGAAAGCTACGTTAAAATGCCTTAGTATTATGTATGGCGCTGAACTTTACTAAGGCAAAATAGACGTATCTCACTATGTTACTAAGGCAAAATGACGTATCTTGTTATTAAATGGTAAATAATTAATTGCGATTCGAAATGTCAAAAATCCAAGTTATCGCTTTTGTGTTTAGCACGGCAGTCCTCAAATTTGATTTTTGAAGATAAGACTACCGAATTTTAGGTTGTTGTAACAGGAAACATTCGGTTTGAATAAAATAGGTGGTAGTGTCCGATTTTTTTCATTGATTTCAGTGTAGTGAGTGTAAACGATTTCGCAAAATTCTACGCGAAGTTCACCTTATACGTTTGTTAAATAGAAGAGCAGTACGATAGCTGCCAAGTTCCGAACACATATCACGGAAGAAACGATGGCTTAAAGCTCAACCTTTACCGAAAACACTATATAAACGCATAAACTTTTGTAAATTCAATTCAATTTGCAAAATAAATATTCATTTCTCTGATTTATTTAGAATTTCTTTTGTTATTAAATTACTTTTGCGCACATTTAAAAAAAAAATATAATAAAAAAAAAACATTTTATTAATGGCAATATGAGTGAGTTATCACTACCGAAGATGATACTTTAGTCTTTACGAGTGCTGGCGAATGAACTCAGAATATTTAATCAACGTTAGCACCCTAAATCTTGGTTGTGGAATTTTCCTTGATGACAGCACGCTATTGCTTACTAGAAGTAATGAGCTTTCAAATATCTCTATATGTGGGCATTAATCCTTAAAGAAGGTCGTGTGGCACATGATCAATGAATATTTTACTACCGCATAGGATTATTGACAACCAAATTTTAGTGCAGCAACAAACTGCATATTTTAAAAAAAAAATTTGAGTTTTCATTCTAAACTAAATATTCGTCTATGCCTATGCAGCCTCTTCAGTTTTTGCTGAGAAAGCTGTAAAATCAATGCAACCTATTAGCTCGTGAGTTGACAAATGCCTCAATAACTCGTATAAAGGAGAGGAGAACCAAAATATCTGAAGGGTTGATATGTTTGCAGAATGGAAGCCCTGCATTTCATTTGTTGATACATCAAACATATTAACCGTTTCAAGTCGAAGGACAATAAAAGTTTTTATTAACGATTAATTAATTTTACATAGAGCAGCGAACACAGATTATCATGAAAATGCAACTGAGGATGTGATTCTGGTCGATTTAGTTGAGAAAAATAATTTCGAAGATGAACTGCAACGCAGTATTAATAATTCAAACTTAATACCTATACAAAACCGTTTTGGTCAGAATACAACAACAAAAAATATTAAACTGGTCACCGAAATTGGGAGAGAAATGAAAATATTAAGCAAAGCGACCATAGGACATAGGGAAGCCTATTTGCAGTAGAATTTATATTGATTTATTGATCATTATAATCTTGTACAAAGAGGTCTGGTAGACCGTGAAGAACCACCAGTTAGTCGTGCACGCAACACTTCACGGTCTACCAGACCTCTTACTATAAGATGACCACTCTATTATATTTTTTTTTAAATTAGAATATTTTCAATATAAATGGCAGATTCCATTATTTTAATTCTACCTTATTTATTATATATGGATAAATATAAAATCTGTCCATAATGTCTTTTTAGTAATTTAATTTCGCTAATTTAGGATTTACTTAATAAAAATATATTATTTGGAAAAACAAGGCCCTTTTTTGAGCGCCCAAATAAATGAAAATTCATAAAATACATTTGGAATGAGTTTTATATAAATTTTGACTGTATGTACTGGTTTTTTGGAGCAGATTACACATTATACGCACTTTGCAATCTACCTAAAAGATTTTTTTCAGTTGCGGAGCACTAAGTGATCTAGGTGTTTACAGCGGCCCATATTTTGTTTGAACACATTGTTTTAAATTTACCCTTTTCAGACATAATTAACTTAATTGTTTACATGTAAAACTACTTTATATAATTAAAATAAATATGTAAACACATTTTGTTTAATTACTTGTGTAATGTGTATCAAAACTTTATCAAAATAAAAATTATTTTTCCTTTGAAAATATTATTTTTTATCAATGATGTTTATGTAAACATAAGAATGTATAGTGGCAGTTAAAAATTGTTTAAAAAATCGGAGGCGGAAAGCATAATAATTGACGAGAAAAGGATGTTAATGGATAATTTTGACATTTACTATGTTCTTGATGTATTTTTGTTATAAATAGTTTATCCAATTATTACCATAAAAAAGATTGTGATATGTAGTTATGTTTTTTGTTGTGACAGGAAGATCCTTATTTGAACTATATGAAAATGAAATGGGTATGATAATTTTGCATTATACATACGTTGTAGTTTAATGAATTTGTAATATATACTAGAAAGATAAACTTATTTTTCATACATGTTTTATATTTTTTGTTAACATTACGTGGAAAAACATAAGAAATATGTCATAACAGTTTTAAACCATTTTCATTCGGATTATCTGTATTGTAGTATACAATCTCTTAGGTTTTTTCCTACATGTTTGAGTATAAAGCGTGTAGTGAATTGATTTGTCGAGATATTTGTATATAATGGGATCGTTTCGTAACAAAAAATGATATTTAAAAAGTACCGAGATTCAGATATACAAAAGATTTTTACGTTGATAAAAAACTAAAGAAAAATCATTAAGATTCAAAATTTAACATTTTGAATACTCCTTGATGTGCAAAGGCGTAACAATTTTAAATTTAAATCTGAATACATATGTTTCTACATCTAGAGAAATGTTTGAAATTATGCTTTGTAACAGTATAGATAAGCATAAGTTTAGTGTGTATTATCTCATATGCAATATAAAAAGCTCTCGTTATTCTAAAACATAAAAGTTATTTTATGTAGAAAAGATTAGTCATACCAAGAGTATTAAAATCAAAAAGATCAAAATCTTTATCAACAAAAAGATTTGTTCACGTTCCTACTTTATAAAGTTAATTGTCTGTTTTGATTATAGTTTCTCTACGGCGGTAAATTATCGATATAAAAAAACAAACTTTTGCAGTTTAAGTTTCAAGTTGAAACTTAATTTGTAAAACTGTACTTTGTTTTATACTATTAATTTAATTCAAGGATAACTATCGACTGATGTGAGTTTAAAATCATGTTTGAGAATGTCAGCATATAGCTGACAAAATCAATAAGAAATATTAAAAAACTCAAAAAATTAGGATCAGAAAATGTGTGTTTTTTAAACTCGAAATTAAAACAATAATTTTTAAACTTTAACTTTGGTATCGCTTTAACTTAAATTGTAGAATATTGCGACAAAATCATACAACTACCAGGTTTTATATATTCTACAAATTAGGTTTTCAGTTCAAATGTTGAAATTTGATAAAAGGTTACAATATAAAAGGTGTTACGATGTTACGGTGTACCACTGTCGTCACCGTAAAAATTTATTTGTTCGGAAAATTTTCTTTTGCATGAATAAGCACGATCAATACTACTATACGTCTTTTTATTCATACCTTTCTCAACCCTGTTAACAAATTGTTTTTTATCGATTGTTGTCTCATTTTGAAATGTTGTTGATTCATAATATTTTTTATATATGTCCTTACTTGGACATTTGTTATGTTTTAGTCAGTCGAGGAGAATTATTTGAATGAGGATAGTTCTCAAGTTTTCTCGTTGGCTATTTTCTTTTGAATGCCAAAAACACTTTGTGTTATTGTAGGCTATAACAATTAGAAGTGTTATCAATTTGCTTTTCTGTTTTAGTTTAAATTTTGAGTGTTATTAAATTATTTACCAAATGTTTTTGAGAAAAATTGAGAATAATTAATTGTTGCGTTATTCGAATTGTGAATCTATAACAGAAAGATTGAAAAAGAAGTGTCTGTATTTATAACCGGGTTAAAATTTTGTAAATGTAAAAATTCAATAAAAAAAGTTTTTTTTAAATTAATTGCGTATGTATATCGGAATAGGAATCATATATGATTGAAAGACATAAAAAATTATAATCCATGTTGATAGTTCAACATTTTATAAATACAAATGTAATTGTTTACTTAAATAAGCATAAAAAGAAAAAAGAAAACTGCAAATTGGGGATTTTGGATGGAAACCATATGAGTTTGAACATAAAAACATAATCCTTGTTGGTAACTGGCGGTAAAATGCTTTTGTGTTAGTATATTTAAATACAACCTTATTAAACAAATCGGTCAATTTATAGTGGAAGTAGATCATTTTGGTTTTGATTTTTGAATACAAAGTGCATATATTTGAATAACATGTGTTTGAGAATAGCAACTTCTTAAACCATGGTAGTAGTCGACATAAAAAGACGGAAAATGCTTATATGTTTCATTTATCAACTAAATTTCTGAGTTGTATGATAAAATTAATATTGAGTGGATTTTATCTAACATCGATAAGAAGAAAATTTAATTTTTTTCTGTTATTAAAACTGTGTTTATTTGTATTTAAATTTTTATTTTTCTTTAAATTTTTTTTTTATATCCTCGATTGGAATGCAGTTGTCTGGATTACTAATACATGTTTTGGTCTTTTATATTTTGGATTATATTCATGCAACAGCGGTGGTTTTATAAAAAATATGGACAGGTGAAAGTGATTTAATAATTGATTAATGGCAAGGAGTTTTAATATTATTGGTGGTCATTTTTGATTGTTTGATCGATGCTAATTTCTGACATCATATCGTACCATAATGATTATCATCTTTATCTGAGTATCAATCAAAATCAATTGAAGTTTGGCTGACATTATGATTATTGTCTAAAATCGCCAGGATCAACGGCGCAACATTTTGATTGGTATTTTGTTTTACGATTCTTATTAATCTTATGAAAAAATCGCCTGCATCAAAGGCGCAACATTTTTCGTTATATTGTATTACGATTCATAATTATTCTTATGCAGCAATCGCCGGGATCAAAGATGCAACATATTTATTATTGTTATTGTGTTACTTGGACGTATGCCTTTGTTAGTATGATAGGCTACATAAAGGTAACAAGAAGGGTTGGATCCTGAAAAATCATGGGGTGAGAGAAACCTTTATATAATGTTTGTTAAATGCAATATTTGTAGTTGTATTGTTGTGTGTGTGGATCACCATATGTATCAACTAACACCAAACTCAAGTTATACAAGACGTTGATTAGACCGGTTGTGATGTATGGGTCACTAACTAACAGATTACAGAACGCGATATAACTTTGAGATCAGAGACCTTCTTGAGGGTCCAGATATAATAGGTTGTATCCGTTTCAACAAGATTGCTTGGTTTGGGCATGCTCTACGAGCCGATTCACAATCTGGAGTGATTAGAAAAATGTACGCTAGTATCCCAGGGAGTGGGCGACCACGAGGTAGACCACGACTGCAATGGGAGACGGACGTAAAATAAAAAAAATCGGCTGCCATGGTAATCATGTCGCTGTTGCGAATGACCGTGATGAATATTCGAAGCTGATTAGCCTGACAACGCTCCTACATGGAGCATGAACGCCACAAAAAAAAATTGTCGTGTGTGTGTGGTGTGTGTGTGTGTGTGTGTGTGTGTGTGTGTGTGTGTGTGTGTGTGTGTGTGTGTGTGTGTGTGTGTGTGTGTGTGTGTGTGTGTGTGTGTGTGTGTGTGTGTGTGTGTGTGTGTGCGATAATCTCGGTTTCTTCGGCCTTTGAGGTCGTCAGAGTCCCTGTTCTTTGTCTTTGCTTATTTTATTCCGTTTACACCGTCTCATTTGCGTGCATATCTGATTATTTGTACTGCACTGGGGAAATTACTTTTCGTACATACATGGCTGAAGCTAGTTGGAACAAAAATAATTCTACTCCATAGTAACTATTTTACATTTACAAATTTTATATTCGTTCCTGTATGGAGAATTATGTAGAGTTTCGGGAATTGTATTCGGCTTTCTATCTTGCCCGATCAACCTTTTTATAAATATTGTTACCCACAATTTTACTCGTTAGTCGGTTAGTGTCATCAAGCAAACATTTTCTAGTTTTCAATAGGTTTGAAAAATTGCTTTTTATCACTGTAGCAAATTTGAAGTTTATGGGATTTATAATTTCTTCCCAAATCTAGTTTATAGCATTTAAGACGGGATTAAATCTTACTACAAGGTTTCATGTTTTACATTTTCAGAGACATCAGAGTGTATTCCTTTAATACAAGTCAAACAGATCTTGCTATAGCAACCATTTTTGTTTTAACGGCGTTCATGCTCCATGTAGGAGCGTTGCCAGGCTAATCAGGTTCGAATATTCACCACGGTCATTCGCAACAGTGACATAATTACCATGGCAGCCGATTTTTTTAAGGTCGTTTATTACGTCCGTCTCCCATTGCAGTCATGGTCTACCTCGCGGTCGTCCACTACCTGGGCTACTAACGTACATTTTTCTAATCACTCCAGACTGTGAATCGGCTCGTAGAACTTGCCCAAACCAGGCAATCCTGTTGGAACGGATACAACCTATTATATCTGAACCCTCAAGAAGGTCTCTGATCTCAACGTTATATCGCGTTCTGTACTCTCCATCGTCTGTCTTAAGTGGACCAAATATGTAGCGTACGATCTTACGCTCAAACACAGATAAATGCGATTCGTCATTTTGTGTAAGTGTTCACGTTTATGATCCATACATCACCACAGGTCTAATCAACGTCCTGTATAACTTGAGTTTGGTATTAGTGGATACATAAGGTGATCCAAGAAAAGGTTTAATTGAGTAGAAAGTTCGATTACCTGCAGCGATTCGAGCTTTTATATCTGTAAGTATGCTGTTGTTTGAGTCAAGCATGGATCCCAAATATTTAAAAGATTCAACTCCCTCAATTCTTTCATCGCCACACATCAAATCTTTCTTCTCAGCCTCTCTTGAAACATTCATATGTTTGGTTTCATCATAGTTAATTTGAAGACCAATTTTTCTAGCACTACTCTCAAGCGACTTGAAAGTCTCAAACATAACAGCTTCACTTCGACCGAGGATGACAACATCATCAGCGTAAGCAATCATCTGTACTGAGTTTATTGACAAGATATTGTTGTTAGTCGGTAGTTTCTCTTGACGGCACACATATTCCAAGGCTAGATTAAACAGTATAGGAGAGATAGCATCACCTTGTCTTAAACCGGAGTCGACTTTAAAAAACTTTGATATTTCGTTTTCTACTCGTACACACCATTGAGAGTTCTGTACTGTCATTTTGCTTAGTGATACCAGCTTACCAGGGATTCCCATTAACACCAGAGCAGACCATAGAGTCTCTCGTTCGAGAGTGTCGTATGCCTGCCTGAAATCAATGAAGGGTTGGTACACAGGTATGTTGAACTCTCGACACTTTTCCACAATCATCCTTATCGAGAAAAGTGCATCGGTGGTACCTCGGCCTTGCCGGAAGCCGCACTGATATTCTCCAAACAGTTGTTCAGCAAAAGGATTGATTTTGGCTAGCAAAATGTAGGAAAAGATCTTATATGCTGTGCAGAGTAGAGCAATTCCCCTGTAGTTTGCACATTGTAAGCGATTACCTTTTTTATGGATTGGCATCAGAATAGCTGAGTTCCAGTCCTGTGGCATAGTTTCAATGCGCTAGATCATTTGAACAAGTTCAAACAATCTTAAGGATAAAGTTTCACCGCCATGTACAATCATTTCGGATGTTATATCGTCGATACCAGGTGCTTTATTGCATTTTAATTTTAACAGCGCCGCATCAAATTCCTCTTTGGTGGGTTCGTCTACATGTACCTTTGACGCACGAATAAGCTTTGCTCGTCGTCCGACTTGTTGCTGGTCGCTTAAGTTGAGAAGTTTCTCAAAATAAGCGGCCCAAGTATCTAAAATATTTTTAAGGTCTACTTGTAGCTCCCCAAATTCGTTTTGAATAGCAGTCGATCTAGTTTGAGGGCCCTTCTTTAAGGTTTTAACCTGTTGAAAGAAGTTACGTTTACATTCTCTCTTCGTTCGTCTATATAGCTTTGTAACGGCTTGTCTTGCCAGTTGATAGTTCTCCTTCTTGGACCTGGTATTGCGTCCTTGTAGACATTTCAGATAGTAATCTCTTTTGTATTGAATAGCGTCAAGATATGCTTGATCCATCCATGGCTTCTGGGAGTGGTTTTGTGGTCGTCCAAGTATTCCCTCAGCAGCGGTTAAGACAGCATCCCTGAGTAAATACCATGACTTATCGACGTCTCCATTAATGTTTTCTGATTTCTTCAACGTTTCAGTAATGTGGTTTTGATATCTCTCTTCTGTTTCATCATTCTTTAGTGATGAGATGTTAAAACGTTTCCGTTGATTAAATTTTGGAATGCCTGGATTTGGAAAGTGGAACCTTATTTTAGCACATACAAGGAAGTGGTCACTTCCAATGTATGCACCTCTAAAGGATCGCACATCCAGAACACTCGAAAAGAAACGTGCTGTTACCAGTACGTGATCAATTACGAGTGTTTCCATTTCCATAAGAGATAACTCTTCCAACCTGCCCATTAAAGTCACCAAGAACCATAATGAAGTCGCGTGTTGCTGTTTGTTTCATAACGTCTTCCAGTGCTATGTAGAAATTATCCTTCTCGTCGATGGTTTTAGCTTCAGTAGGTGCATGCACGGCAATAAGAGAAATATTGTTGTATGTACCGCGTATCTTTAGATAGCAGCTCCTCTCATTGACCGGGATGAATTTCATCACGGCTTCTTGTATACGTGCACCCACAAGAAAACCAGTTCCAAATTCTCTTCGAGAAGCATGACCACTACAGTATAAAGAGTGACTATCCAAATCTTGTTTTCCGATTATTGGCTGTCTAATTTCTTGCAGAGCTATGATATCTATTTTATACCTTTCAGCCTCTGTTTCTAGACTTATAAGAGCATCAGAAGCGCTCAGGCTGCGCACATTCCACGTTCCGATTCGGTATTCTGGTCCTTTTTCACGTACAGGTAAAATTCTGTTGTTTTGTCTGGTTCTGTTATTCTTTCTCTGATTTCCAAATTTAACAAAATAGTTTTTTTCCGGGGTTAGGGTGTTAACCTTAGGCCCAACCCAAATTGTCGTGAATGGGTCCGTTCTGCATCTTAAGGTTACCAGAAACAACCTTTTTACACGTTTATTTAGCGAGCCGCTTGATCCAAGACAGACGCCCGCTCCCAGCCGCTCCTAACATAGAGAACAGACGCTTGGGTCACATTGGTTTAAAGGCACCAATTTGCCGTGATGTAGCGTCATTGACTAAGCAGTCTTTGCCCTGCTTGTCTCTGATACACCAACCTAATTCTGTCGGCATTACCCAAGCAACACGGCGTGGACGTCGAATTTCGGATTTCGCTAGCAACAATACCCTTGAAAAATTGAGATTTTTGTTTGCAAGATATATATAGTTAGTCCTAACTAACATATCTTTTCATCCATCCTGTCTATTTTTATAAAGTATGTATTTTGTAAATGGATTCTTCAAACGCGCAAGTGAATTTTATATAGTTGTTTCTTATTTATGTTAAAATAAAGTGAAACAAAAAGACTAAGGAGACAAATCTTAAACAACCAGAAAACTTGAATATTATTACGTAGATTTAGTACGAGTTTTAGTATAGCAAGACTTAATAAGAATTGTAATTTGTTGTCTTAGTTTTTTTTATGTTTTGATTATTTGTGATCTTCTTATTTCTTGAATGTACTCGTAGCTAAAAATAATATAAATAAATTGTTTTAATCAAAACTAACCGGAGAGAGAGATAATATATTAAGTTGATATCATCAATTGAATTTTTTTTTAGTACTTATTCATTTCTAAATGTCATAATATTTAATGATTATTGCTTTTAATTTATTTAGTGTTCTTTTTTCTTTTGTTTCATGATTCAGATTATCTTATTTTATATGATTCGACTTTTTAATTAGATATTGACGATTAGTAGAGTTTTGCACCCTTCTCTGATCTTTGTTTTTGTTTATGGAACTATCGGCGAAATTATTTTGTCGATTAAAATTAACTGTTGTAAAAACATATGATAATTATTAAAATAGAGTGTTGAGTGACCTAGTGGTTATTACGGTGAGCTCAAACTTGGAGGACCCGAGTCTGACTCCCTTCTAGATGAAAGTGTTTTTAAACAAATTAACAATCGTCAACACACCGGTTTTCTATTTAACCGATAGTCAACCAAATGGTTAATAAATTGGAAAAACACCATAGACTGATTGATCACAGCTGTGTGGACTTGGAACCCGAACGTAAGGGAAAAAAGAAAAATATTTTTTGAAACTACCAACAACGTATGATTGAACGACGATTGTCAAAAAATTTACAAATGTAAATTTGAGCTAAATTTTTTTACAACAATCATCAACGTCGTTAGTAGTTTCTGAGATCAAACGAGATTTTCAACTTTTTGTTCAACTGTACATTTTTAACTTTTTTGGCTACAGAAAAAAAATTTAAAAAAAAATTATAATTGCTACAAAAACTACAAAAGATTCCGAACATTCTTGTATTTCTGATTATCAAAATTATGACAGAGTGCCAATCGCCTGTTTTAATATAGTACATTTCGTAACAAGTGGAGAAAGTAAGTTATTTCAGCATTGGTGAAAGTTTGTGCACGAGCGATAGCGAGTGCAAACAATTCACCAATTCTGAAATAACTTACTTTCTCCACGAGTTACGAACAGTGCTTTTCATAATTTCTCTCTAAAAAGTACACTTTGTAGGATCTTCCATTTGTGTTTTGTTTCTGTTTCTGCTCTGAATCAATTTACAAGGAAGTTGAACAATGAACTGAAATAGTTTGTTTGACAGGAATCACTCGCGTACTTTGATTTAAAAAAGAAAATTTGAGGCCAAAACTTCAGCAGTTACGATAAGTAATTGACAGCGGTTACGATATGAACTTATCTAAACTGCTTTGATATTGACAGCTTTCGCAACGCTGGACAATTAAAGCAAAGTGTACTTTTTAGAGAGAAACTATGAAAATTTGATTTTTATTACCAGTACAAACAAAAAAATTCTACTACAATCATCTACGTCGTTTGTAGTTTCCAAAAATATTATTTTTGTTCCGTTATGCTCGGGTTTCAAATTTGCATAGCTACTGATCACCTATATAAAACTAATCGATTGAATCAAAGAGAAACTCGAGAGACTTCAAGAGAACATAAAAGAATTTAAACTTAATACAGATTGGGGACACTTGTTGACAGACTACGTTCGTATATAGTATTTTTAAAAAATAATTGTTTTTTTTTATATCTTTTTGGTTGACAATTTCTTGAAATAATTTTCTTTAGGTCAAATTATTTTATATTTACTCCACTGACTGTTTTAAATATTGCGGTCGATAAAATCTTTTATTATCCTATAATTTTTCTTTTAATCAAAACATCAAACTGTGTTTATATCATATTTATTTATAGATTTTATGCTAAGAAGCTATCTATTATTATAATAGTGGTAAAGTAAACAAAATTAAAATTCTATTTTTGCAACATTTTTAATTAGATTTAACTAAAGCCGCAATTAGACTATTGCAAAACTCTGCAATATTTCTGCAATGGTAGTGTGTAATCTATTCATTGCAGAAAAGTTTGGCAATGAACTCATTGCAAAACATTGCAATGACTCACTGCAATGTTTTGCAATGAGTTCATTGCCAAACTTTTCTGCAATGAATATTTTACACACACCATTGCAGAAATATTGCAGAGTTCTGCAATAGTCTAATTGCGGCTTAAAGGTTAAAACTTTTTTTCAATAGTATACGAGGTTGATGTAGTAAATCACTAATAGCTTAAAAGTTCATTAGCACCATTTCCATTATAATCTGGACAAATACAAAGATTTTATGAACCTTGTAACTGACTTTTGTTGCATTAAAAAGAAGAGTTAAAATAAAAAAGTGAGTCTAATTTATTTCGGATTCTGAATAATTTTTAAGTTATGTCAATCAAACTGAATTTCTTAGATATGTAAATCATTTTTATATTGTAATTTTGTATATTTCATTTATTTTTACGATACAAGTAAAATCTAATTTTCTGAGAACTTTCATTTGTTTTGTCTCAAGATTCAAGATTCAAGAATCTTTTTTGTCTATTTATTAATTCTATACAAAATTAAATTTGATTTTAAAATTTTATGAAAAATAAATAGAATATTTAAATTGCTTTGGGTATTATTTTAATCTGTTTTATCAATTAGTTTAAAAATCATTTTTGTTGAATTAATGTTAATAAAGAAAACTTAAGTCGTTTCTGTGGTCCAATTAGAAGGCGATAATTTCTTTTTATTAAATATGAAAAAATATATTTATTTTTATATTTTGAAATACAAGTTTTATTGCGTGTTCAGATTAAGTTTTTGTTTGTCACATAATTAACAAGGTTTATGAAATTGTTTTGTTGATGTGAAAATGTTATCATTATTCATTGGATTAAAAGTTTGTGAATTTTTGAAACTAGTGTTTGGTAGCTGAAAATTATGTAAAACTTGACTTAATGATCTGCAAATGTAACATAATACACATTATTTAAAAAAACATGATAAATAGTGATTACTGAAATTATAATGAGTGAGACTTCAAACCTTGAAGATGGTGAAACAGTTAGTCTGTAATCTCCTTTTGCAAATATGTACAAACTCCTAGTCATTGCAAAAGTTTGCCATAGATATATGCCGGGAAAAAATATTGTAGCGGCTATGGAGATGTATGTATGAATGAAGTAGTTTAAATAAACAAAATGTCTGTCTATCTGGGGCCCGGTTGTCTGTTTAGACGTCAAAAATATGAAACCTACTGGGTGTTTCTAAATAAATGTTGTTTATTTAAAATTTGATAGTGTAATGGGGAGAGCTACACGGATTTGGACAAAATTGTTCACAACATGCGTTCTGAGGTGTTGCTGGACACATTTTTAAACTTTTTGTAAATCTTTCTATTTTAAAAATTCATTCCATTTATACATATGCTGTTTCGACGTAAAGAAATTTTCCTGCTTTTTAGGGAGTATGACACCGCGGGATCTCGGCAGTGTTTGGAATCAGCGACTGACAAGTCAAATGGAGAAAAAAATAGATTTGAGATATGATTCACTTGATTTCATCTGGGTACTGTTAGTGTCGTCTGTTAGCGCCCAAAAATAAAAAAAAATGGCACACCAAACAACGCGTGTTTTGTAAAAAACCCCACCATTAACATCGAAAGTAATCGACTACAAAATTTTATAAAACCCATAATATTAGCAAATTGAAGCACTGTGTTTGAGAAACTAAAGTGGCAAATAAAAACCAACCCGGTCGTGTGTGGTGTCATAAATGGGCGACTTCTTTCAAGGAAGATGGTAATTTTTTATTTGATTTTCATGTCCTTAGTTTTAGGGCTATCACCAGAATTTTGTTTTTTTATTCTTTTCCAGTTTGAACTCCGACCGTTATCCACAAATCTACGAGAATGATACGCACGAATTAATTGCAACCGACAACGTTATAACAGAGCAATTGATCGAAGATGCAGATTTAACTTCTACACACTACACTGAGAAAGAAAATTACTGATTAAAATGTCTATAAAAGAACTTTTTGACTTATTCTTTGAAATATTACCTGGGTCGTGCCCGCATCATAGCTTTTGGGGTTTGGACGAGGCTTGACATTTTCAAACGGCTCAAGCTTGGGCCAAGCTTGGACTGATCTGGTCTGTGGCAAAATCTGGCAAACCAGGCTTGGGCCAAGTCTGGCAAAGAAGACTTGGGACAGATCTACCAAACCAATTTTACTTCCAGACCTTTAAATGTGTATAATATACTGAAACCTTAGTTCTAGGCATTTATAACTAGCCCAGACTGAAGCCAAAGCTAACTATCCAAGGCTTAGCTCGCCAATACTGGCCCGAGATTGGTCCGTTCCGTTGTTTAATGTTAGCAGTTCCTACCCGGGTATTTAGTAATATTGTTACAGTTATAAATAAACCGTAACGAAATACAACATAAAATTCTTTTCAATTCAACACCCTATACAAAATTAAGAAAGCGCATTCATAATCATCATCATCAAAAAATGATTATGAAACAAATAAAATTTTTGTTGTTTTCGCGGAAGGAAAAACAAAAATATTTGTTTTGTATTTGTTGTTGTATTGCGTTCTTTTTCTAGAAAAGGTAAGGTGAAGAAACAAAACAACAATTCCCTGCATTCACTCCAATTTTTGTCAAATCTTAGACCACCTTCGTTCATTAGCAGATTTAATTTTTTTTGTAGATCTGGGTAGAGTCTATCGCTTCGTTTCAGAATAACTTGTCCAAGTTAGTTAACATTTGTCCAAATTAGCAACCGATTACACTTGTTTATAAGAGAAATCTCCCTGAATAAAACTCATCTCTTCTTATTTATGGATTGTGACCTGGATTGTGATTCGCAAAAAATAAAATTTTTTCGATGAAAAATAATGTTATTACTGTTTTCGGATCTCACATTTTACCAAACATACAAATTCAATATATTATTTTAATAATTTCATTATTTTATTTCATTTAAACATTTTATTATTTTAAAATAATTCTTATCTTATATTCTTATCTATTTTAAAATTATAATATTTATCTTATTATTCTTAGCAAACAAAATTTTTCCAAATTTTGAGTTTTGACATTTTATGGGAAAACTTGAATAATTTGGTGCAAGCTGCACCAATATTCATGTTTTACAGCTTAAAAGAAATAAAATTGAATTTACTGGTTCAACAAATTAAAGAAAAACGTTTTTTTTCCAACTTTTTCGAGTGTAATTTCCAGAATCCTTGAATAATTTTTACAAAAGTAGCGCAAAATGTTTGTGAGCATATGTACTATGCATTTGTTTGATTAATATATTGAATTTGTTTCTTTTGAAAAATATGAGATACCGAAATAACATTTTTTCACAGAAACCTTTTTTTCACGAATATCTCAAAAACAAGAGCTAATCTAAAAAAATGAATATGATATTCGTGTTCAGCAGGCCAAAATCAAAATCCATAAGAAAAATTAGGTTTTATTTAGGGAGATTTTTCTTGTAAACTAGCGTAAACTGAGGTTTTGCGAAATAGTAATAAAAACCTGAAAAATGTTTGTGAAAAATGTTTTTTTAATAAAAAATGTTGTGTAGTAGGAATTACAAAATGTCAAATGTGTCAATATGGGGCTAACTATAAAGATATGTAAGCAAACTTTTATGTGACATAATTATTATATGACCTAATAAATGAAAATATATCTTTTAATATTTTTATAATCTATTGCAATGGTTCTATCATCCGCTTGAATTTTAATTAAATAACCTATGAAATAAATTAACGATACATGATCATCAGAAGAAAGCCAAATTAAACCATAGAACTGATTATGGCAAAAACTAACAGATAAATCGTGGGATTATTTACTTTAATAAATTTATAAAACTATACGATACAAATATATGTAAAAATACTTTTAAAAATAGAAAAAGAAAACAATTTATAAAAAAATAATAACTTAAGTCTTAAACAATTTTCTTAAATATAGTTGTAATTTAAATTATTTTATTTAGGTAAATTTTAAAGTTGTAAATTTTATGTGAATATTTATTCAATTAATAATAAAATACAAAAACCAATGTTTAAAAAATATTTTATTGCTTATAAAAATTCAATACCAATTAGCAGACATTGAATAAATAATTATGAAAGCTCAGAAGAAATAAACAGAGGATACGTAGAACTAAATTCGTGGCAACATTTATTTAAATTATTTAAACTCAACGACTATGGTTTCTGTTTATAGTACTTGTACTATAGATTGGTAGTTTTAACGTGTTTAAATTCAGGTTACCACTACATTTGTTTACTTCATTGTTCAATTGTTCGCTTAAGTTAAAATTTAAGCAACTTATTAAAGCGTAGAAGGTAGAATTGTCGTTTTTCAACGTGTTGTTCCAACTGAGTTCCTCATCTCTGTAATTCTATTCTTCACTTTAATAAATAAAAAATTAAGCAGTTTAATAAAGTTCAGAACTGTAGTTTTGTAAGGAAATTTTTTCAACAGATTCTCTTGTCTCTAGAATTGATTCCCTTAATAAGTTTTTTCTGATAACTTTGTTCCCCAAAACTTTAGACGTTCATAAATTTCTCAGATAAATCTTATTTCGGCCCGGGTATTTGTTTTTATTTTCTCTTACAAATAAACCGAGAATTCTGTTAATTCTTACTAGAGATGTTAAAATACGGTATTTTATTTTTTTTGTATAATACAGCGTATTATACATTGTATAATACAAAATAAAATATCGTATATTCTGTACAAAAGTGCAATAGCCGACATACAGTGTTAGTGGTATAACAACAAAAAATTACTTCCATCACCATTTTCAATCACAACTAATTCATCGTTATCTTTATTTATATTTCTTAAACCAATGCTAATAAGATCTATTTATTCATGTGATTCTGATTGGTTTCAATATTAATCACTTTCATTCGCGTCGAGTTATTGTATTTATGGTTTTATTTAAATTGAAGACTTATCATTTCCCATCGGTAAACTGTTGAAGATTTAAATTATGATTTTTCACATAAACAAGATTACGCCTCGTTGATTTGTAAGACAAATACTTCTTGCAGTATGAGTTAGGCTGCAGATTGAAAAAGATTTTTCTGCTACAGTGGAATATGCGGCACGATGCAACATTCCGAAGAGCCACAAACTCTTTGCCACTAAGTTAAACAATCAATATAGCTGCCATCGGTTTCAAAATGTGAGTTTTGAGATTTGGCTGTTTTAGTTAATCAATTTGAATGTATAGAAAGAGGACTACTCAAAGATGTAAAATTGAATGACAGTCCATAGCTCATAATAAGTGGAACGGAATGAGTTCATGGCTCATAATTTTGATCTGCTGCATAAAAAAAAATTCCCTATAACGGTGAACAGTAATGATGCAGCACTCGATGTTTGAAATTTATGTTCTGTTGATATTACAACAATTTTGTTGTCATAGAAATTTGCGAATCACTAAGAATGCGTTTCTAACTGTTAGTAACAAGGGGCAATAACTCCTTAATTTCTTCTGTGTCGTTCATATACTCAAGAACCAGTAGTATATATTTTTGCAGTTATAAATTCTTCAAGTAATCCACGCGAAATCTCAAAAAAATTGCAGATTACTGATTCGTGCGCCACCACAATAGAAAAAATTTTTATAATAAAATACCTTGTATTTTACTACGTTTTGGACAATACGGTATTTTACGTATAATACCGCGTATTATACAATAGTATTAAACACTTTTACATCACTAATTCTTACCAATTTAATTGTAGACCTAAAGGGTAAAAGTGCAAAACACAAGTAAAAAGTAAAAGATATTTAATATTGGTCTCCAAGTTGTTGTATTTTAAATAAAATCAATAATTTATTATATTAATAAATTTTTTATTCGCCTATATATTAAAGTGTTACTTTATTACTGTGATTTGCGGCTTTAAAGTATCACTTTTCAACTATTTATTTTGTCGTCATAGCTACGTCCAAAAAAGTAAAAAGCATTTGTATTTGTTTAAATTCTATGAAAAATAAATTTTTTTATCAAAGCAACCCGCAAATTCAAAATTTCATTATCCAATTAAAATAGTTGTTATCATTTGTTGTCATAGAATTTGGAAAAAATAATAAATATTTTTTCAAAGGTTACTTGTTCCACATATTTTTATGTTAAAATTTATGAAAATTTATAATTTTAATTTAGAATAAACAACTTTTCTTAAAATATTTTGCTTGCGGCGAATAAAAAATAGTATATGATGCACGGACGTAAGCTATTTTGGACTTGATGTGGGTGCAAATCTCGGCTAGCGCCTCGATTTGCAAACTCCACATCCGCCCAAAATCTTTAACTTTACGTCCTAGCATCATAATGTACTATTTGTTATTAGAAACCACAAAACAAACTTTTTGTATATATTCTTTTTTTACGCCTTCGAGTGTAAACACTCATCTTCGGATTGCCAAAATAAACTTTATATTTTTGTAAGCCGAAAATGAGTGTTTACATTCGATACGCGTAATAAAAAAAATATATACAAAAAAGTTTGTTTTGTGGATTCTAATTACAATTATTAAGTAATACAAATTATTGATTTTATTTAAAGTTAAAAGAATTCAACATGAAGAAAAGCAGAATATGTGTTGTGTTACAGTAAAATTAATGATTTATTCCATTAATATGAATTGAATTTGAATGAATTTTAAAAACTTCAGTTTAACTGAAATCTCTTCAGTTGCTTTATCTATCTGATTATACTGATTTATCTAAATGCCGAACTAATTTCAGTCAAATCAAACGCTTACTCATTTACTTATCATCGGTGGTTCTAAATTGTATCTAAAACATTGTCTAAAATGTCTTACTACCTATGACAACATAATACCACTCAACTACAATTTGAAATGTCTGATATAAAAAAGAAAATGCCAATATCCGAAAACACAACCCGGATATTGATAAAGAGAATGTTATGTATTGTATTGTAAAAGTTGTATACATATTTTGTCAATCAAAACAAAATTTAATTCAAAAAGAAAATCTCAGTTTTTTTTTTTTTTAAAGTTCCGCAAACAATTTGTACTATAAACACTTCATCATACACAAAATGACAATTATAAGGGCTACCAGCAATTTTCGTTGAATTTTAAATCATAATTTTCTATGTTTGTTGTGTATTTCAAAAGATATAACTAAAACAAAAATAATCAGAAGATTTCAACCTTTAATCTTTTTAATCGTGGTACAATAGAATCATAATTAAAAATTAACAAAATCAAGAGCTAAATAAATTAATTTTCTATTCGTCGTAATCCTTTTATCTGATTCTTGAAATTACTCATCTCACAGCTGGATAGCTAATTAAGTTTTATCTATTTATTCATTTTTTCTGTGTGTGGCTGAAGATACCCATCCTATTTTACCGTTTTTCTTTTTTATATTGGGTCTAATCGACATTGTTGATCTTTATTGTCTATTGTTTTATTAGGTCTCCTATAATTTATTTGTAAAACTTAAGAAACGGTATCGTCTGAAATGTATCATATTCTTAGTGATGTTAAAAAATATGTTAAGATATTAAAAAAAATGATCTACACTAATTTTTATTACTTAATTTTCGTTTTCTTAATTTTATTTGTTTGTGATTTATGAGAAGTTTATCTTTGATATGTAAATGAAATGCTTACTATAAATAAATTATATATTCTTATATAGGTTTTCTTCGTCATCTTCTTATATGAAGAAAAAAAAATGTAATTATAAAATTTTTATTAACTATTTTATTGTTTGTTTATTATAATGATGACATATGGGATTATGTTACCATTGAACTTGTGGATGTTGTAATATTATAGTATATAGAGTTTTATTGGAGTAGTTTAGAGGTAGGTTGATTTTTGTTGTTATTTTAAAAGGTGGATAAAGGCATCGGTAAGTGATATTAATCATAAGAGATACACGAAAGATTTTGGAAGGATAGTAATTTCGTTTTTATGTTACGAGATGTTACGAAAATCTGTGCTAGAGGAAACGATCTCAATCATTGAACCTAAATATTTATAATCTATATATAAAAAAAACTTTATGTTCGTAAATTCTTAGCGTTATAAATTCCTATTCTCTTATCTATCATTCTCTTATCTCCTATTCTCATAAAACCGGAATATTTCCCGACTCTTGGAAGCTGGCCAGCGTTCAACCCATACCAAAGAAAAGCAGTAAGACAGATCCTAACAATTATAGACCAATTGCAATTCTGTCAGTTTTAGCTAAAATATTTGAAAAATATGTTAACTACAATTTAATAGATTATTTGGAAGTGTCGCGAATTATTGATGATAAACAGTATGGTTTTCGTAGAAGTCATGCAACAGGTGATCTGTTAGCCTACGTATCCCATCTCTGAAACAAATCGCTGGAAAACCATGGTGAAATATTCAGTATTTCACTTGACATTTCTAAAGCATTCGATAAAGGGTGGCATAAAAATCTCATTGCTAAATTAAAATCTTATGGCATAGACCATCTTACTGTCTCATGGATTTATAATTTTCTTACAGATCGCCAATTTCATGTTAATTTAGATGGTATCACATCCAATATTTTCACAACCAATGCTGGGGTTCCCCAAGGTTCTGCACTCTCACCAACCTTGTGTCTTCTATACATTAATGACTTACTTATTTCCACAGTGCACCCAATCCATAGTTTTGCTGATGACAGCACAGAGCGTATAATGGAATGGGGTGATCATAATCTTGTTTCATTTAATCCAACCAAAATCAAACTATGCCGTCTTTCACGAATAGAGCGACATAAAAATTTTCCTATTAAAATAAACCACGAGGAATTGCGTGAGGTTGAATCAGTTAGACTTCTTGGAGTGGATATTCAAAATAACTTGAAATGGAATAAACATGTGTTCAACCTCGCTAAATCTGCAATGCAAAAATTAGGATTCTTGAGTCGATGTAAAAAGTATTTCAATCCCGAGCAAATTTTGCTAATCTTCAAGTCCCTTATTCGTCCATGTATGGAGTACTGCTGTCATGTTTGGGGAGGTGCTTGTCAGTCAACAATAAAATGTCTAGACTCTGTACAGAGGAAAGCAATGCGGTTGATTGGTAATACCGAACTAACGGACCAGCTTGATTCACTCCAGCACAGAAGAAATGTGGCTGAATTATCAATCTACTATAAATATAACTTTAGCGAATTCTCCTCTAAGGAAATTCAAAATATCCTTCCATCGTGTGCGCAGTATAATCGAAAAACAAGAGCTGCCGAGTTATCCCATCCATTTGTTGTACAAATACCTCGTTGTAGAACTGTGTCCTTTCAGAACGACTATTTTATTAGAGTGGCCAAATTGTGGAACTCAATGCCTCCCTCTGTATTTCCCGATGAATTTTCCCCTCAGGCATTTAAAGATATTGGTTATTAAAAAAAATGTCCATAATCATTTAAAACAATTAGTATAGTTATCCCTATATCCCCATTCCTTCCATTTTCCTCATCTCCTTCCTTTATAGTTGACATGGTATCTTCGGATACTCAAAGAGTCTAAATAATGAATATTTTATATATAGTGTGCTAAACATGTCTAACTAATTAATAAAAAAAAAAAAAAAGAATACTGTTCCCATTTTCTACCTCGTACGCCACATTCCCTACCCGAGATAAAATATTGCCTTTTTCAAATTTTGAAGCCAACTACGCGGAGTAGTTCGTAACTGCGACGCTTTGTGTTAAATTTCTAAAAAATACTATTTGACCAGGAGTGAAACTTCTTTCACGAGCTCGCATATTATATCTTTTTGCTCTGCGCTGATAAGCTTCTCGAAGGTGACTGAAAATTTTATTTTGAGCGACTGTTAGTCAATCAATTTTTGTGGCTACTCAGAAATGATTATTGTCCACACCTTATAGCTTCCTAGTTCTTGCCATTAGTAACATAGTGTTGACCGAAATCTAAAAAAGTGGAAAACCCTCGTTGAACTGTGTTTCATTTCGGAGGACATTAGCTATCTCACTCAAATGGATATCCCAATTTTTGTGGAAATCCCTGATGTTTGGTCGTATTGCTGCCAAAAGATATTGGTTTTCTCGCTCGGAAGCGTTGGAAGCGGTCGAGAAACTCGAAAATTGCCCATAAAGGTAACGTGTAAAATAATGATGTGTTTTTTTTAACCTTTCTTCGAATTGGCCTTATCAGAATTCGATAAACGTATTCCCCAAATTTTCTTTTGCATTCGATCACTGATTAGTAAGCAAAACACCAGGTTTATTAAGTATTCAACACCTTGATTGTTCCACAACAACAGAAAAACAATACAGCAAACAATATTCCTAACTAGAATATTCTTGCAACAGCTTCAGAAACTCCAATGGTTGATTGTTCCAGTTTCCAAATTTCCAGTTCACAGCTTCCAAAATAATACACAAATTATTTCTACAAACACTAATATAAAAATAACTTCTATTTAAACGATTTTATATGCACGGTACAACAATTTTGCTTACAATTAATTCATTTCATATTCCATTTAAACTATTTCTACTATCGCAGTTATTACATCATCGTAGGTCTAAAATAAAACTATCTTAATTCTACAAGAGAGGATTCCTTTTGTACAATTCTGCATCATTTCTCGTATCTTCTGGAAAAATCTATTCTATACAAAGAAAGATCCAGAACAGAAATTTTTGTAATAATTTTCGGTATATGTATTTTCTTTTTTTGTTTTAACCCTTGTTCTAAGAACCGAATGTGGCCTTGATTTTATTTTTGAAATATTGTATATCGAAAATTGAAGTTTTGTAATTCATAGCATTTATGTAGAATCGTAACAATAATTTGTCGGTTTGATTTTTTTGCATTTTTCACACCCACCCATTAATACATATACGATTTTACATCTTTCGCCAATACATATCACCTCTAAAGTTTTCGCAACCCCAAACTGGAGGAATATGAGCCTTTTCATTCAGGAGGAAAATGAGCCTTTTTAAGCAGAGCATTTACTGATGGTTTTGGTACGTACAGTTTCCAGTCCGATAGGCTGGTGTCTATATAGGAATGGCCTATTACTGAATTGATATATATGTATGTATATATTTTACCGTTTTTCTCCTTATATATACTCGTTTTGTTTTTTAGGTCAGACTGTAGTTCGAAAATATGTTACTGGTAGTCGGTATCTAAAACTGCTGGCGACTCAATCTCTATTTTTAATGGCCTAATTTCAAGATCTTTAATTTCATGCAACGGAGAATTCCTCGGTTAAGTATATTTGCGTTGAGCTGAATGGGCTTAATTTTCTGGAGAAATAGGCAAAAGGTCGTTCCTCGCCGTCCTCAGACAGTTGACTAATACTCCGCCGATACCAATCGTTCTAGCATAACAATGTATTACGAATGAACGGGAGAAATCGGAGTGAAGTGAAACATAGACTGTGATTAAGGCAGCTTTAATGTCTTCATATTACATTTTAACAGTCGTATTTCACTCAATCTTTGATTTAATTTTCAAGGGATCGGTAAGTGAAGCGGCCAGCCTCGAATAATCTTTAAGAAAGCGCCGACATTATCCTGTCACGCCGAGGAATCTGATAATGGTTTTAGCTGTTTTAGGAACTGGATATGACCGCATCGCTTCTACTTTCTCTGGATTTAATACAAGGCAGTCAATATCAACAATATTACCCAAATATTTGACACCCTTCATCACGAGCTAACTTTTGTCGACATTTATAGAATTCGCTTTGCGTAATGCCGTAATAGCATGAGTTCTCAAAGGTTTCGGAGACAATCAAAAGATCGTTCAGATAAACGAATACCGTATCATGCAGATGGGCATGATTCGCATTAGGTTGCACATTCGGCTGCAATAAACAGCCCAAAAGACATTGCCTCAAACTGGTAAAGCGGTCGAACGGGTACCGTAAAGGCTGTTTTATCTCTTTATTTCTATTCCAATGTAATCTGCCAGAAGGTGTCCTTTAACTCGAGACTTGTGATGAATCTGGCTTTTCCAAGCCGACTGATGAGAACCTCTGTAATTGGCATTTGCGAAGCGTCTGTCACTTCATTAATTTTTCTTGCATCAAGGCAAAGCTTAACTTTCCCATTGGCCTTTTTTACCAAAGTTACCGATGAACTTCATGAACTTTGGCTCTCCTAGATAACATCTAAAGCTATCATCCTATCAGTTTCACGATACAAATCCTTTTGTACCGCGGGAGGGAGGGGGTACCGGATAATACCTTTGATTTACAAGCATAGCTGAGCCGAAATTTACGGTATGGTGAGTATAAGTGAGTTCGCCCTATACCTTGAATAGTAGTACATGGGGTAGAGGTTTTCATCAATAATAATTGTTTTTGTTGTTATGGATTGAGAGTGTCAAATTCATCACGATTTTCTGCGGCATTCAAGGACATGATCTTGAATTCTAAAAGGATTGATTGAACTTTATCTGCATTCAATTCATGGATAACCAGTGGAATTATTCTAAAAAGTTACCAAAATCCATGCCAAGATATAACTTTTATGTTAATCCTGTCACCATGTACAACCGTACCATCCGTCTTTTACCATTGAACTTTACTGGAATCGTAATGTGACCTAAATAACATTTAATATTTGGGTCTGACTCCACTATCGAGACTCTAAAGCATGTATCAGCTATTACTACATCAAGATATAGGCTTTCATCGACACTGGGTTTCTATATCTCAAATAGTTGCGTTTAAAATGTCACTTGTTAGTCTTTTTCGGAAATTTAAGTACCGTTGACTCCTTCTTAAACGAATTCAACGCGAGGTTAAGTAGCTAGAATCTGTTTGGGTGTTTTTGTCTGTTTTAAATTCTTATTTAATTATTATCACCTTGTGAATGCAGAACGGCATAATTTGATTGATTGTGCAATTTGTCTAAAATTGTGGTTGTTGAAGCAATTCTTGGACACATGCCGGTTGCAGCTTCTTCTACATGTGGTCTGAGAAAAACTGTGTATTTCAGTGGGTGATGAGTCCCAGGTGCTTTTATATTCGTCTTGGGGTTTTCCAAATTATTATAAGCCATATACAGTGTGGCTTCAAAACGTCGACCCGGCAACATCCGAAACAAAACCAACGCTGTAATGGAATTGGATAGCTTTTAAAAAAGTGACCAGGTATTACGCAATTCCAACACATTAATGGTATACTGCTCGGGTATTTGAACATCGGTTTGGGACTTTTATTGAAGTTAGGATTTTGTTTGTGGTTTTTCCACCTTTGAATTTCTGATATCGTTTCATAATTCTATATGGTGCAGGATTTTACTGTGGATTGTCATCGTGATAAAGTTGTTGCCTATTTTGAGTGTAATTTGGTCTGTAGCGACAATTTTATACATAATTAGGATCAACACCATGTTCTATTTCATTGACCGGTTACGTGGATTGCAATTTGCAACATTTTCAGACCCGTATCCTACCCTATTCCATGTATCTTTTATTTGCATGCATTGATTAACCAGTACTGAAATTAATGTGTTTGTCTTGCAAGATTTTGTCTTGCAAGAGCTATTTATAACCCGACTCGGATGTTTTTTGACAAAATATCAATTAAAGACTCATCCGACATTTGATATTTTAACGATAATGAAATTAACAGAATCGCATTATAAAAATCCAAGAAGATTACCAGAAGAAGGTTGCGATATTTGTTGGTTTACTTGGGTATTGGGTGCTACCGGTGGAGGTGCCGTAAGATAGTATACCGGTGCAAATCTTTGGTTGAAGTGCCCTTTGACTGGTACAAGTGGGTTAGGTTGATCTATGCCAGCTGCTGTGACCGGCTTTCCTAATTGACGAATTCTTTCAGCGATATTTTCTAACAGAAAGGATTGGAAACATCTTTGAAAGGTCGATTCCATCAAAGGACCCCGAAGAATTACCGTGTTAATTTATGTTGCGTATTTATTTTGAGTTTTGCTTAGCATGATATAATAGAGGGTGGTAGGCCATGAAGGCTCAATTTAGTAACTGGTATTTCCAAAAGTTATTCAAGATAGTCGGCCATACAAACCTGATTGAATCCTCTAGATTCCCTTATTCCGACTGATATAGTTGTTGATTATTCCTATCAATTTGTTGTATATTAAGTAATATTAATTTCTCAGTTGGACTGCAGGCCGTCTTAGAAAATACTATTCTGTTCAACCGATTCTTTAAATGGATCAGCCGAGAGTGTATTTGTTCTTATTATCATCTTCATGTTGCATGATGATGCTTGTTGACCAGATTGTTCGAACAACGAATAAGGAAGATCACATTTCTTAAACCCTTATACAATCAGACTACTACTAACAAGAAAAAAACGACGACGATCAGCAACACTGTCACACATTTATTAGCTTCAGAAACTATTCACAATTACGAGAAACATATAACATACAAACACAATAACAATAATTATTTTTAGAATAAAAGTCAGAACAGTGTATTAATTGACCGAGTGTTAAAGAGTATTTAAACTCGGAGGATTCCCGGATTCGGTGCCCACTCAGGTCAGTTTAGTCTTCATTAAAACAGTAACGCTATCAACAACCCGATTCTCTAAATAACCTTAAACGAAACTCGACCCGAAAATGGTAAAGTAAGAAACAAAGTGGTCGTGAGAAAATTCAAGTTCTTGGAATTCGTTTTATCTGTGTTGTTGTCACACATTTTGTAATTCCTGCTACACATACATTTTATTTAAAAAACTGCTTGCGAGTTTCGGTCCAGTATACAGCGCACGATATGGAACAAATAATGATAATGTTGATACGAGAAGTTGATGAAATAGAAATTGATCACCAAGACACATTATGAATATGTTTTTTTACTCGGTTTATTATTCAGTATCGCAACTCACACTTCCTAGTTTAGACACCAACTTTTATCCAAAGATTTTAGTTCTAGAAAAAATTCTCAAAAATAAAAAGTTAATTAAAATAATAAATTCTTTCTTGATATTTAAAAAATATTGCGACGCTGGCTGATGCATAGGCTGACTTCACCACAGCTCTGGAAACATAGTGTTCTGGATATATAATGAGCTAATATCTATCAAATACTTTAATTAAAAGCTAACCAATTTTAAAGACTTCGTAGTTCTAATAATAAAAATATTAAAGCAAGCAGTAGTATCCCAACAAACATAAATTCTGTTGTACGAGAAAAAGTAAAAAAAAAATTTAACCGGAAGTGACAAACTGAAAGTTAGGATGCAGAACTCTTGTAAACCGTACTAAATGTGTATGCACCAAGTTTCATCCAATTCGATTATCAGGTACAGAAGTTATTGAGTTTCCAAAATAACAGGTGCTCGGTGGACCCCCTACCACCCAAACCAATCAGTTCCTTGCCATACATATTTGCATCTTTTTGCGAAGTGTCATCAAAATTACTTAACGAACAAATGTTGTATGCTTCCAACAAACATTGAAACAATAAACAGGTGCTCGGGAGGACTCCCACCACTTATCCCAATATTGTCCAAAAACTAATCAATTCTTTGTCATTTAAGTCTTCATATTTTTTCAAAGTGTCATTAAAATTGATTAATGAATGAAGTCTGTGTGCTCCCAACAAACTTTAAAAACAAATTGTGAAAAAGTCAGCAGTTGTATGGTAGACCCCCCCCCACTTTGATCAATGTGTTCCAAAAGATGATAATTATCTTCTCACACTAATTGGAACCTTTTCCATAAGTTTCATCATAATCACTTCATTATTGTAGGCTGTAGTGTGCATAAACACACTAAAAAAATTACAAAAAAAAATTTTTTACCGGAAGTAAAAAATCGGAAGTTGGGATGCTGCTAGAACTGTTGTAAACCATACTAAATGCTTATGTACCAAGTTTCATCCAATTCGATTATCAGGTGCAGATGTTATAGAGCTTTCAAAAAAACAGGTGTTTGCGACACCACCCACCACTTTGTTCACTATCGTTCAAAAACTAATCACTTTCCTGCCATACATGTTTGCATCTTTTTACAAAGTGTCATCAAAATTCGTTCACGAACGAATGCTGTGTGCTCCCAACAAACATTGAAAATATGATGACACAGTAAACAGGTGCTCGGGAGGCCCCCGTACCACTTATCCCAATATTGTCCAAAACCTAATCAGTTCTTTGTCATTTAAGTCTTCATCTTTTTCCAAAGTGTCATCAGCATTGATTAATGAATGAAGTCTGTATGCTCCTATCAAGTTTTAAAAACAAAGTGAAAAGTGAAAAGTCAGCAGTTGTATGGTAGACCCCCCGCTACTTTGATCAATGTGTTCCAAAAGATGATAATAATCTTCTCACACCAATTGGACCTTTTTCCATAAGTTTCAGCATAATCACTTAATTATTGTAGGCTGTAGTGTGCATAAAGACACTGAAAAAACATAAAAAAATTTTTTTTGCCGGAAGTGAAAAACTGGAAGTTGGGATGCAGAACTGTTGTGAACCGTACTAAATGCTCATGTACCAAGTTGCAACCAATTCGATTATCAGGTACAGATGTTATTGAGCTTTCAAAAAAACAGGTGTATGGGACACCCCCACCACCTTGTTCACTATCGCTCAAAAACTAATCAGTTCCTTGCCATACATGTTTGCATCTTTTTCCAAAGTGTCATCAAAATTCGTTCACGAACGAATGCTGTGTGCTCCCAACAAACATTGAAAAAGTGTGACACATTAAACAGGTGTTCGGGAGGCCCCTCACCACTTATTCCAATATTATCCAAAAACTAATCAGTTCTTTGTTACTTCAGTCTCCATCTTTTTTCAAAGTGTCATTAAAATAAATTAATGAATGAATTCTGTATGCTCCCAACAAACTTAAAAAACAAAGTGTGAAAAGTCTGCATTTATATGGCAGACCCCCGCCACTTTGATCAATGTGTCCCAAAATATAGTAATTATCTTCTCACACTAATTGGAACCCTCTTCATAAGTTTCATCATAATCACTTCATTATTGTAGGCTGTAGTGTGCATAAAGACACAGAAAAAACTTCAAAAAAGTACAAAAAATTTTTTTACCGGAAGTGAAAAACCGGAAGTTGGGAAGCAGAACTATTGTGAACCGTACTAAATACTCATGTACCTAGTTTCATCCAATTCAATTATCAGGTACATATGTTATAGAGCTTCCAAAAATTCAGGTGCTCCAGGTACCCCACACCATTTTGTTCACTATCGCTTAAAAACTAATCAGTTCCTTGTCATACATGTTTGTATCTTTTTCCAAATTGTCATCAAAATTCATTCACGAATGAATGTTTTATGCTCCCAACAAACATAAAAACATTGTGGAAAAAACCACCTGTTGTATGGTGGACCCACAAACCCTTTACCAATGTACTCCAAAAGCTGATAAAATCTTTCTCATGTTATTTGAAATCTTTTGATAACGTTTCATGAAAATCGATCGGTAATTGTAGGCTACAGTAGGGATAAACACCTGAAAAAAAAACTTTTTAACTGGAAGTGACAAACCGGAAGTTGGTATGCAGAAATATTGGAAACTGTACTAAAACCTTATATACTAAGTTTCAATAAGATCATAGTCCGGGATCAGAAGTTATTCAAGATTTAAACTTAGAGGTGTTCGGGACCCCCCGCCATTTTGTCCAAGTTTGAAATGAATCCAGATCTTCCATTTTCAAGTGAACCTGTATCATTTACCACAGTTTCATCAAGATCCTATGCAGAAAAGTCAACCACCCACCCACCCACCCACACACAGACGTACACCAAAATTTTTATTGGCTATTATTTAGATAGAGGATGGTCCAAAACAAAAGAAAAAATAAAATTGGGGGTATATAAGTTTTTTTTTCCACGACACAATTTAAAATTGTGGTGAAGTAAAAAAGAATGTCGTGTGTTTAGCTTATTTCCCTGTAAATCCTTTCCCATATATAAGGGAAATCTCTTCTCATTTTAGTAATCTAATCATAACAACATGAATACTTATTTCACTCATATACAATAACCCAAATAATAATATTATACTTTAACTCAAATTTCACAAATTAATCATTTTTAATTGAATATTTTATTGAATATAATTTATCGATATAATTTTTTTATTTCCATTCATTGAATTCAATTTGATATGCACTTGATTCAAGAGTTTTATGGATTTTAATTTAAAATAGGACAGAATCCATAGATATATGTACAATGTACATAGATTGAATGGATGGATTATAATCTATTCTATACAAACTAATTGCATATTAAATTTCACAATCATCAATTTTAACTGACTGAAAATCATGATGTAGAATTATGACGCCAAATTTTTTGAATTATTGTATTTGGTTAAAGATTTTATCCTTTTTAAAGCTCTTGGAATTTAATATTTATGTTTGATTGATTTCTTAAAGGTGTGGATCTAAATTATAAATGACTTATGTATTTAAATATTTCTTAAAACGATAAATCTAATCAATGATATTCATCTATGAAATTATTAGTAAAAAATAAATAAGTTTGTTGGTGACAAATAATAATTTAAGATTTTTTTTTGATTAACTGCAAATTTGTAAAGAATAAAAATTTAATCTACTTTGAAACATCTTTTTTTATATTCCTTCCCAAGAAGAATACAGAATTGGATCCATTCTGTATTGATGCTTCTGGATTGTAAGTATATTACAATAAATAATACGTATTTTTTTTTTTAAGGCGTTCATGCTCGTAGGAGCGTTGCCAGGCTAATCAGCTTTGAATATTCACCACGGTCACTTGCAACAGCGAAATTTTTTGTTCGGGTCTGTTATTCTTTTTCTGATAACCAAATTTAACATATTAGTTTTTTTTCCGGGGTTAGGGTGTTAACCTTTGGCCCAACCAAAATTGTCGTGAATGGGTCCGTTCTGCATATTAAGGTCACCATAAACAACCTTTTTACACGTTTATATAGCGATAGGACATACACTGAGGAAACCAGCTAAAGATATAACAAGGATGTCCCTAGAGTGAAATCCACAAGGTAAAAGGAGAGTTGGAAGACCACCCATGACGTGGAAGGAAACGGTGCTAGCTAAAGCAAAACAAATCGGCAAGACATGGGGTGAACTGAAAGCGATTGCCCCGAACAGAGTCAGATGGTCCAGTCTAGTAGACGCCCTATGCTCCTAAATGGAGATAAAGGAAAAAAAAAATATAGCGAGCCGCTTGATTCAAGACAGACGTCCGCTCCAAGCCGCCCCTGACATGAAGAACAGACGCTTGAGTCGCATTGGTTGTAAGGCGCCAATTCGCCGTGATGTAGCGTCATTGACTAAGCAGTTTTTACTCTGCTTGTCTCCAATACACCAACCTAATTCTATCAGAATTACCCAGGCAGCACGGCGTGAACGTCGAATTTCGGATTTCGCTACCTAAATAGTACGTATGCCACTGATTATTATTATATTTTATATTCTCACCCTTTCCCTACATCAAACAGCCACGGTTTCTGGTTGTGTTAATCTTTCAAATAAAAAAATTAACAAAACTAATTTATCAAACCTTTAGGAGAAACGAACTAAAAACTACAAAACAATCTACACTGTATGTATTTGTATTTAAATTGACGTAGAAAGTTTTGTTAAAGAAAACTATAAATTTATTAATAAATCTGATATGGTATTTAATTTAGTGAAATAGTGGAAAATTCTCTAAATTAAATTCACACGTTCACACAGTATTAAATTTTTAGTGTTCTGTAGTAACCTTCCTTCGCCATTTTAAACACAAACTTAGTAGGAAGGTAATCAATATAAAAGAACTGCTTAGTTAGTGAGCTAGTGCCTAGTAAGCTCCCATCTGGTGTCTTATTATATTTTTAAGATAAATTTTCTTTTTATGAATGCAGTTTTGTACAAAATCACTTTGTCAAAAATCAATACTTCAACTCAAATGGATAAAAAGTAGACTTCTACGGGTTTTTATGCGTTTTGTATTTGTCTATGTTTAGATTCTTTTCCTAATCTTCCAAATCCATCTAACTTAATAACCTGTTTCTTAACGTTTAAGTTAAAAATATGATACATATACCCCAAAAAAAGTCATAATTTATTCAAGCTCTCATAAGATTATTTATATCTACCCAAAATATAATGTTTATTTCAAAGATAATTCATTAAATAAAATGCCTACTAAACAAATTTTGAAATCCAGAGCAACATTCCTAAAAATGTATTTTCAAACAAATTTCGGAAAACGATAGTGCGAAGTTGAATTGATAAGTAATTAGTAGACGTGACTTACATCAAAGTAGAGAATAGCATCGGTATTTAAAAAACAGTCACTTTTCATTTGTATTACTTAGAACTTATCAACCAACTAATGTATGTATTTATAACCGATTTAGAAAAAGAAAACATTAATTTGGTTCAAAAATTTAAACAAAAACATCATTGAAGTACCTTTATTTACTTCAAAAATTTTTAATTTTTATCTTTATAACAGACACGTGTCTTGATAGACCTCAAACATTTACATACATACATATATCTATATTCTGAATTACAATTTTGTTTGACGTTTTTCTTCATTACGTTGCATGAATTCTTCATAAAACACAAAACAGACATAATTTTTTGTTGATCTCAACTTACTGTATGTAATAATGACAATGTACTGAGTGAGTATATGTCCATTTTTTAAAATTATACTAAGTGTTTCAAGTGAGGAAATTAAAATGATAAATAGGTAGATTTACGAAAGGAAAAAAATTAATGTTACTTAAAGAAAAGATTTTTAAACAAATATTTTACTTCTGTTTGCATGTGTCCATACAATATTTTTGGTTATAAAATTTGTTTAGCTTGATAAGTTAATAAAACAATTCATTATGAATCTTTGGTATTCGGTTATCTGGATATTTTAAATTCTCTTCTCTTATTATGTATGTTAATCAAAGTTTTATTTTTAGTATGTGTTAACAAATCTTGGTGCGTAGTTTCAAATTACCGTGTGTTCTCAACCGTTGTCTGTCGATCATCCATAATCGGAGTCTCCTGTTTCAAGGCGACATTTTAGAGTCGATTGTTTATTTTGAAATATATTTTTAAGGGGGCCATGTAACATAACCTAACATGTAAACTGTAGTCACTTAAGCCATTCTTATATTCATGTTTTCAAAAAAGCAAGCATCATCGAATTGTTTGATTTACTTGACTTCTTTTCGTAGATGCATACGAACTCCCAACTCTGAGCTGACCGATCACTTTTCCACTATGTGAAACACCGTGTAAATGCTTGAATTATCCAGATTTGGTATAATCGTGAAAAAAATTAATTTCCAAGACCAATCCGAATCGTTAGTCAACGGATTACAATAAATTTGATAAATGAACAGATGCCTTAAAACTCAAGTTTGCATGCCTTAAAACCCAAGTTTGCTTTTTGAGGAAGATAAAATATCAAACACCATATCAAAGCTTACTTCGAGAGCATTCTATGTCAAACCATCCCAAAATTTTAAATTTTCAACCTGACCATTTTAGGTTTTTATGAAACTTCCAGAAATCATTCGCCATAATTATAAAAGTAAAAATAGATTTTCAAAATTTTTTTGCTCATTTCGTTTGTGTGTAATTAATTTTCAAAATCTTGGAATATGATCAGATTTCGATGATACCCAAATTTAAATTTTGATTGAAGAAACTTTGAAAATCATAACAAACTTTGATTGCCTTCATCATAAACTTCTGTCTAACCGGATAGGTGAAACACATCTAACGTTTTGCGTTAAGTCTTATAAAAATTCAAGGGAAACTTGCCGTTTGACACAGGGAAAATACTCAAAACAAGAACCTTGTTTGAATTTTCACTACGCAAAAGTTCAATGGTTCATTTTCAAGTTCATTTTCACTACGCAAGCATTCAATGGATTGCGATAACTTCTACAAAAGTCCCACGATTCCGGAGTCCGAAAAAAAATTAAATCGTGAACAATTAATATTGCATGTCCATTGTGCTAACTGCTAAGTATCGACCGTTTTAACTTTGTGTTCCGTGTTTCATATCTAAAGGATAACTTAAAATTTAACAAATATTTTAGGATAATCCATTCAACATTCAACTTTTTCGCATGGAGGGATCAGTTTTTATTATTTTTTTATTGTTTTTTTATTTTTGATCTACGGGTGTGACAACCCCGCGTACTCCAGTCCCTGCTATTGACATACGAGTTAACGTGAGATATCACATACCACTGGCAATGGCAGTGAGAAATCACTAGCCAAGGTGACATTTTAGGGGCGGTGGCGGATGAACTGTATTCAGTCAACGATAGCACCCTCAATCTTAGCTGTGAAATAATCCTTGATGATGAGACGCTATTGCTTCCTTGAAGAAACGAGTCTTCATATAACTATGTGTGGGCTTTAATCATTAAGAAAGACTGTGCGTTACAGGATCAAGGAATATGCAACCGGCTGGATTATTGGCAACTACATTTTTGTTTTGTTTCAGCAAATTTTTGTAAAAATTTGATATTTACTTTTTAATTTACTTTTATTTTATCTATTCTATCATAAAATATCGTCCTGTGTCATATTTTGTCAGTGATAGGATTTTTTGTTTAGTTATCCATTCTTTAATAAAAAATATAAAAAAACAAAAAAAGAAAGATTTACGTCCATCAACACCTTTGAACGTATGTTGTTGTGGGATCTTGGTCTTGAAAGGTTTTTTGTGTTATTGTGACACATATTGTAGTTCCTACTACAAAACACATTTAATTAAAAAAAAAAAATTACATAAGGTTTAGGAAATTTGATAATTCGAGCTATAATTCATTAAACAATTGCTTAAAGTTCAAATCTGTTTTGTGTATTCAAACCTGTTTTGTTTTGGATATTTGACATTATCCAAAACCAGACAAAAATTCGCACTTGTCTCTTCAGAAAATTATGGTCAATTTGACGACTAAATGTGACGTATACGGCGTATTGCGCTAAAATCAATTCAGTTCATAACTAATTTGCTTTCATGTTTTAAAAATATTTACAATTTAAATTATACTGACATTATACTGATTTTTGGTATTATTTATGATCAACTATCGCCTGCACATTGGCGAAACTGCTGCATAATATTGAATTATTGTTTCGGTGCGTCAACCGCCTGTACTTTGGCGCAACTATTGTTATTTTAAGTACTATAGACTACTTAGTATGATTGGCTAGGGAAGAAGAGGGTGAAGAGCTAAATCAAACATGAAATAATGGAGTGAGCGAAAAATTTCAAGTTTTGGTTTAACGTGTAATGAATATATATATATATATATTAAAGTAGTGTGTGTATGACGGTCTTTTTTCCTCCGTCCTTAGGGGTCGTCAGAGTCCAAACCTTACTTATTTAAATCCGTTCTCTGGTTTATGTTGTTGGCGTGCAATTCTGCATTTTTCTTGGGCTGGAGAAATAACTTCTCGAATCCGCAAGATTGAAGTTAGTCGCAATTAAACCTCGCAGAGCACGCAGTTCCCAAAATGTTTCTGATAGTGATTGCACTATCAGGATCAGTGTTCATTACATATTATATCATTAATTTTTCATTTCAAAATTGAAGTATTTGAAATTAATTGAACTGTATTTAATTTTCACATTCCGTGCGGTTGTCTAAACTACACCGTTCTGTACCTGTACAGCTGATAAATCAAATCCGGAGTTTGATTCGCAATATCCGGCTTTGCGGCGTGGTTGAGACAACTGCATTTCCATTGAAAATAGAACCTGTTTTTTTCAGTGTAAATTTTGCAAATAAAAAGATGATTCCAACTGTGATAAAATTTTCTGTTTCAAATTATTTGATGAAATCATGTTGCAAGACTGAAAATTTAGCTTTAACTTTTAGTTAAGACAGATGATATATAGTGGAAACGTCGATATATTTTTCAAATAAGCTACGGACAAATATATAACAGACTATGAACAGACGCACTTATTGCGCGACTATTTAAAAGTTTTACCCCATTGTCTTGCGGAGTGAAAACCGGGGAAGGGACCACAGTTGCAATATAAAACGTTAATAATTATAGCGGTATATGAATTTATCGTGATAAATATTTCAAGCTGATAAGTTCGAAAACGATCCTACATGTAGCATAATTATATTCAAGAACTTCATTTACAGATGAAAATAATCAAAACTATCCTATGTCATAATTACCGATCTATAAATTTGGTTGATCCCAATTAACTGTTTGCTAATTCTTTTCCCAAATCGTCTTACATTTGTATAAAAAACTCATAAATTATATTTCCCATAACAATTCAAATGATTAAAAACCCCTGAAGTATCAACATTATTATTGATTTATTATTTTTGTTGTATTAGAACGAAATATTTAGTAGTTTGAATAAAATTGTAGAATACAAAAATAAGATGAGATTAAAACTAGATAAAATTCAATGATAATTTATTTAGGATTGGATTATAATATAAATTTTATTTTGATTATATCGAAATTAGGGCGATTACGAATTACGATCCTCTTTAAATGTTTGGCATTTTTGTTTTTAACGAAATCGAAATGTGGATTTGATGTGTGGTCTTCTTTTATTTTTTCTAAAATTATAGGGCTCGTTTTTGTCTATAGAGATGATAAACATTTGTTAGATTTTTAAGAATAGATAATTTATGAGTGATACAATTTGGATCCATTTTGATTGAATATAATATTATTACTTTTTAAGGCAAATATTGGTGAGGATAGGCAAGTCAGGCTGACAAAGACTTCGAAGTCCCGGTCGAAGTGAAAACCATTTTCAAACTTTTCTTGAAAATATTAATCCCTTAATATTTATTACCACCACACCCCAATCTGCAACACACAATTTAAATAACAGTTTTGTACATAGAAAACACTCGTTTAACATTCATTTTATGAGTCTATCAGATTTTAACACAAAAGCTTTTAGTCCCTTGGCCCACGCCGATTTCATGTGATGATTACCTCATATTTTATACTTCGTGAGGCGCCTGTCCTTGACGAGTCCGAAAAGTTTTGTTCTGACATTTTTCTCGATTCGGCCGCTTTTTCGTTCGGCAAGCTCCGAAAAATGCCGATTGCCCTTGATCTTGTAAATTTTTGTTTTTTTTAACTATGGGGGTTAGAAATTTGATTTAGAGTACGAGGGTAACCTTGTCCGACAAAAATTTGTCTGCTATTGTCTAGTCCGACAACCCAAACATACCAAAATGTCAGTTGTCGGACTCGACAATAGCAGACACATTTTGGTCGCACAAGCTTACCCTCGTGTTCTAAAACTAATTTCCAACCCCCAGAGTTAAAAATAAAATGTGGTAGCAAATTTACAAGATTGCGGGCAATTTTTCGGAGCTTGCCGAACGAAAAAGCGGCCGATATGAGAAAAATCGCATAGCAAACGTTTTCGGGCTCGTCAAGGACAGGCGCCTCACGAAGAATAAAATATGTGGTAATCATCACATGAAATCGGCGTGGGCCCAGGGACTATTTGCTAAATGCAGAGTTTTGTTATTGAATAAAAAACTAGATTTTCCCTTTCGAAATATCTATGTATATCATCCGAATCTACTCAAATTCATGAAAGTTTAGCTGCATAGAATAACTTAAATTAAATTTTATACAATATCTCTTAAATTAACATTATTATGTTAAAGACGAACGTTTAAATGTTTAAACCAATTTTATTTTAATGTAAATTAATTCAAAATATTTTTATACATAAAAATTTATTCAAATCAAGCACTTTAAATTGATAAAATAACATTATTTTAATGAAGATGGTATCACAATAAATTAAAAAGTGTCGATATTAAACATAGTTCAATTAAATTTGAATTTTTAACGAATCACTGGTTATTCAATTATTTAAAAACAAACAAAAAATAAATTGTTTTGTTTTCTATAAAACTAATACCAATGTCAAAAAATATAATTTAAGGAATAATCAATTAGTTTTGAGTAAGAAATGCCAATCTTTGCATTTGAATATTTTTTATTGAATAAACGATAATCGTTTTATCGTACAGCATCATTAAATAAATTAATATTACATTACAAACGAACATTAAACATATCAATTTAGATATTTGAAAGTAAAGTGTGGCGATTTTTTCGGCGAATTACTTGAGTTTTAAGTTTTAGCACTTTGTTTTTTTTAATGAATACAACTGTTTTTTTAGAAAATGCATGTTTATCTATTTTATTATTAATTTTGAATTTGTTGTTTAAGATTAAACTTAATAACAAAAACACACGATTCGTTGGAAGTATACATTTTGAGTGTAATATTTTCATTAAAGATTTTTTTAAATAAACTGTGTTGTGTAGTAAGAGTTACTACAATATGTGTTACAACACACATAAAAACTTTTAAGACCAAGGTCCAACAACAGTATGCGTTTTAAGGTGATGATGGACGCGATTTTTTTTTTTTGTTTTTGTTTTATATTTTTTTTTAAAGAATGGATGACTAAACAAATATTCCGTGATAGGATATATAAAATAAAAGAGTAAAATACAAATTTGTTTTAAAAATTTGCAATAACAAATCTAAAACGGGTTTAGCAATAATCCAGCAGAAGCAAGACGCATATTCCTCTATCATGTGACGCATATCTCACTACTATTGTCTATATCTCACGGCAACTCGTATATCAATAATGGAAAGTGGAGTACACGCGCTTGTCACACCTATAGATCAGAAATTTGCAAATCAAAAAACTATTCACAAATCACCAAACCCTCCATACGGTTGGTGAAAAATGTGAACCAATGATTGAATACGTAATCCATTTAAATAGAAGTGATAAAATAAATTTTTAAGATTCTTGTCTATGAATTAGGATTATCATATACACTGTACACTGTAAAGAAAATTTTGTATTATTATTCAGTGTCAAATTTCTTGCACGATATTGAATTAAGATTGATGGATTATTTTAAACATTTTCTAGAACAGCAGCAATGCCAGTTGATCTTTTCTTACGTTGTGTTCCATTTTTTTTTTTTTTTAATAAAATGTGTTGTGTAGTAGGAATTACAATATGTATCACAATAACACATAAAAAAATTTAAGATCAAGGTCCCACAACAACATACGTTCAAAGGTGTTGATGGACGTAAATCTTTTTTTTTTTTGTTTTTTTATATTTTTTGTTAAAGAATGAATAACTAAACAAAAAATCCTATCACTGACGACAATATATGACATAGGCCAATATTTTATGATAGAATAGATAAAATAAAAGTAAATTAAAAATTAAATAGCAAATTTTTACAAAAATTTGCTGAAACAAAACAAAAATGTAGTTGCCAATAATCCAGCCGGTTGCATGTTCCTTGATCCTGTGACGCACTGTCTTTCTTAATGATTAAAGCCCACACATAGTTATATGAAGGCTCGTTTCCTCAAGAAAGCAATAGCTTCTCATCATCAAGGATTATTTCACAGCTAAAATTGAGGGTGCTACCGTTGACTGAATACAGTTCATCCGCCACCACCCCTAAGATGTCACATTGGCTAGTGATATTTCACTGCTATTGCCAGTGGTATGTCCAGTGGTATGACCCTATCATGAAATATTATCCTGTGTCATATTTTTTATTTGATGATTTATATTTTATGGTTCAGTTATCCATTCTTTAAAAAAAAAAAATTCTTTTAAAGAAAAACCGAGCTGAAACTTTCGCTTCTGAATGAAACATATGTTGTTGCTCTACATAAATGCTGGTATGGATGTTTTATATGCATGATGGGGTACGACGAGATCCAAGTGTTGTAGAAAGTTATGTTGAAACTTTCATTAAATGATATTGCAATTTAAGTAAGAGAAATCAAATAATCCAATATTCAAAATTCTTATGATCCTAATATATCCTAAGTTTATTTGTATCGCTTCAACTTCGACTTCATTTAACTGAAATGTTTGTAAAAAGTGTATAAATTAAAACAATTTGTAGCTCTGTGTGATACAATGTCACTTTAAGATTTTAATTTATCACTTATCGCATTATAACGAAATTATTATATAAATTATTTTTAAAATCAAAAATACGTATGTCTATGATTATCTCGATAATGCCGGTTATGTTTAAACCTTCTATAATTTTATAAAAAAGGTATTTAAAAGCCGCGTATTGAAGACTATCGACCACATATTGAACATACATTTTAGGAATTGAATAAAATTCTGAAGTTCATTTAAGATTTTATAATTTACTTAGTGCAGTTGGTATCAGTTTCTAAATACTTTTAGTTAGCCACTGATCTCTACTCAATAACTTTCATTAATTTTTGCTCAAACCTCCACAATCATTGCGCTTTGTAGGCATATGTTAAGTAAATGATGGTTTTTGCAAGGTTCGTATTAAAAATTTTTAGAACACAAAACTTAGTTTACTATTTATTAAACCCATAAAACTATTAATATGTCTTTTCCAAGCCTTACAACACCTGTTGAAATTAATCAATAGAAGGAAAATGATGTGAAAGCAATTTTACAAAAAGAAGTTGGGAGAAGAATGGCTAAAGAATTATCGCTTAAATAGTTAAAGTTGTGTAAAAGTAGCTTAAAAATATTTTAGCCCATATAGTGGTAGTTGATACACATAAAGCTAATAACAACAATAAAAATGACCAAAATGATCAAAAACATAATTACTTCGGTTTTGAAAAATATAATTACTTCGGTTTTCGCCGGCCGTCACAACTGTCGAAAGCTGGAAAACCGCTAGGCGGATTTCAAGAAAATTTTTTTCTTCTAAAAATAGGTTTACTCGATATGAAGAGCCGAAAGGACGATGTGCTCGATAACTGTACCGGAAGTGTGTCAAAAAAATCGTCAAGTCAAGGAAATTAGCAAATATGCTTAAAAAACGTTCATTTTAAGTAATTACGAATAGAAACATTGAATTTGAAGAAATCTTGATGGTCGGGATTGGTATGTGAGACCAAAAACTAGATTATTGCATTATAAGTTTGTCAAAAATGTGTTGTCAAGTGTGTCAAAAGAAAGATTTTTATTTATTATTTTACCCAATTTTTTGGAAAAAAATAAAATTAATTATTTGTATGATATGAAATTTTATTATTATTACAGAGAATTGTGGCATTATAAGTATGTCAAAAAAATAATCTCAAGTATGTCAAAAGATTGATTTTCATTTCTTTTTTTAGAAAATAATAAAATTAGTTATTTGTATAAAATGAAATGTAATGAACATGATATTAATATTGTAATAATAATAGTAATATTGAGAATTTTATTGCGTTCGTTATAAGTTTGTCAAAAAAATATTGTCAAGTATGTCAAATAAATGATTTCGTTTATTTTTTTAGCCAAATTTTTGGAAAAAAAAATTAGCTGTTTGTATAACATGACGTAAATGTGACATGAAAATATTTGAATTTGTTATCGTTTTTGAAATATTTTTGGAATTTTGAAAAAAGTTTGTATTTTTGATTTTGTAATAATTTTTGCAATATTTTTAGAATTTTGTAAACAAATAGAATTTTTGAATTTGTGAATTTTATATTTTGAATTGTGAATATTGTGAATTTTATATTTTTAGAATTTTGAAAAAAAATTCAATTTTTGATATTGTTATAATTTTTGCAATATTTTTAGAATTTTGGAAAAAGCTTGAATGTTTGAATTTTTAAGAATTTTTGGAATATTATTAGGATTTAGAAAAAGTTTAAGTTTGATTTTATTCTAACTTTTGGAATATTTTTGGGGTTTTGAAAAAAGTTTCAATTTTTGATTCTTTTATAATTTTTGCAATATTTTCAGAATTTTTGAAAAAAGTTAAATCTAAAGTTTAATTTTGTAATAATTTTTGGAATATTTTTAGAATTTTGAAAAAAGTTTGATTTTATTTAATTTTTACAATATTTTTGGAATTTTGAAAGAAATATGAATTTGTGATTTTGTAATATTTTCTCGAAACGCTAAATGGAAAGGTTTTTGAGTAGTTTGCTGATTGTATCATCTTTTCACTAAATTATGTGTAATTTATGATCTGTTATAATTTTCCAGCAACGTATGATGTTTCGTGAAAGTTTTGTGATAAATTTCTAAACAGAGATAAAAAAATACTTGTACTTTAACAAAGAGTTATGTTTGATATACATCGCTGCCCAAAACTAAAAACAATGTCCTCATAAAAGTTTTATATCGAAAACTATATCTATAATCCTTAACCAAAACCGAAGTCTCGATATCTCAGAGCCTTGAGATTTCAGCCCCTCCATATTTTTTCTACTGCGATATTAGAATTTTTTTCTTAAAAATGCTATAGAAGAGTTCGACGAATAAATTTTTCGTACATCTGCACTCCATATCTGTTATCTGCACTTTTACGCTATTCACTTTTATATTTGATTAAAAATGGTTTAGAAAGAATTGCGATCTTAAGATACTACCGATCAAATGCTAAGCTGATGTGTAAATCTCCTTTACAGAAAAGTTTTTGTCATATACTTAAAGTTATTTGTTACATTTTAGCTCGTTGTCCATTAAAGTTCGGTTTCACTGTATTCATATTTTTATATTAATTATTCGTAACTTATTTTTTCAATATAAAACGAGGAAAAATGTTTGTTATGTCCAGGTAAACATTTCAACTTGTATACGTTGACATTAAATATCGAAAGTGGCATTTTGATCAACATAATCTTTAAGTAAACACTAAACTTAAACAGAAAAATTATAAAGTATCAAGTTTACCGTGATGAATATAATGCGATATAAATAGGTCAAACTGATCGAAAATTCAGTAATCGTTGCTTAAAATTTTCTAGCGTTTAAAAGTAGTACATCTTATAATATATTAATACGCTAACTTTGTACTTTGTACAGCCTAAGGCTTTTTTATTCGAATTTTCACTCATTCCAAATTTTCACTGCTAACTGATATTAGTGTAACCTAGATCTGAGAGATTTTTGGGATTTTTGGGATCATAAATAAAAAAGTTATAGACGAATTATAATGTATTTTTGAATTCAACTGCCTCCCCTCAAATCAAATCAAATGGATCAAATGGAATCGTACAAATCTTTTCTTTGTTTATAGTATTTTATATTTTCTTTTCAGTTTATGCATTGATCTAGGAGAGCATGGACGTTATTTTCCTTTGTTTTTTTATCTTATATATTAATACGTTGAATATTTAGTTAGATATATATTGTTTGTGAATGAAAGAGGATAAAAAATTGATTATTGATTGTTGTATTTTTTTTTCCGCGACAACTTTATAATATGTGTGTTTGGTATGATAGTTTGAGATCGTAGATTTGATTGTTAGAATTTTTAGTATATATTGTTTGTGAATGAAAGGGGATAAAAAATTGATTATTGATTGTTGTATTTTTTTTTGCAGCGACAATTTTGTAATGTGTTCGTTTGGTATGATAGATTGAGATCGTAAATTTGATTGTTGGAATTTTTAATATATATTGTTTGTGAATGAAAGATTGATAAAAAATTGATTATTGATTGTTGTATTTTTTTTTCAGCGACAATTTTGTAATGTGTGTGTTTGGTATGATAGTTTGAGATCGTAAATTTGATTGTTAGAATTTTTAATATATATTGTTTGTGAATGAAAGAGGATAAAAAATTGATTGTTGATTGTTGTATTTTTTTTTCAGCGACAATTTTGTAATGTGTGTGTTTGGTATGATAGTTTGAGATCGTAAATTTGACTGTTAGAATTTTTAATATATATTGTTTGTGAATGAAAGAGGATAAAAAATTGATTATTGATTGTTGTATTTTTTTTTCAGCGACAATTTTATAATGTGTGTGTTTGGTATGATAGTTTGAGATCGTAAATTTGATTGTTAGAATTTTTAATATATATTGTTTGTGAATGAAAGGGGATAAAAAATTGATTATTGATTGTTGTATTTTTTTTTGCAGCGACAATTTTGTAATGTGTTCGTTTGGTATGATAGATTGAGATCGTAAATTTGATTGTTGGAATTTTTAATATATATTGTTTGTGAATGAAAGATTGATAAAAAATTGATTATTGATTGTTGTATTTTTTTTGCAGCGACAATTTTGTAATGTGTTTGTTTGGTATGATAGTTTGAGATCGTAAATTTGATTGTTAGAATTTTTAATATATATTGTTTGTGAATGAAAGAGGATAAAAAATTGATTGTTGATTGTTGTATTTTTTTTTCAGCGACAATTTTGTAATGTGTGTGTTTGGTATGATAGTTTGAGATCGTAAATTTGACTGTTAGAATTTTTAATATATATTGTTTGTGAATGAAAGAGGATAAAAAATTGATTATTGATTGTTGTATTTTTTTTTCAGCGACAATTTTATAATGTGTGTGTTTGGTATGATAGTTTGAGATCGTAAATTTGATTGTTAGAATTTTTAATATATATTTTTTTTGAATGAAAGAGGATAAAAAATTGATTATTGATTGTTGTATTTTTATATACTAGGAGGGCCCGGCGTGCTTCGCTACGCTTATAAATAAAGTTTTTGCGTAGACATTTTGTTGACGTAGAAGCAATGATTTCAAAAGTGGTTATGAGAAATGCTAGCATATAATTTTTAATTTTTCTTTTAAAATATTTGAATGAAAAATAATCAGAACTCTAGCTGATCAGTTCGGATATATGAAAAATTAGCGATCAAATAAGTTTTTAAGTAAGCTTATTTGATCTCTAACTTATTTGATCGCTAATTTTTCATACATCCGAACTGATCAGCTAGAGTTCTGATTATTTTTCATTCTATATTTAAAAAGAAAAATTAAAAATTATATGCTAGCATTTCTCATAACCACTTTTTGAAATCATTGCTTCTACGTCAACAAAATGTATACGCAAAAACTTTATTTATAAGTGTAGCGGAGAACGCCGGGCCCTCCTAGTATATGTAAATCTAACAAATTTGATGAAAAATTAGATTAGTACGAAAAATACGACAAATAAATACGAAAACTAATTATTTTTTCCCAAAGTTCTACAAATGTTAGCCCAGTTTATTCACATACAAAAATTCTTCATACAAAATCACATAATTCCGGCCATCAAACCATTTTCAGCTTACAAGCGTTTATCCCATTTCCATTAAGATATAGTATGTAATATCGTGAAAAAATTGCGGGATGAGACTAGCATATGTATACTGAAACAAAATTAAATTTTTTTATAGATAAAATTGAAAGTGCATTTGTGTAATTGATTGTTTTTGAAACGTGAAAGTATTATTTCTTTGTTTGAATAATAAAATTGTAACTTTTGGATTAGGTTGACATTATTTAAATTTTTTTTCCTTGTACCATTGGATATAAACAAGTCACCTGCCAGCCACTTTATCACTTTGACTAGCGATATCTAACTTATACTGCCAGCGGTATAAAGTATCCTATGAGCTGCTATGTAAATAGCAGGTCGTTTTGTTTAACCTAAACAACATAACCCCAAAATTATAATTGGCAAGCGTCTATCTCATTATCGACAGATCCTTATAAGGAAATTAGTTTTCCCAACGTTCTCAAAATTTTAACTCAATTTATTCACATAAAAATTCTGGCAAAATCACACGAAGTACATTGAACCGTTATCAATTGCTTGCATTAATTCCCACCCAGAAAATCAATTTCACACAACAAGCGTCTGTACCATTATTGACAAATCCTCGAAAAGGAATTTATTTGTCCAAGTTCTCAAAATTGTATCTCAATTTATCCACATACTAAAAATCTGAAAACATCACATACAATACATTGGACCTTTAACAATTACGTACACTATTTCCGGCCAGCAAACCAATTTCAGTCTGCAAGCGTCTATCCTATCATCGAGAAATCCTCAAAAATAAATTATTTTCAAAAAGTTCTTAAAATTTTATCTCAATTTATCCACATACAAAAATTCTTTCCAAACCACATGAAGTACATTGGATCTTTCTTAATTACATGCATTAATTACAATTTCCGTTCAGAAAACCAACCTGAAATGACAAGCGTCTATACTCTATCCCATTATTGACAAATCCTCGTAAATAAATTAATTTTTCTAAAGTTCTCAAAATTTTATCGCAACTTATCCACAGAAAAAAAATTCTTGGAAAATCACATGAAGGACATTGAACCTTTCTCAATTACGTTAATTAATCATAATTTTCGGCCAGAAAACCAATTTTATTCAACAAGCGTCAATATCATTATCGACATAGTCTCGAAAAGTGTCCAAGAGCTGGTCCAAGTTCTCAAAATATTTACAAAAAGTTTTCAAATTTTTCCACATACAAAATCGCAAACATACATACGCTATCCACATACAAAAATTGTGGAAAAATAACATGAATACAATGAACTTTTCCCAGCTACGTGCATTAATCACAAATTACGGCCTGCAATGCAACTTTAGTCTCATCACATTATCGTTATATTGCCATGTATTAAAAATTTTATCTATATAAACAAAACCAGCATGAGTGCATTAAAACTTCATCTATAACATGCAGCAAAATTTCCGGCCTGGAGTTTCCAGCAACTAGTTTCCAGTCTACAACCATCTAACCGCATCATTAGAAAATCTTAAACTCGAATAGCAAGAAGATGTTTCAAAATTTTCACAATTTTGTCTTAGTTTAAATGATATTAAATATGATGGACGGTCAAGGTCAAAACGAATTTTTTTTTTTTCAAAATTTCCACTCCCAACCCTCACCATATAACATTTTAAATGATGGGCATATAACATTTTAAATGATATAACCGTGAATTTTTCCAATTTTTTTCGTTTGTAATTTTCGAAGTTATGGAAGGTGGGTGGAGGACAGGAAAAACTCTTCACGTTTTTGTAAATAAGTCGAAAACTATGCAGTCGATAATTTTTTGAATTTTTTTTTAAATATTTCAATCTTCTTCGATTTTTCTAAATCAAAGTCTATTCATAAAAAAAAACTTTTAGGCGTAGGCGTGGATAAACAAAAATTATAACTGGAGAAAATTTCAAAGTATTTATTTTCAAAGTAGATTAAGGATTGGGCAGATTCTTAAAAACTGTGCGCATTTATTTTTTTTTCAAAATTTTGGTCTAAAGAAATGGTTGACGAAAAGTAAATACATTGTCGTGAAATTTATGCGAGGGGCTTCAAAGCCGAAGTTGATGACTGTGAACAATTTTGAATAGTTCTGATTTGAGAATAAAAAAAACTGAAACCGAGCTCGATTAGTTAGTGAAGGTTTTGTAATCTAATCTTTTTGGAATATCGATAAACTTACAAGTTCCAAATCTTATTTTAACTTCAGTTAGTGGGATTACGTTTTTAATATTTTAGTACCAGCATACAATTTGTTAGGTGTCATAAGCCAACTTCAGGCAATTCACTATAATCAAATAACATAAATTATTTTGTCCAAATTAAAAGTTGAGCAGGATTTTTTTCTAACGGCAGTTCTTGTTGTATTGACATTGATTTTTTTAAAAGCTCGACAAAGCAGAATGAATTATTCGATACTTGAATGATATTTAAATGATTGCTTTTTGCAAATAACTATGAATCTTGCACTTCTAAAACACAAACAAGTTCTTGTTAATTCAATAATTATTATAAATGATTATCGGCTATTTTAAATTGTGTTGCAAAATGTTTTGATTAGAACGATTTCAAGGATACATCTGATAAATTAACCTTGTACTTTTATAAGATACACTGACCGAAATAATTAAATACGCAAAAAGATTTTGCTTAAACCAACACATTACAATACAACAAACAAAAACATTCTAAAATTAAAAATAATCTTACATTTTGACATTTATTTTGTAATTCGACGTGTTATCAACTAAAATAAAAAAATCTAAAAATTCGCATGTTTTAGGTCTTGTTTACTTATCTATTATTAAATACAACAAAAAAATATCATCTGTTCAAATTCATTCAATCTTTTTAAGCTATGTCAAGTCAACATTATATTATGTTTTTCCTAATCACACATACTAAGCTGCCTTCGTAAAATGTTATTTGTAAAACATGAATAACAATTATAAAAAACAATAAACTAATCAATTAACTTAAAATAATGAAGCCAATGTACTTCCACTTGTAAAAACAAAACGAAAACATTGAACAGCCGGTTTCATTCAAATCAATACACAATCATCTTATTTTATTTATGTCTGTTGCATGGTAAAATAATTTTTTACGCTCATCTTATTTATATACAAATTATTCAAATAAGAATAACTTTCTTTTATCATTAATCTTAGAACATGACCATGAAGATTTATTTTCGTTGCATTAATATTAGTTTTTTATTTATTTACTCAAAAGTTTATGATTCTGCAATTTTTAGTTATGGTTTAGTTTAAGTTATAAGTAAACACAAGTAGCTGCTTATGTAAATCAAACTATTATGTAATCTTAAATTACCTTCTTAAATTATAAACTCTTAAAAGAAAACAATCAAAAACTATAAACATACATTTACATATTTATTTAGTTAATGTTGTGTTGATAACACGTTTTTTAAATATTAATATAAAATTCACTTTACCACAGTAAAAAATTTTTTAAAAAATCACATCAGAAAAATTAATATAAATTATGACACATTTTCTTCACCAGAAAAAATTTCTTGTGGTATTTTTTGTTTTGAAATTCTTCTCTTTAATTTTAAAAGAAAATATCAATAAGAATAATTCTTATTTATTTACACTTTCTGGTATCAATTATCATAATTTTAGCAGATAATTTTTTTTGATACGATAAACAAAAATATAAACACCCGCGAATTTTTTTTTTGAAGTTTAAAAAAAAAATAAGAAAATTATCAAAGAATTTTTTTAAAGGGAATAAAATAAAATAATAATTTTAACTCGATCTAATAATTCTAACGCACGTGCGCATCAACCAAAACACGCATGTCTTATGAATTGAACTCACTTACTGAAATATAATTTGAGTTAAATTTTTTGATTTTTTTCTTATTTTTATTTCTGTTTTCTTTTACATTAATAACTGAGTTAATATTGTTTTTTTTTCGATTCGTCTACGATCGTTTGTCTACAGTATTTGTATTATTAGTATAAATACATTACTAATGCAATTATTATTATAATTTTGATTATATCCGATTTTATTTTCGAAAAGAAAATGATCTTAAGAAAATTGGATGTTTTAACCAAGAAAAACGCCAACTATTTTTTTTATTTCATTTTGATCTGAAGAATATCAATAAATAAAGAGAATGTGATGATACATACATGAATTATAAATGTGAAAATCATTATAGATTTGTATTTAGCGAAGAAGTACAATATATATATATTGATTTTATTTATTAGTTTAAAGATGAAGATTAGCAGACGTTTATTAGATATTGGTTTATAATAACAACGTATATTGTTTTTTCTTGTGGCAAATATGTTATGTTTAGTAATAATGTTAATTTTAAGAAATCAACGATTAATAATATTAGACTAAGAGCCAGCGACAGCCAGACCTTCGTTATTTTATAAAAGCTGAAAGTTTTCCTGCACATGACCCATACATAGGAAGGAACGATCCTCAACTATGAAGTTTGGATCATCGTGGCTTTGGCAGGTAGAAGGTAGCAAAGGTGCATAAAATGAATCCAAAGTTTCGTGAAAGTATAAAGTGTAATTTTTTTATATTTGCTTCAGGATAGTATTAGAAATCACGACGTCCATTGCCAGACACTTACTATAGTGGCAACCCCCTGCCAGACACCCTTTAACTTCAATAAATTGTAATTAAACTTTCGTTAAAGTATAAAAGCTGAATTTTATATATGTTACTTGGGAAGCTATCAGAAGACATTTTCTTAGCAGCCAGACAGTTTCGATACTGTTTACATCTTGCCAGACAAGTTGAAAGTGTGCCGTACTTCAAAAATGGTAATTGAACTTACGTTAAAGTATAAAAGCTGAATTTTATATATGTTACTTGGGAAACTATCAGAAGATATTTTCTTAGCAGCCAGACAGTTTCGATACTGTTTACATCTTGCCAGACCAGTTGAAAGTGTGCAATAAATTGTAATTAAACTTACGTTAAAGTATAAAAGCTGAATTTTATATATGTTACTTGGGAAGCTATCAGAAAATATTTTCTTAGCAGCCAGACAGTTTCGATACTGTTTACATCTTGCCAAACCAGTTGAAAGTGTGCAATAAATTGTAATTAAACTTACGTTAAAGTATAAAAGCTGAATTTTATATATGTTACTTGGGAAGCTATCAGAAGATATTTTCTTAGCAGCCAGACAGTTTCGATACTGTTTACAACTTGCCAGACAAGTTGAAAGTGTGCAATAAATTGTAATTAAACTTTCGTCATAGTATAAAAGCTGAATTTTATATATGTTACTTGGGCAGCTATCAGAAGATATTTTCTTTGCAGCCAGACAGTTTCGATACTGTTTACATCTTGCCAGACAAGTTGAAAGTGTGCCGTACTTCAAAAATGGTAATTAAACTTACGTTAAAGTAAAGAAGCTGAATTTTATATATGTTACTTGGGAAACTATCAGAAGATATTTTCTTTGCAGCCAGACAGTTTCGATACTGTTTACATCTTGCCAGACCAGTTGAAAGTGTGCAATAAATTGTAATTAAACTTTCGTTAAAGTATAAAAGCTGAATTTTTATATGATACTTGGGAAGCTATCAGAAGATATTTTCTTAGCAGCCAGACAGTTTCGATACTGTTTACAACTTGCTAGACAAGTTGAAAGTGTGCAATAAATTGTAATTAAACTTACGTTAAAGTATAAAAGCTGAATTTTATATATGTTACTTGGGAAGCTATCAGAAGATATTTTCTTAGCAGCCAGACAGTTTGATACTGTTTACATCTTGCCAGACCAGTTGAAAGTGTGCAATAAATTGTAATTAAACTAACGTTAAAGTATAAAAGCTGAATTTTATATATGTTACTTGGGAAGCTATCAGAAGATATTTTCTTGGCAGCCAGACAGTTTCGATACTGCTTACAACTTGCCAGTCAAGTTGAAAGTGTGCAATAAATTGTAATTAAACTTTCGTTATAGTATAAAAGCTGAATTTTATATATGTTACTTGGGAAACTATCAGAAGATATTTTCTTAGCAGCCAGACAGTTTCGATACTGTTTACATCTTGCCAGGCCAGTTGAAAGTGTGCCGTACTTCAATAAATTGTAATTAAACTTACGTTAAAATATAAAAACTGAATTTTATATATGTTACTTGGAAAACGATCTGAAGATATTTTCTTAGCAGCCAGACAGTTTCGATACTGTTTGCAACTTGCCAGACCAGTTGAAAGTGTGCAATAAATTGTAATTAAACTTACGTTAAAGTATAAAAGCTGAATTTTATATATGTTACTTGGGAAACTATCAGAAGATATTTTCTTAGCAGCCAGACAGTTTCGATACTGTTTAAATTTTGCCAGACCAGTTGAAAGTGTGCTCTTGGGGCTAGCGCGAGGCAATACACATACAAGCTGATGCGAGTGAGATAGTTTATAATATTATAACTTTCATGTTAATAAATCAATAAAAAGTAAAACTAATAATTCAATAAATAATGTTTTATAGCTTTATAAACTTTGTTTTTAAAATTTAGTATAATTCACGATATTTTAAACAATTGTTTTAGAGTTCAGAAGTCCAATAAAAAAAATAGTTTTATTATATGCATATAGCATAGCCATCGTACACAAAATAAAAAAATATGGTTTTATTAAATGCATTATTTAAAAAAATAGTTAATGATTTTAATAGTCTTCATCGTTGTTGCTGATATCTTCGTCACTACTACTCCAGTCCGTGGTCTGATTGTTTTCCATATCGCCTTCTCCGTCAGTTTCTGTAAAAATTTAACCAAACTAATACAATGATTAATAGTTTCAAATTTATGTATAATAATTTAAAGTCATAATTGCATACCTGATGGAGCTTTTAGAGAATCACTGACAAAATTTGGCGATTGATCCCCTTGAAACCATTTAAAACGGAATTGATTATTTTCCTGTACCCAACCATTACTTTCTGGTTGAAATGTGGTGGGATTTTTCAAGTGGGCATTATTCCAAATAGAACATATATAATTTGTTCGCTGAAATTGTTGTAAAAGCTCGCTTCTACAAGGTGATAGAGTACTAGCATCGAAATTTCGCAAGTTTTTTCGGCTAAAAGCTTCGTTCACATCTGAGACCGTATACGAATCGATGAACATTTGAACTCGAG